>JABWTJ010000965.1:0-188089 GCA_016801875.1 Solanum sitiens
TGTTCCTTATAGGATACAGCAAGGACAATGCTACTGGATTGAAATTTGCCTAACCACTTTTGGACTGAAGCCGTGAGCACTGCATGCCACATTCTGAACAGGTGCCTCATCAGACCCATATTAAAGAAGACTCCTTATGAACTCTGGAGAGGAAAGAAACCAAATATAAGTTACTTCCACCCATTCGGTTGTAAGTGCTTCATCCATAATAACGGTAAGAATAATCTTGGTAAATTTGATCCAAGAAGCGATGAAGGTATTTTTCTAGGTTATGCAATCTCTAGCAGGGCCTTTAGAGTATTTAATAAAAGAACCTTAAGTGTTAAAGAATCTGTTCATGTGGTATTTGATGAAACTAATCCAAGATTGCAGGAAATAGAAAATTGTGAAGATGAAAGTGTTCCTATCACTCAACTTGAAGCAAATTCAAGGGAAATGACTGAAAATAATACTGACAAGTCAGCTACAATAGAGGATGAGTCGACTACTCCAGTCAACAAAACAAATATTCCTAGAGGATGGAGACATAACTCCAGCTATCCTGAAAATTTTATTCTGGGAAAACCTGATGATAAAATACAGACAAGATAATCCATGAGAAATCAAGCCTCTGTAGATTTTGTATCTCAAATGGAACCAAAACGAATAAATGAAGCTATGAAAGATTAATCTTGAATACAAGAAATGAAAGATGAGTTGGATCAGTTTGTACGAAATCAGGTATGGACTCTCATTGAAAGACCAAAAAATTGTTCAGTTATTGGAACAAAGCGGGTCTTTAGCAACAAACTGGATGAAAATGGTAAGGTCATCCGCAACAAAGCTCGGTTGGTTGCCCAAGGCTATTCTCAGCAAGAAGGTATTGATTACGACAAAACTTTTGCTCCTTTCGCAAGGTTAGAATCCTTTCGTATTCTACTCGCCTATCAATCCCATAAGAAGTTTAAATTATTTCAAATGGATTTAAAAAATGCCTTTCTAAACGGTTTTATAAAAGAAGTAGTCTTTGTTAAGCAACCTCCCGGATTTCAGAATCCCTCATGCTCGGATTTTGTTTACAAACTTTCCAAAGCCCTCTACGGTCTCAAACAGGCTCCAAAAGTCTGGTATGAGAGATTAAGCACCTTCTTACTCCAAAATAATTTCCATAGGGGAAAAATTGATACAACCTTGTTTATTCAAAGAAATGGAATTTATATTCTTATAGTACAAATTTATGTTGATGATATTATATTTGGTAGCTCTAATTCGTCTCTGTGCGAGTAACTTTGCAAATCTTATGAAGAGTGAATTTGAGATGAGTCTAATGGGAGAGCTCACTTTCTTTCTTGGACTACAAATCAAACAAGCAAAAAATGGTACGTTTATCAGTCAAACCAAATACACAAAGGAACTAATAAAGAAATTCGGCCTTGAAAAGGGAAAAGCTTCCAGGACGCCTATGAGTCCATCCGCATGCCTTGAAACAGACGCTCCAGGAAAAGACGTAAATAAAAAAATGTATCGTGGCATGGTTGGATCATTACTATATCTCACTGCTAGTCGTCCTGACATCATGTTCAGTGTTTGCAAATGTGCCCGATTTCAATCCGCCCGTAAAGAATCACATCTCATCGCAGTCATGCGCATCATTCGCTATGTGATTGGAACCGTGGAATTTGGACTATGGTATCCTCACTCACCAAATTTTGATTGAATTGGTTTCTCATACGCTAATTTTGCAGGTGACAAAAATGATAGAAAAAGCACAAGTGGTACATGCCAGATTCTGGGCCAATCTTTTATCATGGCATAGCAAAAAGCAATCATTAGTTGCTCTATCTACCACGAAATCAGAATACATAGCAGTAGGAAGTTGTGGTACTCAATTATTGTGGATGATGCATCAATTACTTGATGTCGAGTTATCCTATGATGTTGTTCCTATATTTTGTGATAATACTAATGCTATTAGATTATCTAAATATATTGTGCATCATTCTAGGGCAAAGCATATAGATATTAAACATCATTTTATTTGTGATCATGTTGAAAGCGGAGATTTTATGCTTGAATTTGTTGCTTCCGAAAATCAATTAGCTGACCTTTTTACAAAACCTCTTTTGGAAGAAAGATTTTGTTTCCTTCGGGAACGCTTTGGTATTCTCCTTTTTCAAAATTAATTTGTCAAATTATTTTATGTCATGATTACCTGCCTTTTTTGTTCCCGCTAATCACTATTTGCGTTTGTACAGCCTTCCTTTCCCGTCTCTTCAATCTTCTCAAAACCCCTCGTCTTCCCCCAGTTTTATTTATTACCCCTTCTTCTCTCTTTATCTCTCTCTTCACCACCTCCTCTCTTCTCTTATCTTTTTCTCTCCTTCTTCTCCTTTCTCTCACAATGACCAGAAAACGCTCTATGGCTTCCAAAAACACCGACTCAGGAAACACCTCGGATCTCTTCGGATGCGTACCATATCGCTCTCATCAAACTCTTTCGAGGATGTTACAAGCTGGTCGTGCTACAAAAAGAGACCCTTTGTCTCCATCATAACGGATGCTAAGAAACACCGACCTCTTCTTCCGGATCTCAGACTGGTGCCGACATGCAAAACATCTGGGGAGTTGAACAGAAGATCAAGTTTCATGCCTTCCAGAGCAGACCTATCATCCTCGGATGAGTCATCAATATCTGTCAACTGAAGGATTCTCACTGCTCTGTAGGTACTTTACTTAAAGCCCAAAAACTTGGCTTATTTTTTAGTTTCTGTGGTAATGATCTGTATCAAGATGATGTTCGCTTCTTCTATGTGAATCTTCGTATTTCGTCCGATAGTGGGGAACTTGAAACCTTTGTTCTGGGTAGTCGAATCATTGTGAATGATCGTCTGTTGGAGGATGTGTTCGGTCCCAAGTTTTTTGGAGAAATTCCTTACATGAATGGTGTGTGGCCCTCTGATGAAGTTTCTATGGAAGGTGCTAAAAAGGTCATGGCTGAACCCGGATCTGACATCTCTGATTTTAGTCCTCTCTATTTTGAACACCGTATTCTGGCCCATATTGTGGCTACCACCCTCCTTCTTCGGAAGGGTTCTCTTAGCAATATCACCACACATGATGTCTTTGTTCTTTACTGCTTGTTGAAAAAGTACAGGATCAACTGGGCCTCCTGGTTCAAAGAATACATGTTGGAAATTACTTCTGACCCAAATGGAACTGCCAGTCTACTGTATGGTTTGTTGATCTCTCGTATCCTGATAGACCGGCTTGTAGATCTCTCTGCCTTCAAACCCCTAGAGATTGTCGCTACATATGATACTCGTACCTTCTCTAGTATGGGGTACGTGCTTGTTGGAACCTCCTCACTTAAGAAGGAATCAGTCAAAGCAAAAACTGAAACGGTTAAACCCACTCTAGTCTCTGCTGACTCTTCTGCCATTCTTCTTAAGGACTCCAAAGAAATCAAGGCACGACTCACTCAAATGGAGGATAAATTGGAGCAACTTATCAGCACTACAGATAAACTTGTCCGGCTTAACAAAGACACCAGCACTGATGTTGGTAAGCTACATCTCTCCATGACCGGTCTCAAGAAAGATGGAATCTCCACTGTACATCAGCTGATGAAGCAAGTCGACTCCATGAAGTCAGGAGTTAGATCCTCCAACTCTGAACTGGCTGTGAATGTTCAAACTTCGTACTCATCCTTTGCAAGGAATGTGGAACGCTCTTACAATGGTTTCTGCAGGAACGTTCTCAATACCTTTAAGTACTTCCTTGGTGATCACTGATCGTGGTCCACTGGTTATTTTGGCTTTTATTTTTAATAGGGGTATGCCCCTAAGACTTCCTGGTTTTGTAACCTAAGAGGTGAACTTTGCACCTCCCTACTTTTCTATTTTGCCTGCTATGTTATCTGACTGTTTTATGCCTATAGTTGTTTTTGATCATGTCAAAGGGGGAGAAATTTCTTCCCATAAAAATATTCCTTCAGATACAGGTGCACTCTAGTCAGGGGGGGGCTTACACACTACACACATGCAAATTTACAGGGGGAGCTTCAGGGAAGTATTATAAATGTTTTTCTATAAATATTATTTATGGGAAACTTATTGTCATTATCAAAAAGGGGGAGATTGTTAGCCTCTAACATACTACAAGTATTTTGATAATTAACAATAAATTACAATATTGTTTGCAGAACCCATGATCAAAGCAATAAGAGCCTATAACAAATCCTTGATCCACGCTAATCAAGGACATCACGAAAAAGGGTCCAAGTAAATCAACGATCTCACTAAATTGAATCAATCCCCAAGATTCAAAGAAGACAGCAATGTCATATTAAACTCCAACGAATCAACAAGTCACTACCAATCAAGCAAATCAACAAATCAATGTATCAAGACAAGTATCCAGAAGTCAATGAAGACAACAACATCATATCGAAGACGACTTATCTAGAAAGGAAGGATATCATGAACATATCTGATATGGACATGATTCAAATCCTATCCCAATCAGACTCAATCAAGGAAAATCCCTTGGGTTATTCCTTAAGAAGAGCAGCACTCTACACCTATTTAAACAAGAGAGAAGTCACTCATAAAGATATGCGACTTCACTTGAACTTAGCAAACAACTTTCTTTTGTCTTTCATAAATCTTTGTAAACGTGTGAGTGTTACAATTGAAAAGAAAAGAAGAAGAAAGAATATGAGTGTAGGTATAGAAGTAGAGGCAGTGTCAAAGTAGAACTCTGACTTGCACATCAGACAGGGTTAAGTTTCATATTGCTGTAACCAAACAAACTTCTCAACGCTCTTAAGAAAAATCCTTGAAACCCAAGGGGACTGGACTAGGCACCACATCGTTGATCCGAACCAGGATAAATTTCTTTGTGTCCTTTATTTACTGCATATTGATATTACTGTTAACTATCATACTAACTTGCAGGTGAGTCAACTAGACATTACAGGCAGTCGACTAAAGGAAATTTAATTCACCCCCCCACCCCCCTCTTTACTTTCACAATTAACCTAGATGTATGCATGTATCACAGAAAATGAATTGAATTGATTAGAATTGGGACTTTATGATGAAGTATGCTTAGCGTTGGCTTATGACTAAGGCTTAGAACTAATGTGCCTTGAAATCTAGACTAGAATGAGGATCATGAAGTAAAGTTTGAATGTAGGGCTTGAAGTCATAATGTCGATCACTAGGGCTTATAGAATCAGTCTAATATGATGAGTAGCTTTTATGTATGTAGAATGTGAATTGTTAATCACCTAAAATGAATCATGCTTGTTGTAATATAATAGCTTTAGGTTGAGCCTTATGATACACTCATGGATAGTTGAATTATGTAGCTTGTGATGGTAGATCTCATGGTATCTTGGGATGGTGTATCTCATGATATCTTGGGATTGAGGAAGTAAGCTCTCTCATGTTTAGCTTGGTCTTGCATTTAGTATAATGCTTGTTCATGGTAGCTTACAGTGGTAGTAGGCAAGGTATCCTAGGATCGAGGATTGATACTCTCCTAGGGTTAGCTTGAAGTAGAATGAATAGAGTGCCTTTATGGAAGCTTATTTTGGTTAGGCCAAGACCACTTTATGGTAGCTTAGGATTGAGATGTTACACTATCCTAAGAATAGCTTAGGGTTGAGGACTTAAAGTCCCCTATGGATAGCTTGCATCTACATGAATGGTTGCATGGTAGCTAGATTGGTATTCTTATATCCTTCTTTTGTTAGCTTGGATTGTAAGCTATGATGTTTTCTATGGTAGTAGGTCTACTGTGTTAGTATGCTAAGCTTAATAGACTAGGATGTAAGATAAGTTAGCATGAATTAGGATAGCCTAAAGGAGTACTTAGTATGAATGGTAGATGGGATGTCATTCATGCATGACACAAGTATGACTTGAAGCTACTTATGAAATGACCTCTTATGTGATGTATGCCTAGCTTGGATAGTTTCTATAGTTGCCTTCCATGATATGAATGACTTGAGATGATAGTTCCTTTTCAATTTGAAGTAGGTGTATTAGGGACACCTAGAGTTGATGAAAGTGAATAGGGTGACCTCAAGATATGCTTAGTGTGTGTGGTAGAATGGGATGCCCCACATGCACTGCACAAGTGTGCCTTGAGGTGACCAAGGGGTATAGTGCTCTTATGTCATGAAGAATTTAGGTCTTAATTATGAAAGTGGATTATGATCAAGAAAGAGAGGTACTTAGCTTAGGTAGTAGTGTGGGATGCTACCTTGGTCTTGCACAAGTATACTTAGAAGTGGCTTGTGATGTAGTTGAAGTATGAACTTATGTATGTCTTATGTTTATTTACTATGTTAGAATGCTTATGTTGTATTTATGTTATGATTATAATATTGTCTCTTACGATTATGTCTTATATTGACAAACCCTTTGAGATATCTTATGTTTTATATGTTAGGTTTCATACTTAGTACCTTTGTACTAACATATATTTCCTACATTTCTAACCAAATGTAGGGGCTTTTGGGAGATTCAGTGCTTGGAGGCTAGGTTCCTAAGCTTGGAGAAGATTGAAGATTGGTGAGTCCTCATAGCATTCGAGGACAACACCCTAATTTTCCTCTTATGTCTTTTATTATGTTTTATACTTTTGTGGAATGTTTTTGAGACACATGTTAGAAAAACTTCTGCTGTTATGAAATAATTTTCGTGCTATGTCTAAAGAAAAGTTTTAAATTCCCTTCATTTTTATATAATGTTATGTAATGAATGCTAAGGTATTGTATAAGACCTCTTCGAGGTCGAATATGCCGCATCACGACTTGGGGGTGCTCTCGGATCGTGACATCTACCTAGGTGCATATTGTATTTCTTGGACCTCCAAGAAACAGACCACAATAGCCAAATTGAGTGTTGAAGCTGAGTATAGATCACTAGCCTCCACTGCCACAGAAATGACTAGAATTTTGTATCTTCTTCATGACCTTGGAGTGTTCCTTCAATCTGGTTCTACGTTGTATTGTGATAATATGATTGCCTGTACATGACAGATTATCCCCTTATGTATGGTAGAACCAAACATGTTGAAATGGACTATTATTTTGTTCGTAAGAAAGTGGCCAGCGGACAACTTCTTACTCAGTTTGTGAAGTCTAAGGATCAACTAGCTGATATGTATACGAAAGCCTTAAAAAAATAGGTTTCTCTGATTTTCACAGCAAGCTAGGAGTTACATTTCATTCACTCGCTAACTTAAGGGGAAGTGTTGAAGGTAGCTTGAAGATTGATGGAACATGTCAAAGGAACAGGTCCATCGAAGCAGACTGACGAGTTAGAGTTAGCATCATATTAGGACTAGACTTCTAAATTCTAAGTTATGTACGACTAAGCTACTAAATATTGTAGGAGTCGACTAGGATAAGGTATTTGACTTGTAATACAATACTACTCATGTAAATAATTATGTTGTAGTAGGAATCCTAGTATAACTAGAATACGATTCTTCTCCTATATAAGAATTTTGTAACTCAACATTATAATTATCAATATAATCCTTGATTTCTCCATACTTACATGAGATTTCTACATTAGACTGTGTTAATTTAAAAAAGAATTTGTTGATAAAATTAATTCATGAATCAAGTTAAAATTACAAATCTAAATGTTAAAATTTGTTATCTAATCTATTGGAATTTGATTTTTTAAAATAACAACTTTAAAATTTATATACACAGCGCGTAGCGCGACTAACTTTACTAGTACTAATATATATGTTTAATTGATCTATGCTTCTAATGATATTTCTTTCAGTTCGAACTTTGTATATGTAAGTTATGAAAATACTTTTTTACCAAGCATTCCTCTCTGTTGCTATATAATTGTGTTTCACAATCATTTATTCATGAAAAACACTACTAAAAATGTTTAAAATTGACCTTCACAAAAGTTGAAAAAAATCAACATTTAGAGATTGGTTTTTGAAAAAATATTTTTTGAATTAGTTGTTTACAAACTCAACCTATGGAAATCGCTTTTTTGGGTTGGTTCAGGTTAGTTTTTGGTTCTCCTATCAAGTTGGTTTAGTGTTGGTATCACTCACGATATTTTAGGTTGTGACACATGAATACAACATGACACGTAGAAAATGGAAATTAAAATATTGCCACAAAAAATCATACTCCTCATGTCCCAATTATGTGACTTAGGCCCCATTTGTTTCTATTAATATTAAGAGGTCTGAATCTGAATACACATCTAAATATTAAAATTACATTAAGATCTGGGTGTTTTGATCTGAATACACATCTGAATATTAAGATGTGGTCTCTAAATCTGAACACTAAATAATTAATGTTATTTGTTTTCAATATTTGAACGCGGAAGTGAAATTGAACATTATATTAATAAAATATTATAACATTTTCATTTCAACAAAATATATCACTTTTGATTAAAAAAAAAGTTTTAAAAGTTTAATAATCATGATTTGGATAACTATTTTTTCATTCAAAAACCTTGATAAACAACAATACACAAAAATATTATTGTAACCAGTGTTCTTGACACACATCAATACAAGAAAGTTACTAATATAAAACAAATAGTTGAAAGGATTTATGAAAACTTACCAGTTGGGAAAAAATGGTGTTTGATTGAGAAAAAATGAGAAAGAAAATTTTTAGTTATGAGATAAAAAAGCACGCCCAAAGCAGAAAAGTTATGATTTATTATTTGATAACTTATCAAATGAGTCTGAATGTTGTTAAGAGTCTCTTACAAATCTGATTCGTTCAGACCTCTTCAGACCAATTAAGAGGTTTTTTAAAAAATAAAACAAATGAAATTAATGGGTTGAATCTGAATGATTCAGATTCAGACCTAAAAACCAAACGTACTTAATGGGTAAAATCTGAATGATTAAGATTCAGACCTCCATTAAGTGCAAACAAATGAGGCCTTAGTTTCTTTTATAGTCAGTCCAAAAAAGAATGACATATTTATATATTAAGTAACAATTTAACTATAATATGTTGATTTCACTCTTAATGAAATGTTTTACAGCCATATAAATTTTTATCATTCATTTTGAACCACAAATTTTAAAAGTCTTCTTTTCTTTCTTAAACTTCGTGTCGAGTCAAACTATATCATCTAAATAAGACGAAGGGTGTATATACTTTTTAAAACAAATTAAAAAAGAAATAGATTATTCTTTTAAAACGAAAGAAGTAATTTTATGAGAGCTACACATGCGTCTAAACTAGACATTTATGTCAATCAATGAAATTAGTTGTTAAGTGTGTTTAAATAATTAATTATATTTATTAAGAGACGTGTAAACATCGACCTTTCCTTTTTCCGACCGTCGAGGACTTGAAGAACACGACAGACGTACAAGTTGTTTGGTACAGTATATTTAAATAATATCAAATAGAAAGTAATAATAAGTGTATGTTTGCATTAGTTATGGAGAAAGAGTTCTTATGCATTGTTCTATTTAACGCATTAAAATAGCTTATATTGCATTATTTTTAAAAATATATATATATATACAAAGATACCTTGCACAAATATAATGGAAAAATATTTTTTTTTTTAAAATATATTTTTAGGAGCAATTAGCTCTTTAATCATGCTAATTCATGTATTAAGTTCTATTGCATTACTAATACAATTATACAATAGATTTTTATGTATTAATAATAATAATTTACACACCTTAATATACAATATAATGTATAACTAATATTTAATATTAATTATACATAATATAAAAATATATATCAAAAAAATATTATAACTACATGTATTATTTTTATTAATACACTATACCAAACAATCCTTTAATTTCTTGATTCCTAGAAAAGTTAGGACCATAGATAGGCAAAGCTAACCTCATCCTAGTGCAAAAATTTGGTTGGTCCTAGCAAATGCTGAAAAATAAAACAAAAGTTGGCCCCCTTATTAGTTAGTTGGACATGTCAGTTGGACATAAATATTGAATAATTAAAAAATCAAATCGAATCAAATTAAATTAAATTGATACTTCAATTTTATTTTCTTATTCAATACTATCACTCTTTTTTCTTTTATAAAGATAATTTTTGGTCGAACTCATAAACAAATTCCTAAATTTGTTTGGGTTTTTCCCTCAGGTACTTTAACTACGTCATTTTTCTATTGAATCATTGAACCACCCATAATTTGTTCCTTTTAAACATCATTAGTTGATTTTTATCGGCTTTTCTATTGTAAATGTCTTCTATTGTGTTCGTATTGTAATTTTTTTATTAAAGAATGAAGACAAACTTTGTTAGTCTCATTTGTTTTCTAATGTGTTCAAATGACTTGAAGTAAAACATAATTATTTTCAAACATTTTCACTATCAATTGGACTAATGAGTTTTGGAACAACATATGTATCCTCTATCAATACCCCTCAAATTTTTTATTCCACATTAGTCAATGGTGTTTGTTTAAAAGGAACAAATTATGGGCGGTTTCATTGATTCAATAGGAAAATGCATAGTTGAGGTACATGAGGGGGAAAACCCAACAAGTTTAGGGATCTATTTATGTATTTGACCATAATCCTTTGATTGATTGTTCAGTTTTTGAGGATCCGTTTCTTTGCACCAAGAATCTGGACGTCTATTACACGTGTTAAAATAATACTCCTTCGGTCCATATATATTTGATCACTATATCAAAAGTAGTTGACCAATAGTTTTGTTCAGTTCGAAAAATTAAGAGATAATTTATTATTATGTCTATTTTATTTTTTTATTAAATACTACGTATACTCCCTTTCTTCACTTTTACTTGTCACTTATTTCCAAAATAGATTTTCATTTTTACTTATCATTTTTGACATATAAATAAAGACAATTATTTTTTGGAAAAATGGTCAAAAATGTCCTTAAACTATGCAAAATTAACAAATATGGTCTCTGTTTGTAGTTTGGTTCAAAAATACCCTTGTCGTCAATACTTTGATCCAAAAATGTCCTTATTGTTCTCCAATGAGTAAAAATTCTCATTTTCCAAATAAAATATACTATTTATTTTCTTTTTAATACATATTTTCTAATAATATTTTCAAATTAGAAAATATTTATCATACTTCAATTAAGAAAACATAAAATTAAAAATATTTCTTATTTTATTATAATTATATGATGGATACACTATACTCTTATATATATGACATATATTATTTGTCAAAAGGATAAATGAAGTTATTCTATTTTAATTGATAAAATGAGATTAAGAAGAAAAAAGTTTCTACAATGTTATTTGTTAAAGTGATTTTAAAAGAAAGAAAACAAGAACATGTTCTTAAATAATATGTTAATTAGGAAGAAGATATGTTTAAAAAGAAAAAAATAATATATTTATTTGGAAAGGGCATTTTTGACCCATTTAGTAACTATAGGTGCATTTTTGGACCAAAATATTGACTGCAAGAGCATTTTTGAATCAAAATATTGACGATAAAAGCATTTTTTTTAACAAAACTATAAACGGAGGTCATGTTTGTTCCTTTCACATAGTGTAAGGAAAATTTTTTACCCTTTTCCCTTTTTTTTCTCCATATTTTACCCTCAACATTAATTCTCTAAATCATTTTCATGACATAATACTAAACATCATTTAATAAGGATAATTTGGTAAAAGTCTATATTAATAAAAACAATTGATGAATGTGTCAAGTCAAATAATGACAAGTAAAAATAAACGAAGGAAGTATTTAATATTTGATATATTTCTTAAAGTATTAAATTTAATATATTCAAAAGATAATAAAGTAATATTACCTCTATTATTTTATATTTTTTTATGGTGTGTATCAAATTAATAATGAAAAATACATTATTATTTGACAGTATAAGTATTACTTAAAATGATTAGGTTTGCATTAATTCAGTCATGAATTCGGGCCCGTTTGGCCATGCGATATGGTATCATGATATGGTATTATGATATGGAATCATCATGAGATGAAATTGAAGTTTTATTTGGACATGCGATATAGAATTTTGGTGTTGTATATTTTCTCATAAACACAAAATCCCATAAATTCTAAAACTACTAAAATAGCTCCAATTGTTTATTCAATCTTATCAAATAAACAAAAAATTATAAAATCGCATAATAAATTATTACAAAGCTATTTATTCTTCACTTAAGTAATTGTTTCATCAATATATTTAAGTAAAGAAAAACCTTTCACGGGCTCTTCAAGATTTTATTACTCAACAATCGTGAATTGTGAGTTAAAGTGATTATATGTTGGTGAGAATAATAAATTTTATGTAATAATAAATTTTAAAAAGTAATGATGTGATCACAAACATTATTTACATGTGAAATAGATGGTAGTAGATATAAATGTGGGGTTGTCTTAACAAAATATAAACTTGTGGATCAATTTTTGTATTAAAATATCTCAAATCATGATATGATATTCCCATATGATTCCATATCATGATTTTTAGAGAATATGGAATCACATCTCATGATATGGAATCATGAGATGGAATTAGCGTAAAATAGCATGTCCAAACGCTGATTCCATCTCACAATACCATATCGTAATATGGTATCGCATGACCAAACGTCTACTTAGAGTTTTCTTTTTCGAAAATGAAATCGAAGATTTTCTTCTAATTAATTTTTAAATATGGAAGTGCTAGTAGCTATACAGAAGTTCAGAATGACAATAAAAAATGACAACACAAGCTCAGAATGATAATTAAAAAAAATGGCCATTTATAGCACCTTGAGAGTAGAGTTGTCAAACTGGGCTGACCCAACCCAACCCAACCCAACCCCAACGGGCTAGAGAGTTAAATGGGTTGGGGCGGGCTGATCCTTTTAGTTAAATGACCAATAAATAGCGGCCCAACCCAGCCCTAAGTGAGCCGCGGGTTGGGACGGGTTGTCCCTTCAACCAAAAAATGAACAATATTACTCTCTTAGAAGGAGTATCTAAGAGAATCGAATGTTAATGTCGATGAACAAGACATCAATACATACAAATTTTCATTTATGAATCACACACTTCAGCGGATACTTATAGAAATACATTTATGAATTTCACACTTCAGTGAATGCTTACCAAGGTACATAATAGTCAACGTAAGATTTAGCGGAAAAATGTTGATCATTCAACCATTCTTACCATAAAAAACAAACTAGTTTAAAAGACTTGATTTTTTAAAAGATTTTAACATATTTATTCATAAAACATCTACAAATAAAACACTAATATATATATATATATATATATATATAATATTTTTAAATATTCTTAGCCCATGGGCTAGCCTCTGAAACTAGCGGGTTGGGCCTACGAGGCTAGCGGACCAAGTGAGGCTGAGCTAAAAAGTCTCGTTCCTAAATGAGCCAAAAAAATTAGGCTCGACCACATTTAAATTAAAAATTGGACTGAGCTGAACCGACTTCGCAGGTCAAGCCCATTTTAACGGCTCTACTTGAGAGTGGTTAGCTTGAATATGTAGTTGAGTACGTACTATATCTTTTGTTTTTGTAATATTCTCAAAAGATTCCTTATTTCAAGAGGTAAAAGATGAAGCACATACATAAAATTGGTTTGATGCATGATTAGTTTTAGAATGGATAATACATATATACATGATCCTTAACTTGGCTTCAAAGGTAAATTATGACTTTCAACTTTGAGCATATGCAAGTAGATATTTAAATTTGTTTAAAATTAAACAAGTAGAGACACGTGTTCTACATGACATAAATAAATTGAGGATATAATAGGTAAAATAAAATACTTCCTCTGTTCTTTTTTATATGACATCCTTACTATAAATAGTTGGTTCATATTACTTGTTATTTCTTAAAATTAATGCATAAATCACAATACTTTTCCTATTATACCCTTGTTAGTTAATTAGTCTTGAAAATAAATATTTGACAAACCTAGAAAAATAATAAGTAATTACTCGTATATTGTAATTACTTCATACATTGATTAATTGCTCTCATGATTGCATTACTCTATAAAATTTAATTTTGAAAAAGAAATCTCAACAAATAAATTAAAAATAAAAAATAAATTTATTGAAAAAGCTGACTTCAAAAAAATGTTAAGTAAAAGTAGAATTGTAAATTTACTTAATGCAATTGAAATTTAAAAAGATTGACATATTAAAAAAACACAAAGAAAGTATAGTTTTTTTAAATTTGTTAAATTAACAAATGAATAAAAATAAGTAAGAATCAAAATTAGAGGAGTAAAATAGAAGAGAAGGAGAGAGTAGTAAATAAAATGGTGTCACGTAAATGAAACCGACAATATTGACTATTTGCTTTGATGTTGATTTTATATTCACTCATTTAGACAGAAAAATATCATTCAAGAGATATCTAACTCAACCGAACTGACTAAGAAAAAGAAATAAAAAATAAAAAAATGAAATGAAATTGAACACCTAGGCCGGCCGGCAGTAGCACGTTTTTTTGTTGATTCCTTCTAGTCTCCAGATATTATAAGAATCGAACACCGCTACTCCCCCACCAAATAATACTATCTGTTTTTGTGATGGATCCATTACCTCATGTTATTATCTTCCCTTTTCCTGCACAAGGTCATGTCAATTCTATGCTTAAATTGGCACAACTTCTTTCTCTTTCTAACTTCCACATTACCTTTCTTGTCACTGTTGACACACATGACCGCCTTCTCAACCACACTGATGTGCTCTCCAGATTTGGTACTGGATTCCATTTGCAAGCACTTCCCCATGGGATTTCTATGGATGGAGTTAACACTCGCGGTGGAATATCAATGCTCTATGATTCTCTAAACACAATTGCTAAACCATTTCTTACTGAATTCCTAGCGAATTCTTCAGTGACATGTCTCATTGTAGACGGAATCTTAAGCATGGCGGCTGATGTAGCTGAAGAAATCAACTTGCCTATCATCTATTTCCGCACAATCAGTGCCTGTGCCTTTTGGTCCTATTTTTGCATTCCTCACCTAATTCAAGCTGGACAACTTCCCCTCAAAGGTAAAACAACAATATCCATCTCTTTTTTTTTTTTTTTTTTTCAATTTTTGAAAAATATTATCTCTTTTTTTTTTGGACAGATTTATTAATTCTAACTTGGTTAATTGAAATTTCTAAAATCACAAGATTTAAAACATCCTTTTTACCTTTTATATTTCAACAAAAAAAGAAAGAAAATGGTCGTTCGCCTCTGATGTAACGTACTTGGTAATGCATGAATTACAGAAAATGCAATGGATTTGATATTGACCAAGGTAAAAGGCATGGAAAATTTTCTGAGAGGTCGAGACCTTCCAAGCTTTTGTCGGGCGAGTGACGTAACTAGCCCGGATTTTAGGATACTAATGACAGAGACGCTACAAACCCCTCGAGCGGGAGGACTCATACTTAACACATTTGAAGATCTTGAAAGCCCCATACTTTCTCAAATTCGAACTGTGTGTCCAAATGTTTATACAATTGGTGCAGTTCATGCCCATCTAAAGGCCAAACTTGTAACAACATCTACATCTTCAAACAGTTTGTGGCAAGAAGATGAGAGTTGCATGTCTTGGCTAGACACGCAGCCACCAAAATCTGTGATATATGTTAGTTTTGGAAGCGTCGCGGGGTTGACAATAGAAGAGCTACTAGAATTTTGGTATGGTGTAGTGAATAGTGACCAAAAGTTCTTGTGGGTGATGAGGCCAGACTTGATAGTCGGACAAGAGAAAAAAGATGAGATTCCTGTGGAGTTGGTGCAGGGTACAAAGGCAAGGGGCTACATGGCTGATTGGGTTCCACAAGAAAAAGTGTTGGGACATAGAGCAATTGGGGGTTTCTTGACTCACTCTGGGTGGAATTCCACATTGGAGAGTATAGTTGAAGGAGTGCCCATGATTTGCTGGCCGAGGTTCGCTGATCAGCAAGTGAATAGTAGATTCGTTGGAGAGGTTTGGAAGATGGGACTTGACATAAAAGATACATGTCATAGAGATATCGTTGCAAAATCAGTTAGAGATTTGATGGAGAAGAGAAATGGTGAATTCTCGCAAAGAACAGAGCACATGGCAAGTTTGGCAAAAAAAGCTGTCAATGAAGGTGGATCGTCATGCATTAATCTGGACCGTCTTATACAGGACATAAGATCTATGATTCCGCCACATAAACAGACATGATTCAGCTGACACTTGATTTTGTTAGATGTGATTATATTGTTGCCTAGAGATCGCTGATTTATTCTGCTCAGTGCTCATTCTGAATAACTCTAGCAACATATGTAGCTTCACTTTTACAACTTACAAGTAGCTTTACATCAATAAATAAACAAAGCTTTTACATTGGGGAGTTTCATTTGTTAAAGAAAAATAAAGATATAAAATGATAACAGGAAAACAATGACAAGTATGCATTAACGTAGAGGAAGAGCCACTAGCTTCAAACAAAAATTCTACCTTATCCTGTGTCCAGGGGAAGATGTATCCTATCGACTACGGATTCATCTGGATTCCTGATTTTCGACAGTATGGATATATGTAATAATTTATTAAAATCTCAAGAATTATAAGATTTGAACCCATAGTTTTAACGTTACAATGAATTCAACGCAACTCAAAAATCTAAAAAGTTGAAGCCATTAAATTTATATTCCGGATCTGTCTCTTAATTCTTTGATCTCCATAATCTCGTTTATAATATCCAAACCTTCCTACACTACTATTAGCAGATTACCTCTTTATATTTCCCTTTCCAGTTTCATACAAAGCTGATCACTTAAGTAGAAAATGACTACATTATTCTTTGCTTATAGCCTATTCAACTGCACTTTGGATAAATTGATTTTGAGTTTAATTTGAATCCTGAAAACTTAAAAAAGTAGGAACTTCCAAGCAATTCAATTTATTTCATTTCTTGTTTTAGATTCCAAGCACAACATCTCGAAATGGAACCCAACAAAGGCCGTTGCAAGTAAGGTCTAAATCTCGTGTGTATGAGCTTTTAGCACATGTGTGATCAACAAATCCCAGCTTGTTTTTGACTACAAGTGCCAAACGCATTGATCTGATCCACACACCATAGTTCTCTGGCCCGGTGAGATTTATAGGAATCAAGGCAACACTAGGAGTATATGATGTTTGTAAATAAGAGGATGATTCTGGTTTCTTTGTGGATCAACTTAATTCTGGAGAAACTGATGTTGCTGATCTTTGTGTTTTCACCATTTTTGAAGCATCAATCAGCTATGGATGAAAGCTTCAACCTTTGTTTATATAGAAAATGAAAGAGCAGTGAATGCAAAATGTGGGAATTTTCTGAGTGATTTTTATTGAAGAAGGTGCAACTATTTATACTAATACAAAATAGCAAAGCTGTAAAATAATCTAAAGAGCTAACAAATTTGTAACTAACTTTGTACACCTATACAAATTCTAGAAGCATCTAAGAAAAGAATATTAAGCTATATACATGAAAATTATAAACTGAAATGAAAATGTAATTTTCTATGACGACGTGGGCTCTCTATTTGACGTTAGGAACAGTTGATGCGACCTGGTCCTTATCGTTATTATGATCACCATCATGATTCTCAAACCCCCCTCAAGGTGGAGGGAGGAGAGACGAGACCCAACTTGCCTAGAAGCGTATGGTGTGAGGGGCCAGATAAGGGCTTCGTGAGGAGATCTGCAAGCTGAGATGGAGCAGGAACATAGGAAAGAGAGATCAAACCAGCAAGAAATTGTTGTCTAACAAAATGACAGTCAAGTTCTACATGTTTCGTTCGTTCATGGAAGACGGGGTTCTTGGCTATGTGTATAGCTGCCTGGCTATCAGAATGAACAAGAATGGGTAGCGTTGGAGGAACTCCCAAATCATGAAGAAGACGATTGAACCATGTTAGTTCAGCTACCACGCGTCTCATGGAACGATATTCAGCTTCTGCAGATGACAAGGAAACATAGTTCTGTTTCTTGGATTTCCAAGAGATGGGCGAACCACCAAAAATAATACAAAAACCACTGACAGACCTTCGTGTATGAACACATGATCCCCAATCTGTGTCACAAAAAGCAAGGAGGGAAACAGAGGGTTCTGCAGTAAAGAATAGACCTTGACCATGATTGATAAGAAGGTAACGAACTACAGGTAGAGCAATTGCATGAACTGAGATAAGTGTTGGACAGCATATGAGAGATCAGACCTAGTATGATTAAGGTGATTGAGCTTACCAATTAGACGACGATATGCAGTAGGATCTGTAATAAGTTCACCGGAATGAGCGGAAAACTTAATAGAAGGATCCAATGGTGAAGAGACAAGAGGTAAGTGTTCACAATTGAACTCAGATAATAGTTCGAGAGCGATTTTTTGTTGAGTGATAATCAGGCCTTGAGTTTCCCTGAATATTTCAAGACCTAAGAAGTAGTGCAAAACCCCAAA
Source organism: Solanum sitiens (assembly GCA_016801875.1). Lineage (NCBI taxonomy): Eukaryota > Viridiplantae > Streptophyta > Magnoliopsida > Solanales > Solanaceae > Solanum > Solanum sitiens. The sequence goes on from JABWTJ010000965.1 coordinate 18,449, forward strand.
TTTATGACCTTAAATTCAGCATCAAGGAACAACTTCAATTGAGTGATAGTGGCAACATTGTCACCTGTGATAATGATATCATCCACATAAATGGTGATGACAGTGGAAGACCATCTGAATGCTTGAAAATAGAGAGTAATCATTGAGTGAAGGAATAAATCCTTCCGCATCTAACTGACGAGATTCTCATCCGAGCACGTTTATCAAATATATTGACCTAAGTTAACTTTTGGCCAAAATTTATAAGATAAAACACCTAACGACACACTAAAAATGAAAGCCTCAAAATCCGAGCCAACCATACTATAAGATAAAAAATGACCTTTGGATTAATTAAGCTGACAGAATTCTCATCTGAGTACTTTCACAAAAATATTGACCAAAGTCAAATTTTGGCCAAAGCATAAGATTTAAAACACCTAACGACACAAACAAAAAACGGAAGCCTCAAAAATTGAACCAACCTTTCTGTTAGATCAAAAATAACCTTTCGAAGCTAATGACACTGACAGAGTTCTAATCTGAGCACGTTTGCCAAAAATATTGACCAAAGTCAAGTTTTGGCTAAAATTTAAAAGTTAAAACGCCTAACGACACAAACTGAATATGAAAGCATCAATACTAGACACTGCTTTACCAAAAGAGTTAACTTTAGTTGGTAAATTTACCAACTATTCAAATATAAGTTAGTAATTAATAATTTACCAATAAATTTTATCACAGTCGGTAATAGTTACTATACAACTAAACATTCATATGTAATATTACCAACTAATGATTAATATGTTGGTAAATTGTACCAATGAACTAATGATCGTTGGTATATTACCAACTATTTTAATGATGTTAGTAATTTATTAACTACACTATTTATTTGTCGGCAAAATTTCCAACTAATTGGATATTGGTTGGTAAGTTTACCAACAAATTATATTTTATTACTTTTACCAACAAATTACATTTCGTTAGTAATCCATTGGTAATATGTTAATAAATTATATATACAATTTTTTGTCATATTTACCAATTGAAATATACTTCGTCGGTAATATTACCAACAAAAAGTGTGCGTTAGTAATATTTTAGTTGATAATCCATTGATATAATGTTGCTAAATTTGGCGCCATTTTTTCTCACCATATTTATCAAGTAAAATACTTAGTTAGTAAGATTTTGATTGGTAATCTGTTAGAATTTCGTTGTTAAATTTTAAAATATAATTCAGTTAGAAATATGTTGATAATTTGTTAGTAGAGTACTAACCAACTTAAGATGTTAATAAAATCTGTTAGCTATTTTTTTTTGTAGTGTTTGTTTTCCATTAATCTTTTTGTAATGGTTGCAGGATCTCAATCTTCATTCCCCAACATTGAAGCTGAAATTAGATCTAAGTTTAGGAACGACCCAATCATAATGGGTGAATTACGCCAGACTTTAATTAACAAATCAAATACACATATGGGTTTCAGATGTTGAAGAAGAAGAAAACTGACGATTGGAACATATCAAGGGAACAGGTCCAACGCAGTTGACTACAACAAGTGTTGATAAAGAAGGAAGTTGAGGATTGGAACATGTCGAAGGAACAGGTCCAACGAAGCTGACTGACGAGTTACAACACTGCTGAAGAATTATAGTCGCACTAGGATTAGACTACCTATGTTAGTTAGGATTATATTTCGACTATAATTAAATTATGATTAAAATAATATTATGACTAGGATTAGATTACTATTAGATTTATATCACAATTAGATTTAATTATTATTATTATAATATTAGTAATAGGTATTGTAGCAGAACTCTAAGTATAGTTAACTTAGGACTCTACAATTCTCTCCTATATAAGGAGTATGTACTTAACATTATTATTCATCAATTCATAAATAATTGACCAGCTATCAATAAAATCATTATTGATCAATATGATCAATACAACAATATTGATCAACCTATCAATCATCAATACATCAATAAATCCTTGATTTCTCTACATGAGATATCTACATGGATTTCTTTATTGTATCAGAGCTTAAAGTTTTTCCGCACTCTGAGTATTGATAAGAAAAAACCAAAAAAACCAAAAAAATTTCACACGTTGCAATGGCCCCTTCTACCAAAAACCATGTCAACCTCCTTACTTCACCAAATAATTGTCGCTTGCTCCATTAAACTTAAGCCAGCAAACTACCTCATAAAGAGGACACACATATCCCAATTGATTCATATCACAGAGAATGAACCAAGTAAAAGTAGTTGTTCCACAGGACAGACTGCTAGGAAAATTGTAGCAGCTAAGAAGGATGCAAAAGATAGTGGCACCATTGATGATTGGAAGGAGAAAGATGTGTTACTAAGGAGTTGGATCTCAAGCACCTTCACCGAAGAAAGCACCCAACTAATTGTGGCCTGCTCAACTGCCAAGGAGATGTGGAAAATCTTTAAAAAAATATATATATATTCAAGCAACAAAAGCAATTAATTTTGCTAGAGGTTTAGATAAGGCACGATATCCACCCTTAATCAATTTAATGCTCTCACATGCTTTGATATAAGGGAAGAGAAAAAAAAGTGTCATACCAAAACCATAACATGGTATTATCTACTCAAAAAGGCAGGGGAAGAGGAAACAACATCAATATACCGAAGCATTAACAAAACAAGTTTTTGCTGGGTATTCAAAGTTTTTTTTTGCTAGATATTCAGAATCAACAACATCAACATACCGAAGCATTAACAAAACAAGTTTTTGCTGGATAGTCAAAGTGTTTTTGTTGGATATTCAAAGCAAGCTAGGAGTAACCGTTCCTCTACTCACTACCTTGAGGGGAAGTGTTGAAGAAGAAGGAAACTGACGATTGGAACATATCAAGGAACAGGTCCAACGCAGTTGACTACAACAAGTGTTGATGAAGAAGGAAGCTGAGGATTGGAACATGTCGAAGGAACAGGTCCAATGAAGCTGACTGGCGAGTTACAACACTGCTGAAGAATTATAGTCGCACTAGGATTAGACTACCTATGTTAGTTAGGATTATATTTCGACTATAATTAAATTATGATTAGAATGATATTATGACTAGGATTAGATTACTATTAGAATTATAGCACAATTAGGATTTATTATTATTATTATAATATTAGTAATAGGTATTGTAGCAGAATTATAAGTATAGTTAACTTATGATTCTACAATTCTCTCCTATATAAGGAGTATGTACTTAACATTATTATTCATCAATTCATAAATAATTGATCAGCTATCAATAAAATCATTATTGATCAATATGATCAATACAGCAATATTGATCAACCTATCAATATCATCAATACATCAATAAATCCTTAATTTCTCTACATGAGATATCTACATGGATTTCTTCACCAGATACGCTGGTAGTTCAATAAGACTCAGTGATACTTTTATTTTGTTCAAGTTGCTTCAGTGAATAAAGATGCTCAATAAAGCACATAGTCAAGATACATGAGTTATTAGTTTGAATTAAAGGTGAGATACGTATATTCAACAATTTTATCTGCTTCATCAATTCCTTCTTTGGTAGTAAAGACGAGTTACATATGTATCATTAAAGGCAAGATATGTGTATCCAACAATTTTATAAGTCTAGATACACGAGTTATTATTTTAAATTAAAGGCGAGATACATGTATCCAATAATTTTAAAGGGTTTAATAACCATAATTGTGCATTTCTTTAAATTTGTTTTGTCTTCTTTTCAAGATAATCTTCTTTCTGTTGCATTTGAGCAGAGACTTGTTGAGGTGTGATTCCCATTGTCTTCTGCCTTCCATTGTGTATATGATGACCATACCTTTTCTTGTACAATTGATTCTTAATTGTCTTGAAATCCCATTTAATTGATTGTTGTATATGGAATTATCTCTCAAAAGTTTTTCATCAATTTTATAATTGTAGTATTCAATTTCAGAGATCCATGAACCCAAATTTCTTAACAATACTGTGATATTGGCTATTTCAATAAAAGCCTCGAAAATTGAAGGTTTATATATCATATTTAGTAACGTTTATGATTTTAATTTTTTAGCAAAACTGATCATAGTTGATACAGAATGATCCTCTAAATCTAATATGTTTGTTAATTTCCCATAATTTACTCCGATAATTAAGACTAATAGTTACAACATTTAATTCAAAAGTATTTAAATTGCGTATATCGGCCTTATATATCCGACTGATACACGTATCTGACATATCTCGACACATGTATCCAACAATCAAAAATTATATAGAACGTAATATCAAAAACTATATATCGGGATTCCTAGTAATTAGAATCTAAACTAATGAGATTTATATGGTTAATTTATCCAAAAAAAATATTGAGCAAAATTTTCAAAGGACAACAAAAATTGAGGATCAAACCAAAAAGGCAACATTTAAATGTAAAGATAGATGCCGTTAATAAATCATATATTTTTGTTGAAAAGCTAACCTCAATTTTTGCTGCCAAAATTTTGTTCAATTTTTTTTTTCCTTTTAACTTCTCACTCCAATAATTGGTTGGTCCCAGCAAATGTTGAAAAATAAAACAAATTGGCCCGCCTATTAAGGAGTACTACACACTATTAGTTGGCATTGCATATCAAATAGTATCAAAAAACTAAACAATCTAATCGAATCAAATTAACTTGATTCATGAATATTTAATTTCTGAACAGTACTAGAGTATCTTTTTGTACGAAAGATCAATTCTTTCATTAATATAATCATTATATGAGCTGTTAAAATAATTCTATAACTAATAAGTAATAAATTCAAAATTTAAAAAATAGTTAGAACAATAAAATCTATTTCAAATAGCTGATAACTTGATTCCCACATTAATATGGTAGTTGTAAAATGAATAAAGTAGTGTGAATGTTAGCACCAAAAATGTAAGAAGATAGTAAGTAATATTTTCTTTATTTTTTCTATTTGAATGATGTTATAATTTATTTTTGGTAAAAAAATTGAGCCCCCTCCCCAAATTAGGGCCTTAGACATATGCCTTATTTTTTACACTATAGAGTTACAAGTTATAAGTCAACTTATGTATTATTTTATACAAAATACAAGATGAAATAAGTTATATCTGAATAAAATACAAATGGATAACTTTACCCTTCATCTCAATGAAATATACTCCATTTCTTTTAGAAAACATTCAGATCCTCTACATATAATTTCTAGAGGTAGAGGCAATAGATTGAGAAAACTTTCAATCTTGAAATTTTGAGAACTTGATGTTGTACAACAGAACAGTATGTTTCTAGTCATTTCGATCATAACATCTATTTGAACTTCTTTATTGCTAGTTTTTGTCAGATTGTCCGTAACTGATATCATGAGATTGAACAGTGTGATTTTTCTTATAGATGAGAGAATATGTCTCATCATTCATTATTTTTTTTGTGTGTTTTAAGTGATGAAAGCATAGAACTACAAGACCTGGATTGCAATGTAAAAAAGGTCCGAGCAGTGGTATTTCATTTACTTGTCAAACTCAATAAGACAAGTAATTTATTATTTTTTAATATAACAAACCAACCCACAAAGAAATTATTGAATCTGCATAACCAAATTCTACATAAATAAACCTTGTATATACATGCATTATTAATACCTACCAGCAAGTAAAGAATGATAGGATCATATATTAAAAAGTTGAGTATTTGATTTGATGTTCATTTTATATCACTTATTTGGACAGAAAGAATCATTCTAGAGATATCAAACCCAACCCAACTGAATTAGAAAAATAATAATAAAAAAATTCAAATGGAATCCGATGAATGCAGCAGTAGCACGTTGTTTGTTGTTTGCTGGTATTATAAGATGTAGAAGCAAACACAACACTACTCCACGAACTAATTAAGATGGATCCATCACCTCATGTTATCATCTTCCCTTTCCCTGCACAAGGCCATGTCAACTCCATGCTTAAACTAGCCCAACTTCTTTCTCTATCTAACTTCCACGTTACCTTTCTTGTCACTGTCGACACACATGACCGCCTCCTCAACCACACTGATGTCATCTCCAGATTTAGTAGTCGATTCCTATTGCAACCACTTCCCCATGGGATTTCTATGGATGTGATGAATACTCGTGATGGACTATCAATGCTCTATGATTCTCTAAACAAAATTGCCAAACCATTTCTTAGAGAATTCATAGCATATTCTCCTGTGACCACATGTATCATCGCTGATGGAATTTTAAGCCTGGCGGGTGATGTAGCTGAAGAAATCAACTTGCCTATCATCTATTTCCGCACCGCCAGTGCCTCTTCTTTCTGGTCCTACTTTTGCATGCCTGACCTAATTCAAGTTGGAGAACTTCCCCTCAAAGGTAAAAATTCAATACAAACTTTTTAATTATATTCTAACTTCCCACTAAGCGCATAACATTAATAGAAATTTTGCCTATATGAAGTAATGTTGATTACATGAATTACAGAAAATGCAAAGGACAAGACATTGACCAAGGTAAAAGGCATGGAAGATTTTCTGAGAGGTCGAGACCTTCCAAGCTTCTGTCAGGCGAGTGACTTAACTAGCCCTGATTTCAGGATTGTAATGACAGAGACACGACAAACCCCTCGAGCGCGAGGTCTCATACTTAACACATTTGAAGATCTGGAAGGGCCCATACTTTCTCAAATTCGAACTGTGTGTCCAAATGTTTATACAATTGGACCAGTTCATGATCATCTAAAGGCCAAACTTGTAACAAAATCTACATCTTCAAACAGTTTGTGGCAAGAAGATGAGAGTTGCATGTCTTGGCTAGACACGCAGACACCAAAATTTGTGATATATGTTAGTTTTGGAAGCGTCGCGGGGTTGACAAAGGAGGAGCTGTTAGAATTTTGGTATGGTATAGTGAATAGTGAGCAAAAGTTCTTATGGGTGATGAGGCCAGACTTGATAGTCGGACAAGAGAGAAAAGATGAGATTCCAGCGGAGTTGGAGCAGGGTACAAAGGCAAGGGGCTACATGGCTGATTGGGTTCCACAAGAAAAGGTATTGGCACATAGAGCAATTGGCGGTTTCTTGACTCACTCTGGATGAAATTCCACATTGGAGTGTATAGTTGAAGGAGTGCCGATGATTTGTTGGCCGAGATTTGCTGATCAGCAAGTGAATAGTAGATTCGTTGGAGAGGTTTGGAAGATGGGACTTGACATAAAAGATACATGTGATAGAGACATCATTGCAAAATCAATTAGAGATTTGATGGAGAAGAGAAATGATGAATTCTCGCAAAGAACAGAGCACATGGCAAGTTTGGCAAAAAAAGCTGTCAATGAAGGTGGATTGTCATACATTAATCTGGAACGTCTTATACAGGACATAAGATCTATGATTCCGCCCCATAAACAGACCTGATTCAGCTCAAACTTGATTTTATTAGCTGCGATTATATTGTTGCCTAGAAATTGTAGATTTATTCTGCCCATTAATCTGAATAACTCTAGCAACAAATGTAGCTTCACTTTTACAACTGCAGTCATTTACAAGTAGCTCTACAGCAATAAATAAACCAAACTTTTATGAATAGTAGATAAAAACTCCAATTTTTTATCGTCAAATTAATAGTGGATCCAAATATAAAGATGAAATGAGCGTCCATTAACCGAAGATAAACATTATCAAAATGATGAGATGTGACTTGTAAGGCTCCTCAGAGACTCATACGAAGAGCCTCCTGGCTTTAGACAGAAATTTGCCTTCTTCTTCAGCTCTAACATTCTTTCTTTAATTTGTTTCCCTTCTTCCTCCTCCATCAGCGTTCTAATTGCATTTTTAATGTTCGTTCTCTTCAAGCCATTCTCTAATTGCACCCCTACCTTCCAAACATGGCTAATGTACCTTGCGTTCACTATTTGATCACCGAAACATGGGATAAAAATCATTGGTACCCCTTCACATATACTCTCCAATGTTAGATTCCATCCGCTGTGTGTCCAAAATGCCCCAACAGCAGGATGTGCCAATACTTGTTGCTGAGGATCCCATTTGACAAAGTGTCCTATTCCATCCACTGTCTCCAAGAACTCAATAGGTAACAATTTGATCCATTCTGAGCCACGAATCAATCCGGGCCTAACGACCCACAAGAAAGGGTAATTGCTGTTTGCCAAGCGCTTCCAAAGCTGGCGTAAATTACAGATTTAGGTGTTTTGTGTCTAGCCAAGAGATTGAAGTTTGGTCTTGTGACATCAAGCTGCTGGAAGAAGCCAGAAAATGAGAGTGAAAGGGGCCTATTGGAAAATTTTTGATAGGAAAATCATCGCTGAGTTTAGACATGGACAATTGCTCAAGTTGTTCAAATGAATTGGAAATGAAGCCTGATGAAGTTTTAGATTCTCGTACCATTCCTTGAATTACTTGATAAAGTGCATCCACATTACATGTCTTGAATAAAGGAAGGTCTTTAATTATGAGAGGTGGAAGTTCCTCAACTGCTTCCTATAGTCGAGATTCTATACATGTAACAAATTCATGAGTAACTTTGAGTACGCACATTTAGACACCTTAACTTGTTTCTTGTAACACCCCGTATTCAAAACAGACAAAAAAATGCAAGTTTTCAGAAGTTGCAGGTGCCAGCGACGGAGCCAACTACGGACCATCAGTCGACTTACGGTCCGTCTGTTGACTCCGTCGATGGGCCAACTGACTTTTAGTTCTCATTCGCGAATGACGGTCGACCAATACGGATCGTCTGTCGACTTACGGTCCGTCTGTGACTCCGACAACTTTTGAGTCAGGGGTCTTTTGGTCATTTCCTTGCTCGTTTGCCCCCTAAGCTACGTCATTTAGACCCTAAATCGTGAAGTTTTAGTCAGTTTAAGCCTAGAAACATAACTAGAACTTACCTAAGTTAAATCATTAATCAAAACTTCGTCACCAGGTATGTGGAATTTCACTAGTGGGTTCCTTTTACCCATTAGGTCCCTAGGATTCAGTGAGTTTCTTGATTCCCTTATTATGACTAGACCTAGGGTTTCTTGAATGTCAGAATTTTTGGGTTCTTAGCTGATAGAATGATCCAAATCAGATTACCATGTTGTTGCTCAGTTTATTGCATGAATTCCAGAACCCTAGCTATGTATTTCTTTAGTTCTTGAATTACACATGCTAGGTCAGATATTTCAGTTATTCACTTATACATGCCTCAGTTATTAATGGATCAATATCAGTTTAATTGTTGCATCCTCAGTTTTCATGTTTAGTTTGAGCTATCCAGTGAGTTACAGAAATTTAGTCATAATGTGTTAATTACTTAATTCATTGGGAGTAGCAAAATACCGAGTTGGACTATGGTTCAACGTACCCAAAAAGTCCCAGAAATACTAGCCAAGTAGGTTGTAAGTCTCCTCTGTGGGCATCTGTTTAGTGATCACAGAAATACTAGCCAAGTAGGTTGTAAGTCTCCTCTGTGGGCATCTGTTTAATGATCACGCCAGCATGTCTTTATACCTCTGGCAGAGTATATTGGGTTCTCTCGATGGGGCGTATATATTGGAATCCACATTTAGATCATGTGGGTTTATTATCAGTTATTAGTAGCTCCCACAGTTCAGGCAGACTCTATTACTTGACCATGTTCCAGTATTTCAGGCTCAAGATGTTATAATTTGGTCATTGCATTCAGATTAGTCATGTCCAGTATTTCAGCATCTTTATCATGTTTAGATAATTTCATATTGCATTATTGCTTTGTTCAGTTATATGATATTTTAGCTTTACTCTATCCTACATGCTCAGTACCTTTCAAGTACTGAAGCATACGTGTGCTACATCTTCTCGTAATGTAGGTTCAGATTCTTAGTATTAAGATCACGCTTAGATCGATTCCCGATCTCCAGTTCAGCAGAATCAGTGGTGAGTCCTCATTCACCAAGGACAATAGTCATGAGTTTCTTTTAGTATTTTTAGTCTTTTAGTTTCAGTTTTGCTTGACTTAGCTGGGGCATGTCCCAACATTTCTATTCAGTTAGTGGATACTTTTAGACATAGTTAGTTTTAGTTTAGTATTGAGTTAATATCTTCTTTCTATTAAACTAATCAGTTTTTATATATCTCAGTAATAGTATATGGGTATTCCACATCTTTTTTATTTTATTATGATTTAGCTTCCGCATAAGTTTATCATCTTTAGTATGCTTATGATCATGCCAACAGGGTTAGCTTGGGATCACTTGTGATCCTAGGTCCCGTGTCCGCGTTTCGGGGGTAGCTCGGGGCGTGAAAAACTTGATATTAGAGCACTAGGTTTAAGTGTCCTAGGATGTCTGAAAATATGAACTACGTAGAGTCCATTTCATGTATTTGAATGAAATATAACTTCTTTGTCTACCCTTCTGTACTGGTACACCCCGGAAATTATATGACCAAATATAGAGCCTTACATGAGGTCTAATAACTTAAAAATGGTTAAATGATGTTTCTAGACCTAATCTGACGCAATTAACTTAGTTTGGTCATTTTAAAAGTGAAGCGTCAAGAAGCGACCATGACGCCCGAAAACTAGTCTAGTTGAACTAGTGTGTGGTAGGGTCTTGTGATTGAGTTTTGGATTGTGTTATGAAGGATAAATTGATTATCAAGGGATCCTATACATAGACGATCATTTTTAGGGTCAAAAATTTTGGGTACGACTCCCCAAGTACCACCCTGAGGGTCCTTGAGGAGAACCCAACCGATGGACAAGAAGCTGCCATCAACGCCCCTTCAATTAATTGACACCCAGTAGAAAGTGGGCGTGGATCCACACTTATTCATGGAAGCTTATCCCCCAAATTGACCCCTATTAGTCACCATTGACGGATGACCAGGATGGAACCGTCAATCCATTGACGGTCTGTCAATGGTGGCCGTCAATTGCCACCTGCAATCGGTCAAGGATTCGATCAAGTGAGTGACCACTTTCCAATTAATTTATGAAAGGTTATTTTTAGTATTTTTAGGTATTTTAAGTATATTAAAAAAATTAAGTATCCATTTATACTTCATGCTTCAAAACTAAACCCTTCCCTCCAAAAAGTTCTCTCTAGATCACCGTTGAAGAAGAAGAGAATAAAGAGGCAGAAAATAGGTCGCGTTTCACCAAGGTTTCAAGATTAGTTTAAGGAATTAATCAAAGGTATGTGAAGCTCCTTCAACCATGTATTCTTCCATCCATGGAGCCCCCCCATAGATATCCTTCAATTGTGAATCCAAAATACCGCAATCTAGCTAGGGTTGTGATTACATTGTGGATAAGGATTGATTGTGATTCCAAAGTAGTGGATAACATTAAATTATGTTTATATGATGATCATATGATGATTTTATGTGAATCCCTTGATGAACCCTAATCTAAGTTGATGAAGGTGATCATGGTGGGTTTAGGCCATTAGAAGCAAGGCTGAAGGTTCTAGATTGATCTTGTTAATTCAATTGTCTTGAACACTAATTGATCATAGTTAGGATCATCTAGGTATTAATTGAACTATATCTAATTGAATAAAAAGGATCTTGACTTGTAAAGTTGGAATTGAACCTATATGATCAAGTATGACTAGAATTTTCTTCTAATGATGAATGTGAATAAAATAGCTTGTAATTAGACATGGATCATGATATAATGAAGTTAATATTGAGAATAGGGCTTGTAACCATTCTTGTTAGGGCTTTGGGGGTAAAGCCAATATGGAGAGATATTGATTGAGTATTCTCTTTCTCTTATACACTTAGACATGAACAAGCCAGGAGAAGCAAGTTCTCTCACATAGAAGGATTCTAGGTTTACCTAATAACCTAAAATGAATCAAAGCATGTTAGAATAGAATAGCTTAAAGTTGAGACTTGTGTTCCCTTCATGTAAATCTTTTCTTACTAAAATAAGACCAAGGTTGGTAGCTTTAGGAAAGATGATTTATACTCTCTTAATGGTAGCTTGACTTGCATGTAAGGTGCATTTCATGGAATAGCTTGAGATAGTAATCTCATGTTAGCTTGAGTTAGATTACTCATAGAAGCTTGAGATGGTAAATCTCATGTAAGGTTGAGATAGTAAATCTCATGGTATTTTCAGATAGCTAATCTCATGGAAGCTTGGGTATGGTGATTCCCATGGTAGCTTGAGATTGAGGAATGAAATTCTATGAAGGATAACTTGAAGTAGAATGACTAGAATGCCTTCATGGTAGCTTCACTTGGTTAGGTCAAAACCATTTTCATGGTAGCTTAGGATTGAGACATTTGACTCTCCTATTGATAGCTTAGGATTTAAGATTCATACTCCCCTATGGATAGCTTGCATCTTGATAAGTGGGTGCATGTTGGCTAGGTGGGTATACTTGTAACCTTCTTATGATAGATTGGATTGCATGATATGATGTCTTTGATGGTAAGTTAGGTCTAGCATAATAGTATGCTATTCTTTGATAAACTAGTATAAAAGATAGTTAGCATTGAGTAAGCTATCTTAAATGAGTACTTAGTATGGATGGTAGAATGTGATATCATTCATACATGACACAAGTATGACTTGAAGCTACTTATGCTATGTCATCTTATGAAGTCTGTATGGCTTGGGTAGTGGCTATAGTTGCCTTCCTTGGTATGAATGAATTAAGATGATAGCTCCTTGTCAAATATGAAAGAAGGTCAATAGTGACATTTAAAATGGTAACGCATAAATATGGTGACTTCAAGATATGCTTAGTGTGTGAGGTAGAATGGGATGCCCCCCATGCATTGCACAAGTGTGCCTTGAGGTGATCTAGGGGTATATTGCTCTTATGTCATGAAAACCTAGGTCTTAAGTATGAAGGTGGTTTATGACCAAGAATGACCAAAGAGAGGTACTTAGCTTAGGTAGTATAATGGGATGCTGCCTTGGACTTGCACATCTATACTTGGATGTGGCTTGGAAAGTAGTTCATTTGAGTATAAAGGACTAATGGTTGAAGTATGAACTTATGTTAACTTATTGTGATATGATGCTTATGTTATGATTATGTTATTATCTCTTGTGCTTATGTCTTATGTTGACTAACAATTTGAGATGCTCTTATGATGTTATGTTAGCTTTCTTACGTAGTACCATTATACTAGCGCATATTGCCTACATTCTAACCAAATGTAGGGTTGGAGCTTTGAGTTTCTTGGAGGGTAGAGTTTCAAAGACTTTAAGGAAGTGGTGAGTCAGCTTCGAGGACAAACCTTTATGTTTCCTTTATGTCATTTACTTTTATGTCTAGAATTTATGTGGGCTGCGTCCCAAGACTTTTATTCATGTCATTCATAGATAGTTTGAGACAATAATGTTAGAAAGATTTCCGCTTTTATGAAATACTTTTCGAGTTATGTTTTAAGGGAAGTTTGAAATTCCTCCATATTTTCCATGCTTTTATGTAATGAATACTAAGGGCTTGTATAAGATCTCTTCGAGATCGAATACACCATGTTACGCCTAAGGGGTACTCTTGGGGCGTAACATATACCCTTTAAGTGTAGGATCATGAGCAAACTTATATGATATCTCAAGAGTTGTTGACAACCCTTCCAAAGGAACATCTGTCATTATGTCAAGCACACTTGGCTTCCTTTGGAAGGGTTGTCAACAACTCTTGAGATATCATCAGTTAAGGTGAAAGAGATCCCTCCGAACTTACTCGTAATGGATGAGGTAGACCCAACAACATTAATGTAAAACTCCCTAGTTTCTTTCCTCCCCATCTTATGCCATCTATTCCCCTAAAAAAAATAGAGCATTCTACCTTTGTGCCTGTTTAAGCAATTCCCCCTTTTAAATTCCCCTAATGCCTGTAACAACCCTACCCTAATCACCTTTCTTTTCTTAAATGCTTTTCTTTAGCCTTACGAGTTTCAGCAGTGACAAAGATCTTATCAACAGAGCCATCAGTGCGACTAGGGTTCTTGACTTTTGGAGTCAATATCCTTTTACTATAAACCATCTATGGATGCATTTCTCTTTCTTTTCTTATTTTTCATAATTTCTACGCTATCATCAGGAATCTCAATAGGATTTCAGGAGCAATAAACTTATTTTTCATTCCCTAAGACTTCTTGGTCGACCGAGTAAGTAGAGTTGCATCGAGATAACATTGTACCGCCCTAGTAACCTGGAATCGCCACCGATAATGTAGAGGTGGACATTATTTAGAGGCTCGACGAAGTTGGTAATGAATTTGCTTGGGAATCATCATGACCAATGGAGTGTCATGATCGTCGCTATGCGTAGTATAGACATGTTCATTGGTAGATCTTAGTTCCCCCTCACAATGTGAAGTTGTTCCCTGCGAGTATTCTTCCCCTTGAACCGAGGCATTTACCATGAGAGGGCATGCAAGATGTGTCACTCCGAATGAATCAACAAGCATGGCATCGGGCATGATGGAAGGACTTTATGTATTTTTGTATAGTACACTCGCAAAACGGTGGTCTTCAGGTGAAGTCATGATATGAGAGACAATTTTGGGCTTAGGGTTTATGTGAAGAAAGAAAAAGCTAAATGGTTTTCTGGAGAGTTGATGTTGGGAAGTGGCAGGGTTTTAGAGGGAGAGGAGAATAATATGATTGATGTGATGGTGTGGGAAGATGGATTTGATTTTGGGAGTTTATTTAATGGAGGAACAGGTAGGTAAACATGTCGTCATTTTTGTCCTGTTTTAGAAGTAAAGTGTTTGTACCTTTAAATGTGAGATGATAGCCTTCGAAGGCTTCACCCTTTGAGCTACTAGTTTCCTAAGGATTACAGTTTCTTTAGTTACAGTGTATAAACATTATTAAAACTTAACATATAATGTTGTGGAGGACTCTAATATGGTTAGGATGATGAAGATAGTTAGGTTATTTTTATCATCCCTAACTCTAACCTGTTCCTTTAAAAATGTTCCCTTGATAATACCTTAGTGAAGATGTCAGCAATTTGTTGTTCAATTACACAGAAATTCATGGAGATTTGTCCCTTTTCCATATTATCTCTCAGAAAGTGATGGCTAATGTCGACGTGTTTGGTCTTTTTTATGTTGTACTTAATTTTTTGCAATGTTGATTGCACTTGTGTTATCACAAAAGATTGGAACACACTTAACATTAAGAACAAAATCACCGAGTTATTTCTTTATCCATAATAGTTGAGCACAACATGAGGCTGCTGCTACATATTCAGCTTCTGCAGTAGATAGTGCAACATAGTTCTGTTTCTTTGATCCCCAAGAAATTAAGCAAGATCCTAAGAAGTAAGCCATACTTATGGTACTTATTCTGTCTTCTAGGTACCCAACATAATCAACATTGGCATATACTATTAATTCGAAATTACTCCCTTTTGGATACCATAGTCCTAAATCAGTGGTTCTTTCAAGTATCTAAGAATTTTGTAAGAGCTTGAAGATGAGATTCCTTGGGGTTGGTTTGGAATCGAGCACACAAGCCCACATTGAACACAATTTTAAGCCTGCTAGTAGTAAAATACAGAAGTGAGCCAATCATACCTCTATATAGTTTTTGCTCCACTGTAGAACTTGTTCCTTCAAGATCTAACTTAGTGGTTGTAGCTAGTGGGGTGTTTATTTGTTTTGCATCTTCCATCTTGAATCTTTTGAGAAGTTCATTGACATATTTTTTTTGATGAATTAATGTACATGTAGGTGTTTGATTTATCTGAAGCCTTAGAAAGTAGTTTAACTCTCCAATCATGCTCATCTCAAACTCATTGATCACGAGGGTGGCAAATTCGTTTGTGAGTGCCTTGTTTGTTGCTCCAAATATGATGTCATTAGTGTATACTTGTACAATCAGTAGATCCTTTCCTTTGTTTATGAGAAAAATTGTGTTGTCAATTTTACCTCTTGAGTATGCATGCCCTAGAAGCTTGTTTCAACCCATAAAGAGCCTTTTCAAGTTTGTAGACATGTTCAGGATAATCAATATTCTCAAAGCAGGGGGTTGTTTGACAAACACTTCCTCTTTTAGTAGTCCATTGTGGAATGCACTTCTTACATCCATTTGATATAATGTGAATTCCATGTATGTTGCAAATGTTATGAGTAATCTGATTGCTTTCAACCTTTCCACTGGTGTGAATGTTTCATCATAATATGTCCCTTCTTCTTGGTTGTAACCTTGACTACCAGGCTGACTTTGTTTCTAGTTATAGTACCGTGTTCGTCTAACTTGTTCCTAGATACCCACGTTATACCAATTATGGTTATGTTGGTGGTTTAGGTACAAGATTCCAAACTTTACTTCTTTCAAATTGGTTCAGTTCCTCTTCCATGGCTATTATCCAGTCTGCATCTTGAAGGGCTTCACTAATCTTCTTTGGTTCCACCATGGATAAGAATGCATCAAAGGCATAATGATTTTTCATACCCGATTCGGTGGTTATCGAGAAGCAAGATCAGTAAGTATGTTGTCTAGAGGATGTGAACCTTGATATTTGTAGTCCTTTATGATCAGATTGTGAGATTATGTATCTTGATCATTAGTTAGATCATGCTCTTCTTCTTCAGGCACCCTTTATGAATTTCTTTCTAGGTCGTTAGAAGTATGGATGTTGATTGCATCATTTTCATGAAGAGGACCTAGTTCTTGTTCCTGTTCCTTTGCATTATCAGTGAATGTTTCTGAGATTTCCTCATCTTCCTGCAGGTTCTGGTTAGTCATAGTATTGTACTCATCAAATATACTCTGTTCCACACACGATGTTCATTTGTTCAGTACCCTATAAGCTTTACTGTATGTGGAGTATCCTAGAAAAATCCCCTCATCGTTTTTTGCATCAAATTTTCCTAACATATTTTTTCCATTGTTATGTATGAAACATTTACAACCAAATATTCTTAGATGTGAGATGTTAGTTTTTCTTCCTTTTAATAGCTCATAAGGAGTTTTATCTAGCAAGGGTCGCGACATACATCTATTTTTGGGGTAGCATGCAACATTGATGACTTCAGCCCAGAATTGATTTGTGACTTTACTAGAAATCATCATTGTTTAGCCATTTCCTGGAGGGTTCTATTTTTTCTTTGAACTACGCCATTCTGTTGTGGGGTTAGAGGAGCAGAGAAATTATTGTCAACTCTATGTGAGTGACAGAGAAAATTTTGAGTTTTCAAATTCAGTACCATGATCAGACCTAATTGATGTCAATTGTTTATAAAAATTATTTTGGAGTTTTCTTATAAGAGAAGAAAAAGCTTCGAAGGTATCA
Source organism: Solanum sitiens (assembly GCA_016801875.1). NCBI lineage: Eukaryota > Viridiplantae > Streptophyta > Magnoliopsida > Solanales > Solanaceae > Solanum > Solanum sitiens. Next base: position 35,709 of record JABWTJ010000965.1, read on the forward strand.
TCTTTAAAGGTTAGAAATAGTGTTCAAGTATACCTGGAATAGTCATCAACTAGAACAAACATATATCTTTTCCCTCCCCTACTTTTGACTCTCATGGGACCACATAAATCCATGTGTATTAATTTAAAAGGTCTAGATGAACTTATGGAATATTTTGGTTTGAAAGATGATTTCATTTGCTTTTTTAGAGTACAATTTTCAACTCTTGTCTCTTTGAATCTTATTTTAGGAAGACCTATAACTAGTTCATTAAAGATGAGTTTATTTAGTTGTACATGGCTAGCATGACCTAGACATTTGTGCCATTACAAATGATCCTTGTCAATCACACTTAAACAACTGTGTATACATGTTTATTTCGTTTACAAGTCAGAACAACTTTTTGAGTTTTAAGACTACTAACTTTTACATCATTTGATGAGAAGATTACCTCGTTTCCTTTATCACACAATTGAGATATACTTAGAAAGTTGTGTTTCAAACCTTATATGTAGTATACTTTATAAATTGAGTGTTCATCTGACATGTCTATCTTTCCAATGCCTTTAATCTGAACCTTTTTTCCTCCACCAAAAGTCACCATTCCACCTCTTCCTTCCTTGAGTGAGAGAAATTATGATGTATCCGCAGTCATGTGTCTCGAGCAAGCACTGCCCATGTACCAATGTTGCTTGCTTTCTCTCACCTTTAACTTTTCACAGGTTAGTTTTAGGCACCCAGATTAACTTGGGTCCTTTACAAGAATCAAAAGGGTGTATAAGATCTCTATGAATCTATTTAGGCATATTAGTTTTCCTTTGAGTAAACATATACCTTTGAAGTGTTTTATATGTGCCTCTTGTTTTATTTTCTAAGGTGGCTCTATATTTTGGACAATTCATCTTGGAGTGACCTGAGTTACCACAGAGACTATAGAATATAGGCATTTATAAAAGCCTATTACAGCCTTTATATTTAGAGTATTGTTACCTAGATGTGTGACTACCATGGATGACCTTGTCCATTTGTTTGCTCTTTCCAGATCAGTTTTTACCCTGCATAATTACAGATTAATTTTTCTAGATTTTTCCTTTTCTAGGCTTAATTTGTTTTTGAGTTTATCCACTTCATGTTCATGCTTGGGTTGATCACATGCCTTTTCTTCACCAAGAATTTTCAGATTTTAGTGCTAGATTGTTGGTTTCTAGGTAATGAGTTTTCTGCAACAATTGCTTGATTTTCTCTTGTAGTTCACTGTTGAGTTTTTTCAGATCGATATACTCAAACTTTAAACTAGTCATGGAGGCAAGCAATTGATTCTTGGTTTCAACTAGTTCTTGAATTGTATCTATAGATGTGAGCATTAAGAAATATAGTTTTTTCTTAGAGAACTTTATTAGTTTATCTTTAAGATCAAAGAAATTTTCCTTCAATCCCTCAGGTTAAGGTTCAGGTTTTGATTCTTCAATAGCCATCAAGGCAATGTCATCAGCATCTTCTTCGTACGTGTCCGAACCTGTTCCTCAAGCTGCATACATTGCTTGTTCTTTTTCTTTTTTTTTTTTTTTTGCTAAGAAGTTCCTTTTTCTCTTTTTCAGCCCTTTCCTTTTTTCATTCTACTTCCCACATAGGATAGTCCTTAATCTAATTATCAATTTTACCACACTTGAAGCATCCTCCACTTTGTGGTTTCTCTTGTAGGTTTTTCCTTCGTGGGTGGTGATTTTTTGCCAGAGTTTATTCCCTTTTTGAAGAGTTTCTTGAAATTTCTGCTTATTAGTGCTAAATCCTCATCATCTATATCTGATTCATCACTGTCAGTTGCTTTGAGTCCAATATTTTTCTCTTTCTTTCCTTCACCTCTTTTGTCAACATTCATCTTATATGTTTTGAGATTTCCTAACAGTTCATCCAAGGTCATATTGGTTAAATCCTTGGCTTCTCTAACTGCAACAAGTTCTATTTCTCATGATCTAAACAAGGTCCTAAGTACTTTGTCTATCCGTTCCTCAGTGGTGTATACTTTCCCAAAGGATATCAATATCTATTTTTGATTTTTCATCTTTAGATAAACTATCAGAAAAAGTGTGAAAGGTGAAATGAGGATAATTTGCTCGAATATTATTGAAAGAGGTGTTGAAGTTTTTCGCGAGAATTATGATTATAGAAAAACCTTTTAAGTGAAGGATGTTTGCTAGTTGAAGCATAGGGTTTATGTGGCCTTGCAATGGTAGCGGAAACAACAACCGCCTCCCTTATCTTCCTTGCTCCTCCATGGATAGATAGCTTTCTCCAAACTTGAAGGTGCATGATAAAGCTTCTCTATCAAACTTTGGATTTAGACATATATCGATATCTCATGTGTTTAATTTACAATAAAAACTAGACATACGTTCTGACGTGTGCCAAATGTAGCTCTTATGTTTTAATAATAGTGGGATGATAGGGTGGCTCCATGCATCATAAAATAAGGCGTTTTAGTTCTCGTGTGGTCAAATCTATGGTCAAATCTACTGAAAGAAAAAAAGATTATACTTGAAGAGCAAGCTAAAATTTGTGAAAGATAAATTTTGCAATTTCTTTTTTTTGTTGTGCTTGGAGTCAGTACGTTGAGACAAAGTATTTCTCAAGGGGGTTCAAGAAGATAAGTAAGCATGGTAATATCATTTAAAAATAAGCGGGTCAGATATAATTTCATATATAAACAATAAATAAATTCAACTGTCACCTCAACACCAACAATAAAACTGACAAAATATGTGGTTAACATTACATAATAGTAAAATGAGTACAAGAGAATGCATTTTTTTAAAATTTTAATTTTAAATATGCCAACTTGAGTTGTGCCAAACATATTTTTGTGCCTCCAAATATAAATATTTCTATAATTAGAGAGTAATATAAAGATGTCTAAGAATTTAACTATATAAATTTTGGACCCTCCAGTGTGTATCGCCTCCAGAGCAGTTCTAAATAAACAACACCTGTCAACTTATTTAATCAATGTTAATAATGAATTTCCTTTATTATTTCTCTAACTAACTATAGTTAAGAAGCAAAACTCCAGCAAATCAATAACCAAAGATGGAGCTAAAAAAATCAATTGTTCAAATTGCTTGTGAAATTGAACAGTAGCCTTTGTAATTTGGAGTTGAAACCCCCCACAAAAAGTTGGGATTTTCTTTAAAGGTTGATTGCCCTCTTTGTTAACTAGGAATTTTCCCCATTATCTATTGAGAATTAAAAATAAACTTAATTATCTAGCTTAATTACAATAGTTAGTTAGTTATTCATGATATACTAGTTTGTTAATATGTCAGTTAATTAGTTAGAGGTTACTGCAAAATTAGTGGTTACTGCATATTTTGATTACTCTAAAATATTCTTAGTCACATGTATATAATGTAACAGTGATCAACGAAACAGTTGCAATTTTCATTCACCAAAATACGTTTCCTCACAGTTCTCTCCTTCTCTCTTTCAATTGCCATTCATGGCTTACTTGTTATTGTTTGATTGATTGTTCACCATTGTTGTGAGTTTTGATATAGTATCAGAGCTAAATCGATTCCCTTCGTCTTCGGTATTTTTTTTAGAGCTAGTTTCTGTTTTCAAATTCAATCAAATTTCTCCTTCGTTTTTCCATTTTTTTTATCATGACAGAGGTAACAACTCAAGCAACTGTTGTTGGGATTGATACAAGCAGTGTTTTCTATGTTCATCCTTCAGAAAATCCAGGAATGTCACTTGTTCCAGCTCAATTTTATGGAGTTGGATACAGATCCTGGAGAAGAGGTGTATTACAAGCTTTGTCTGTGAAGAACAAGTTAGTTTTCATTGATGGAAGCTGTGTGAAGACAGCTGAAAACTCTCCACAATCTCGCCAATGGCAGAGATGTGATGATATGGTAACATCGTGGATATTGAATTCTCTTACCAAAGAGATCGCAGATAGTGTTGAATACGTCAACAACTCTATTGAACTTTGGAAGGAACTAGAAGACAGATATGATCAGACCAATGGTGTGAAATTGTACAAAATTCAGAAGGAAATTGATGATCTAACATAGGGTGTTCTAGACATCATTGTCTATTACACAAGGTTGAAGAAGTTGTGCGAAGAATTAAGTACCTTGAATGCAAAGAGTATATGCACTTGCACATGCACTTGTGGTGCCAAGGATAGTATGCATAAATCTGAACAGGACAGACGATTGATACAATTTCTCATGGGACTGAATGAACTCTACTATGTGATCATATGTAATATACTCATGCTGAATCCTCTTACCTCTACTGCACAGGCTTTTTCTTTGTTGATAAAAGAGAAACAAAGAGAATTTAGGCCCGCTAGTCGTACGCCTATGTAGTCGACTTCATTGAATGTGAATGCTAGTAGAGGATCAACATGTGGTAGAGGTTATAGAACAAACTTCTCGAGTAACAATGACTCTGGCAATAATAATAATAGGAATGTCATAATCTGTGAGTTTTGTAAGAAACAAGTTCATATTAAGGAGAAGTGCTATAAGCTGCATGGATATCCTCCAAGGAATAATACTCTTAACAACAGAACAAACAATCACAACAATGGAAAGTAGTTTAGGCAGAACAATATTCAAAACTTTAGAGGAAGAAGGATTGTGGCCAATTCACATGGCTCACTACCTGATACACTTGCATCACATGGGGAAGAATGCTCACAAGGAAGTAGTAATTCAAATGTTGTCATCACACAAGAACAATATGGTCAAATTTTGAATTTGTTGCAGCAGTTCCAAATTGATGGTTCCGGAGAGGATTCTAAGGGTAATACTGAGCCTAACAACTTTGCAGGTACATTAATATGCACTTCTTCTATTGATTTTTGTATTGCTTCATGCAAATTTTTTAGATCAAGTATTGATTTATGGATCATTGATTCAGGCGCTTCAAACCATATGACCTATAATAAATCCCCACTAACGAACATTCAAACATTACCTTACCCTATACTTGTCTCACTCCCTAACGAATACAAGGTCAAAGTGACAGAGTATGGTGATGCACATATTACATCTAAAATTGTCTTAAACAAAGTATTACATGTTCCCTCTTTCAAGTATAATCTCATTTCAGTTCAATCCTTGGTTTCTTCAATGAAGTGTATGATATTATTCACTGATACAACTTGTTATTACAGTCCCCTTCAGTGAAGAGGCCTCAGGCAATTGGTAGTAGCCAAGATGGCATTTACTACATGTGTGGGAGATGCTTGAAAGATACTAGTGATGCCAATAATCTTGTATGTAGTTATCTGTCTCATGAATGTAGGTGTACTTCTTTTTTAGTTTTAGTTTGTAATGAATCATATGTTACAAAATGTGTTGAACACTCTAGAAAACTTCCTGATGTCTCTGTTTGTTCTTCTACTTTCAATAATACAAATGTGTTGAACAATTGTGCATCTCTTGAATCTCTTAAAAATAATGTGGATTTACTGTGGCATAATAGACCTGGCCATGTGCCCTTTGTGAAAATGAGAAATATACCTACTATCCCAATCAAGTTTTCTGCCAAACAACCCTTTATGTGCACCATATGCCCTATGGCAAGGCAAGTCAGGTTGCCATTCACCCACAACACAACTCATTCTAAGACTGTTTTTGATCTTCTACATATTGATATATGGGGTCCTTATCATGTTCCTATATATGATAAATTACAAATACTTCATTACCCTTGTTGATGATTACAGTAGGGCTACCTGGACATATTTGTTGAGTACCAAAACTAATGTCATACAAGTTCTTCAAACCTTTGTAAACATGATAGAAAATCAGTTCCAAACAACCATAAAATGCATCAGGTTTGACAATGGAATAGAGTTCACCAACACTGAAACACACAAATTCCTTCAAGCCAAAGGCATCACACATCAGAAGAGTTGCCCCTACACACCACAACAAAACAACATAGTAGAAAAGCATAAATACTTGCTGGAAACACCCAGAGCTCTCCTTTTTCAGTCCAAATTACCTGTCAGGTACTAGGGTGATTGTATTCTTACAGCCACATACCTTATCAACAGGCTTCCTTCCACATTTCTCCAAAACAGATGTCCTTATGAGATGTTTTACAAAGAAAAACCAAAATAAACCAATTAAGATCTCTTGGATGCCTTTGTTACCCCATATTGCCTAAAGTTCATAAAGACAAACTAGAACCAAGAACCACTCCCCATATCTTTATAGGATACCCCTCTGGAACCAAATGGTACAAGGTAATGAGTCTTGCCACAAGGAAAATACAAATTTCTAGAGATGCGGTCTTTCATGAAAATATTTTCCCATTTTCTCTATCTCCAGAAAATTGCATTTTTCCTTCTATTCTTAAAACTTGTTCTCCTGATTATACTGAACCTTGTGATACATTGTTAATCAATAATTTAGACTTAATTGATGATCATACAACCCTGTCTCTTAGTCCTCAGTCCACACATTCATCACCATATATACATACTAAAATACCAGTTTCACCAATACCACAGAGAAGATCCAATAGGGAAATTAAGACACTTTCTCATTTAAAGGATTATGTCATGTTGCTCCCTACTCTAAAAACCTCTTCTACCAGTTCTATTTCTACTACAATTCCCAATAATAACCAAAATAACCTGTCACTTAATGCATTGTTCAATAAACACCATTACATAACTCCTGATGTCATTGCTTCCAAAAGTCAAGCCTTGGTTGAAAGCATTTGTTGTAACAGTGAGACATGTTCTTATGAAGAAGCAGCATTAACTCCTGCCTGGCAAAAGGCAATGGAACAAGAATTTGATGCATTGCATGCCAATAGAACTTGGGATCTGGTCAAATTACCTACAGATAAACAAGCTATTGGATGTAAATGGATTTATAAAGTGAAGCACAAAGCTGATGGTAGCATAGAGAGGTTCAAGGCTAGACTGGTGGTTAGGGGCTATACTCAACAGGCTGGAATAGATTACACAGAAACATATTCACCTATTGTTAAAATGACCACTGTGAGAACCTTGGTGGCCTGTGTTGTAAAAAGGGGTTGGGAAATATTTCAACTTGATGTCAATAATGCATTCCTACATGGTGATCTATATGAAGAAGTGTATATATCAGTACTCAAGGTCTTGATGTGAGTGAACCAAGCTTAGTTTGTAAGCTTACAAGTCTCTATATGGCCTTAAACAAGCCAACAAATAGTGGTATGCTAAGTTGACTGAAGCATTGTCCCTTAGAGGCTATACACATTCACACTATGACTACTCTTTGTTCTACAAGAAATTTGATTCATTGGTGGTATTTGTGGCAGTTTATGTTGATGACATAGTCTTGGCAGGTACAAATATAACTGAAATTGCACATCTAAAGACATACCTAGACAAGACATTCAAGATTAAAGATTTTGGTAAACTTCATTATTATTTGGCTATGGAAATTCTTGACACTCTAGGAGGGGTCCTTATTTGACAAAGGAAGTTTGTACTGGACCTACTAAAGGAGTATGATTGTTTCAACTACACGTCCTTATCATCCCAATTATTACAGGAAACTTGTGGGGAAATTAAACATCCTCACTAACACCAGATTGGACATAGCTTTTAATGTTCAACAGTTGAGTCAATTCATGCAGGACCCCAGAGTTCCCCATTTACAAGCAGCTTTTCACTTGCTTAGATACTTAAAACAAGATCCTACCCTGGGAATTTACCTGTCAAATGATCCTGATTGTATTATGAAAGCATACTACGATTCAGACTGGGACACATGTCCAGATTCCAGGAAATTTGTAAGCGGATATTTGGTTTTGCTTGGAAACAACCCTATTAGTTGGAAGTCTAAGAAACAATAAAAAATATCTTTGTCATCTGCAGAGGCTGAGTACACATCACTTAGGAAAGTGGTAGGCGAATTGATTTGGTTGCATAGGTTAATCACTGAGTTAACCATACCTCATTCTTCTCCAATTGTTGTGTACTGTGATGGTCAAGTTGCTATACACATAGATCACAATCCTGTCTTCCATGAGAGAACTAAACACATTGAAGTTGATTGCCATTTTGTACGTAATAAGTTGTAGGAGGGGCTCATTTCCATTCAACATGTGACCACCAATGAACAACTAGTGGACATTCTCACTAAGTCCCTTACTGGTATTAAACATGCTGCAATTTTGAAAAATTGGTTGTGCGATCATCACCACCAACTTGAGGAGGGGTATTGAGAATTAAAAATAAACTTAATTATCTAGCTTAATTACAGTAGTTAGTTAGTTAGTCATGATATACTAGTTTGTTAATATGTCAGTTAATTAGTTAGAGGTTACTGCATAGTTAGTCGTTACTGCATATTTTGATTACTCTAGAATATTCTTAGTCACATGTATATAATGTAACAATGATCAATGAAACAGTTACAATTTTCATTCACCAAAATACGTTTCCTCACAGTTCTCTACTTCTCTCTTTCAATTGTCATTCATGGCTTACTTGTTATTGTTAGATTGATTGCTCACCATTGCTGTGAGTTTTGATATTATCAAAAATCAATAGTCCGATTTATGAAGAAGCAGAAAGCCCATACAAGGATTTAAGTTATTTTACAAGTTGCAATTATGTGATGTTTAAATTACTCATCAATCGGAGTAAAAAAATTAATCAAAAAAGTAAAAACTACAATAATGTGTTGGGAAAAAACGCGGACAAGCACAACAATATATATGGTAAAAGTAATGGAAACAAAATGGGAAAATAACGACACCAAAATTTTTATGTGGAAACCCTTCTGAATAAAGGAAAAAACCACGGGCCAAGAGGAGCAATTGATATTACTACAGTAAGGAATTTTACACTGTGTAGTCACGAATACAATACTCAAAGTGACTACTACACACTCAAAAGGAACAACACTCTTTTGGTTTTCGTCTTACTAAAATATCGCTCATACTCTATTTTTCTTCACAGACTATTTTTCTTGTATAGTCTATGGAATACCTCACTTTGCTCTCAAAATGGTTTTTCTCTCTAATTTGGTGTGTTCTACAAATGAGCAAGAATGCTCTATTTATAGAAGGATAAAATCATGCCTATGTCACTAATGACATAGGTAAATATAGCAAAGTCAAAAATCGGTTGCAAATCTTACCAATTTGCCAACTACCAAGTCTTGATTTTCAACTCTTATCACTATTCCTTTTTAACAATTTTTTGTACCAATTGAATAACTAAAGTTGACCAAAAAATGGGATGGATTCAACAAATCTCCCCCTCCAGTCCCATTTACTGGAAGAAGGTATCTTCATCTTCTTTAGAGAGAGCTCATACCCACAAGTTCTTTGCATAACTCGAACTTGTCTTTTGGTATCGTCTTGGTCAGCATATCTGCAGGATTTTCACTTGTGAATCTTTTTGACGTGAAATGATTCACTCTCCACTTCCTCACGAATCCAATGATATCTGACGTCGATGTGTTTTATTCTTGCATGGTACATGGAGTTCTTGCTCAAGTCTATTGCACTTTGGCTGTCACAATAGACAATATACTCCATCTGATTCAAACCAAGCTCTTGAAGAAATCGCTTTAGCCATATCATCTCCTTGCCGGCTTCAGTAGCCGCAATATACTCAGCTTCAGTTGTAGATAGTGGAATACACTTCTACAACTTTGACTGCCATGATATAGCTCCCCCTAAAAAAGTAAACAAATATCCAGTAGTGGATTTTCTGTTATCAAGGTCACCTGCCATATCAAAATCTGTATAGCCTTTCAAGATTGGATTTGATGCTCCAAAACAGAAACATTCATCTAAGCTTCCTCTAAGATACCTGAGTATCCACTTCAAAGCTTCCCAATGCTCTTTTCTCGGATTTTTGAGAAATTTGCTCACAACACCAACTGTGTGAGCAATATCAGGTCTAGTGCATACCATTGCATACATTAGACTTCCAACGACGGAGGAATATGGAACTTTGGCCATGTTCTATTTTTCCTCCCTAGCTGTAGGACAGATCTTCTTGCTCAACTTCATATGACCAGCAAGAGGTATACTAACAGGCTTAGCATTCTTCATATTGAAGCGCTCTAGTACACGTTCAATGTACTTCTTCTGGGACAAATAAATCTTCCTTTCAACTCTCAGACGAGTAATTCTCATGCCCAAAATTTGTTTGGCATGACCCAAGTCTTTCATAGCAAAAGACTTACGCAACTCTTTCTTCAACTCGTCTATCTTGGAAGTATTCTTGCCCACAATCAACATATCATCACATACAGCAAGAGGATGATAAAATCGCTGTCAGAAAATTTTTGTACAAATACGCAATGATCTGAAGAAGTCTTCTTATAGCCTTGCTCCCCCATAAAAGATTCAAACTTCTTGTACCACTGTCTAGGAGCTTGTTTTAGGCCATAAAGGCTCTTTTTGAGTTTGCACACAAAATTTTCTTTACCTTCTACTTTGAAGCCCTCAGGTTGTTCCATATAAATCTCTTCTTCAAGGTCACCGTGAAGGAAAGCCGTCTTCACATCCATCTGCTCAATCTCTAAATTAAGAGTAGCAGCCAAACCTAGAACTGTGCGAATCGAGGACATTTTCACAACAGGAGAAAATATTTCGTCAAAGTCAATACCCTTCCTTTGACAAAATCCCTTAACAACTAATATAGCTTTGTACCTGGGCTTCAAGTTGTGTTCTTCAACTTTAACTTTGAACACCCACTTGTTCTTCAAAGCTCTCATGCCCTTGGGCAATTTTACCAACTCATAAGTGTGGTTCTCATGCAAAGACTTCATCTCATCTTGCATGGCTTCAATCCATTGATCCTTGTGCTCATCTTCCATGGCCTCCTCATAACATTCAGGTTCTCCCCCGTCAGTGAGTAACACATACTCATTGGGTGAATAACGGGAGGAAGGAAACCGCTGTCTTGTGGACCTCTGAAGCGGAATATTTGATTCGTCCACAACTTCATGAGCAACAGGATCATCAATAACAATATCATTGTTATTATCAACATCAATATGTTGATTTGATACATGATTTTGGGCGTAACCATGACCATCAAACCTAACAACATCATGTACACTTGTGTGAGGAACGTCATCATGATGAACTATACCATCAAAACTTGAAGATTCTACCATTTCCGCTTTGTCAATATCTTCAATTGTTTGATTCTCCATGAAAATAATATCACGGCTTATCACAAGTTTCTTTTCAATTGGATCATATAGCCTGTAACCAAATTCATCTAGGCCATATCCAATGAAGATGCATTGCTTTGTCTTGGCATCTAACTTTGACCTCTCATCTTTCGGCACATGTACAAAAGCTTTGCAACTAAATACTCTCAAATGGTCATAGGAAACATCCTTTCCATACCAAATACTATTTGGTACATCACTTTGCAAAGCAACAGCAGGAGATAGATTAATAACATGTGTAGCGGTCAATAAAGCCTCACCCCAAAATGATTTCGGCAACTTTGCTTCAGAAAGCAAACATCTAACTCTTTCCATCAAGGTCCTGTTCATCCTCTCAGCCAAACCATTAAGCTGAGGAGTCTTGGGAAGAGTCTTCTGGTGTCTAATACCTTGATGCTTGCAGTATTCGTCAAATGGTCCCCAATATTCACCACCATTATCAGTACGAATGCATTTCAGTTTCTTTCCAGTTTCTCTTTCAACTGAAGCCTGAAACTGCTTAAAGACACTTAACACTTGGTCTTTAATCTTCAAGACATAGACCCAAATTTTTCTCGAGCAATCATCAATGAAAGTGACAAAGTAAAGTGCACCACCCAATGTCTTTGTCTTCATTGGACCACATAAATCAGAGTGCACTAACTCAAGCAACTCTGTCTTTCTCGAAGGAGGGTAGGACTTAAAGGAAACTCTATTTTGTTTACCAGCCAAGCAGTGCTCACAGTTTTCTAATTTAGCACTTTTGAAATTTGACAAAAATTTCTTTTTGGCTAGAACATTAAGTCCTTTCTCGCTGATGTGGCTAAGCCTCTTGTGCCATAATGTTGAAGAGCTATCGCTCTCAACTGCATTCACCATATCAACACAAGCAGAGGCCGTAGTCCAATATAGACCACGACGTTTCTTACCACGAGCCACAACCAAGGAACCCTTGATGAGCTTCCATTTTCCATCACCGTTGGTACTAACATATCCTTCATCATCTAAAACACCAATATAAATTAGGTGCAGACGAACATCAGGAGTATGTTTCACAATGTTCAAAACTAGTTTAGTTCCAACACTAATTTTCAAACAAATTGTACCAATACCAATCACCCTAGAAATAGTCTCATTACCCATACTCAAAGTTCCAAAATCACCAGGAGTATATGAAGAGAAAAAATCCTTCCTTGATGTCACATGAGATGCAGCACCAGTATCCACAACCCAGCTTGACTCATCACAAGCTATATTTATCATGTTTGCATCAAGAACGGTAACAAGATCTTCGGTGGTGACGGTGGCTAGTCAATTTTCATTGCCATCTTCTTTAGTTTCCTCTTTGTTTTTGTTCTCCCTCTTCAACTTCCTGCAGAACTTCTTCGTGTGCCCTTTCATACCACAATGATAGCACTCAATATCTTTAAGTCTGCCTCTGGATTTGCTCCTATTTTGTTCTCTATTATGAGAACCACGAGTTTTATTTCTCCCCCTGGGGCCAGTTATCAGGACATCCGACGAAGAAGAACCTAGAGATTTTCTTCTCATCTCTTCGTTCAAGACACTACTCTTGGCGGAATCCATAGAGATCACACCATCCGGAGCAGAATTTGACAATGACGTTCTAAATGTTTCCCAAGAGTCTGGTAGGAAACCAAGTAGAAGCAAGCCTTGAACTTCTTCATCAAATTTGATGCCCATAGCAGATAATTGGTTTATGATCCCCTGAAAATTATTCAGATTGTCTGTCACCGGAGAACCATCATGATACTTCAAACTCAACATCTGCTTTATTAAGAACATTTTGTTGTTGCCAGTCTTCCGAGCATACAAACATTCAAGATGCTCCCATAAGTTCGAGCATGTATTTCCCCAGAAATATAGTTCAACACATTAACGTCGACCCATTGCCTAATGAATCCACAAACCTGTCTGTGCAACAGATTCCACTCTTCATCTGTTTTATTATCAGGCTTTACAGTGGTAAATACTGGTTTGTAAAAATTCTTAACATAAAGAAGATCTTCCATTTTTCCCTTCCAAATGGCATAATTAACACCATTCAAAGTAACCATTCTACTTGTGTTGGCTTCCATTGTGTTGACACCCAATTTTGACCCTCCCCAGTAAGAATTAATTCATGAGCTTCTTAAATTCTCAAACAATTTAAAATAATTAGTTTTTAAATTTAAGAAAAAATATAATGTTTGCGTTATTTTGAATAATTTTTGCCATTTCTTATAGTTTTTAGATAATATATATATCTTACATAATTATGTATATAATTAGTATATTTTATGATTATTCAAAAACCATCTCAAAAATATTTTAAATTTAGTAAGTAGTCTTTTAAATTAGTTTAGTTTAAATCATGGTTATATTTTTTGAATCACTAAGTTTACGATTAAATTAATTATTTTATTTTTTGTTAAGATTAAGAAGCTCGTTAATTAATTAATATTAATTTGTGTTATTTATTGTTTAGCCAAATTTATTAATGTAACACAATTTGGCTATTTCTTAAATTTAATTCATCTTAGACTTCCAACTTAACTCAATTTTGAGAAAATTTGGGCCAAGATTCAATTTTCAGTCAAGCCCAATACAATTCCCAACCCACTAATTTTTCAACATCCACCTTTGAGAGATTTGAATTTGAATTTTGAATTTGAAATTCAAATTCATCCCCAAATCCATTCCATTTTTTCCCTAAAAAAAAAAATTTTAAAATTTGAATTTGAATTTTGAAATTCAAATTCATCCCAACATTCCTTTTTCACCCCTAAAAAAAAAGTAATTTTTTGAATTTGAATTTTGAATTTTGAAATTCAAATTCATCCCAATCCATTCCATTTTCCCCCTAAATCTACCATAAAAATCTCTTATAAATACCTTCTCTTTTCTTCTTCTTTCAAATTGATGAGGGAAAAAAATAGAAGAATTAAAAGAATTCAAGAAAGAGGAAGGAATTCATGATTATTCAAGAATTCAATTCAATATTCATAGTAGTTCAAGCAAAAAAAAAATAAGATTAAATACATCCAAGTTGTGTTCGGGTAAAAAAATATTGCCTATAATTCCCGGTCGTCGTCTGAATCCGAGTCGCGTGGTGAAGACAAGTTCCTCGCTCGTACCGTCTCTAGTTCGCTGCTCCGGAGAAGGTGATATTCTTGTTCCTACCTCTCATTTTTTTAATAAATTATGATGTTGTTTGTGTCATTCGATTTTTATTTATTTTTTTTAATTATTTTTCGCATAATCCTCTTTGAGTCCATGACGGACTTATCTCCCTCGTATCTCCGAGTCGTTCACCCCCTGGAAAATGGCGTACAGGTTGAAAGTCGCAAATACATTGCTGGAAATTTAAATTGCAGGTCTCCGAAAGCTTAAGAAAAGGCTAATATACTGCTGTATACACTGATATACAGTAGGAATATACGATACACAGGTTGAAAAATTATACAGGTGCTGGAAAATTGATCTGGGGAACCATACATTTCGTATACATCCCAATATACACGAAAATAGATTATATACAAGCCGTATACATCAGTATACACCAAAATGTATACCAGATTTTCAAAGGAAAATGGGCTAAAATCCCCTTTCAAAATAGCTGCAGGATTTTTGGAGAATTGGGCCTAAAAGTCCATTTTGCTGAATTTGGGCAAAGAAGCCCAAGTTCAAATTCCCTCCTTTCTCTTCTTTATTTATTTGCTATTGTATTGACTTACTTTTCATTTATTTAATTTTAGTTTGACTTAATTAATTTCTCAAAGTCAGTCACTTCTCTTTTATATTTAAATAATAAATATTTTTTTTTATATTCTATATTTAACTTTATTTTCACTATTAGACCCTATTGGAAGATTCCTTCTAAGTTCACTCCCCTTTAAAATAATCAATTAAAATAGAATAGTAATATTGTTTAATAAATAAAATGAATAATTTTAATTTACTTATTTAGTCAATATCTGGAAAAAATTATTTTAAAAGGTCAATTAGTCAAATCGCCGGTCAACCGCGAGTTAGCGGGCATTCCGAGGGCCTAACACCTTCTCGGAATGTACATTGAACTTCGAACCCTTTTCAATTGATTTTTATCTGTTTTAAATCTTTTGAAAAATAATTGTAAGTTTTTTCTTGATTTTTTATTTAAAAATCAAGTGGCGACTCTGTTAATTTGGAAAGTCGATTTCTATTAAATCATAAGATTAATTGATTTTCCGAAACTTAGTCATTTTTCAAAATATAAATATATATACTTATATTATTTTTTTTTATAAAACAAAAATGGCGACTCCGCTGGGGAATAATTAAGTTCTAACCAAAATGATTTGACTATTTGGACTGATTGTATTTATTAAACTGCTTATATGTGATTAAATTGCTTAAATTATAAACTGGCATTGCATATCGTGGCATAATTCTGATATATGTATAGTATATTAAAGGACGGTTTGCGGAACCGCAGCCGAACTTTTTTATAATCACCCTTTTTCGGAATTAGCGGCAATTTATTGGTTCGTCATACGTCCAATGGTTGTCGCGAGTTCCAGCCCAAATTGTCCGTTTGGGTTCCCGGTCTTTTCAAAAGCCACTCCTAGTCAACTAGCGTAGAGCCAAGCCAAAATCCCGAATTTAGGAGCATTTGAACTAGGACAACCCAACACCCAAGGAGTGTTGGGCCCATTAGATAGACCACCTTGAGTCCAAAAGGGCTTACGGCCTAAAAGGGCGATCATATTTATTTGTTTAAATTTGAAGGATGTATACATCATCTGAAGAAATCATTGTCCTCGGGATTGGGAGTATATTGTAGCTTATTCTAGTCAAAGAAAGAGCTCACAAGTTACTAGTCTAAGACGTGGGAACTCGGAGAGGAGAAGAAATGAAGAGGAAAGGACCTTCTGTGGAAGCATAGTTCAGAATTGTACCCCTGCGTGGGACTGATTATTTTTTATCCCGTTTTCCCCAATTATGTATCCCCATTTAAGTTTTATTCATAAATTTGTATAAATTTGGGTTTTGGGACAATGGGATATTTCAAATAACATATACATCCTTCAAATCGGTAGGCCTACCCTTGGCATAAAAAGGTCACATATCTGTTTAGAACGCGCAATAACTGTTTATGTGTTATAATTGTTTGTATGATTATGTTGCTTCATTTGGAGATATTCTAGCCTACTCATTCTCGAAAATATTTTCTAGAACTCGTTAAGCATAAATATGAAATCACTATCGAAAGTACGTACAAATACTCTTCGAGTCTTTAGTCTCCCAATAAATTCGAACTTTATTTTTCAAAAAGTACTCTCTCATATAAAAAAAAAAAAAAGATTCAAGAATGGGTCGAACTACGTAGGACCTGAATTCTCTTTTATGAGATACGTAGGCAGCCTTCCAAGGTTCAGTCCCCATTTTGAGAAAATTTTATCTTTCTCAACTCTTATAAAGAAAGTAGAGTTACATTTCAATAAAAAATCAGAAGTACGACAATTTACTTTGTCACGACTCAAGTCGACATTTATGACTCATTAGTCCTAAAATAATATAGACAAATTTCTGTCTATTTAGTCATCTTTCTATATACGTGGGCTAATTTATCTTCAAATGAAGCAACCCTTATGTGTTTAAATAATGTGTGTGATATTTTATGTTAATTATCATCGACACAGACTAACACATTTTGCCTTTGAGTTGTTTTTCTTTGTCAGGTATTTTGAACTGATCTGTGTTGATTAAGCTGGCAGATCATCCTTACTTCACCAGGTCAAAAGGTCCCGCAGATTCCTTTCCTAGGCAAAATTCTGACAAAGGAAAGACAATTATGGGAGATAATAGCGAGGAAGTAGGTCTTGCTGATGTTGTGGTAGCTCAACCCACCATAGCGGACCAGAACGAATTGATTTTGTAATTGATGCAGCAAATTGCAAAAATGAGAATGGAAATGCAGAGGAGACAAGATCTGCCTCCTCCGGGTTTTGCTGCTAATGTTGCAGAGGGAAGGCCTCCTATCTACTTCCCATCCTCGAACATGGATCCATCTCAAGGCGTGCCGCTCGCTCAGAATCCCCCCGCTATAGATTCAATTACCCAAAACCCGCAATATGCTCCCGCCTCTTACCAAACTCCACCACCTCCTCAGAATAACCACCCCCAAATGCCCTCTCATCTTCAAAATACCCAACCTCAATCCGCTCCACCACCGCAAAACCAAAGTCAAATTCTCAATCAGAACACTTTTAATCCTCAGACATCCCACCACCAGTTAAATCAGAACACCAATCCTCACACTTACTCCCAAAATTACCAAGCTGCTCAAAATGCCCAGAGTCCTTCCATAGCTCCACCCTTGCCTAAAAGAACCGCTTTCCAAATCCATGTCCATGCTGCGCACGACGTGCACGGTTCTGAGTTGGATCACTATGAGGAACAGGAAAGAGAGTGGAGGGCGAAGGAAGAAGCAAAAGTAGACATAAAAGAGGAGATCAAGAAGGCTATGAAAGATCTTCAATGCGTCCCCGATACCGCCGGACTTAACTATGAAGATTTGTGCATTCACCCGAGTCTGGACCTTCCAGAAGGGTTCAAGATCCCGAAGTTTCACACCTTCGGAGGAGTAGGCAACCCTATGGCTCATCTTAGAGCTTACTGTGACCAGCTCGTGGGAGTTGGAAGGGACGAGGCTTTGCTGATGCGGCTATTCAGCCGAAGTTTGTGCAGGGAGGCTCTAGAGTGGTTCACCTCCTATGAAACCCGACAATGGCCTAGTTGGAACGCTCTGGCAAAGGATTTTATCGATCGGTTTGCATATAACGTCGAAATCATTCCCGACCGTTATTCTTTGGAGAAAATGAAGCCGAAAGCCACCGAGAGTTATAGAGAGTTTGCTTATCGATGGAGAAAAGAAGTTGCAAGGGTCCGACCGCCCATGTCTGAAAAAAAATTGTTGAAGTATTTGTGCGGGTGCAAGAGCTCAAATATTATGATCGAATCATGTTGCTCGTGGGAGCAAAATTTGCTGAGATAGTCAAAGTTGGTGAGACTATCGAAGATGGTTTAAAAACGGGAAAGATAACCCGTGTTACTGCATCGCCCGGATCAACGGGCACATTGAAGAAGAAAAGAGAAGAAATAGCTGTCGTATCATATGGGGGAAAGAAAAACCCCAGAAACTCGTCATATTCCCAAGGTCGTTCTCGACCCTCTCAAACCTCCTACCAAGCTTACTACACGCAAGCTAGTCATCCAAATGATCCTCCAGTTTATCAAAATATTGCCCCCTCTTATCCGAATATCCAAGCTCCACTATACCAAAGTTCATCCCCAATTTACCAAAATCTATCTCCTGTTTATCCAAATCATCCTCCACCTTACCAAATGTCATCTTCTTACCAAGGCATTGCTCCCAACTGTGCCAATGTGCAGTCAAGCTACCAAGCACCCCCTCTTACATATCAAGTCCAAGCTCCACCATATAAAAATCCCCACCCGAATTGCCAAGCTCTATTGCCAAACTACCAAGCCAATTCATATCCCAGAGGTCAAGATCCACGTCCAAACAACCGAGGTTATCAACAGATTCCTCCCCCACAAGGAAGTTATGATCCACCTCGACCTCAGTTCGAGAAGAAACCTGCAAGGAATTTCACCGCGCTCGCGGAAAGTCGAACAAAGTTGTACGAGCGACTAGCTGCGGCCGGATATATCCATCCCGTGGGGCCTAAGCCCGTGGATATCAATTCAAAATTCTATAGGCCAGATTAGAGATGTGCTTATCATTCCAACAACGTTGGGCATGATACTGAGGACTGTATCAACCTCAAGCACAAAATTCAGGATCTAATCGACCAAGAGGTGGTCTCTCTACAACCAGCTGCACCAAATGTCAACACCAACCCTTTACGAAATCACGGAGGCGGCAATGTGAATATGATAGAGACGGACGACGATTGGTGTGTGACAAAAGTGATAACTCCAATCGTCCTTGACGACGTTGGGGAAGAAATCTGCGGCCTTTTCGAGGAGATCGATGTTGTTATCGATAAAGAGGTCGAGCTAGCTGGTATCCGTGATGCTAAACCAGGAGAGATGCTGCAGAATTGGACCTCCACGCCAATTCTGATTCCCCGAACTCCTTGGTAGAAGGGCATCGTTTAATGCATATTTAAATCGGTGGTAGTCTAGAAGAGGCCGAAACCCACCATTTTGCATTTTATTAATTGCTAGCATTTTAAATTTCCCTCGTGATGTTTGAAAAAAGGCAATATGGCCTTTTGCCAAAGCCAAAGTTTACATTATTTTCCTATTTTGAATGAAACCCTCTTTTATCTAATTTGTTTACTTATTCGCTATATTTTTACTTGTCTAAATTTGTCTATTTATGGTTTGAGTAATATAAGTTTTAAACCTGCCAATGTCATGTCATATCACGAGCTGAATGAACAAAGTGAGGCAGGTGACGACGAGGTGGATGATTACGAAGAGGAAAATGAAGTACCTGAATTTGTTGCTGAAGAATTTCTGCAGTTTGAAAATCAGCACAAACCGAATCTTGAGGAAACTGAAACTATAAATTTGGGAGACCAAGAGTGTGTCAAAGAGGCCAAAATCAGCGTTCACTTGAATGAAACTCAGAAAAAGGATCTAATACACTTACTCAATGAATACATTGATGTGTTCGTCTGGGAAGTCGGCGACATGCAAGGGTTGAGTACCGATGTTGTATCTCATAAACTGCCGATTAATCCAGGGTTCGATCCGGTGAAGCAAAAAGTTTGGAAGTTCAAGCCCGAGTTGAGTCTAAAGATTAAAGAGGAGATTACCAAACAGATTGAGTCTCGATTAGTGGAGGTCACACAGTACCCGACTTGGTTGGCAAATGTTGTTTCGGTCACCCCTTATCCCCTATAAATATTTTTTTGTAATAAACTACGTCTGACCTGAATTCTCAAGAATGAGATACGTAGGCGGCCTATGTCGGCCTCGGTCATCCTATTTATCCCTTTTAATATTTCTGTATATAATGAACTACGTCTGACCTGAATTCGCAAGAATGAGATACGTAGGCGGCCTATGTCGGCTTCGGTCATCCTATTTATTCCCTTTAATATTTCTGTATATTTGAACTACGTTCGACCTGAATTCTCAAGAATGAGATACGTAGGAGGCCTATGTCGGCCTCGGTCGGTTTCTTTGTAAATTTCTTATTTTGTTAGCCTTAGAGGGGGAACTACGTTTGACCTGATTCCTGCCTCAACGGGATACGTAGGCGCCACAAGGGTTCGGTCATATTTCCCATAAGATTTCTATTTTACAGTAGAAACTGGGAACTTAGTTTTGAGAGAATCTCAAAAATTCTTGAGAAGAAGATTTTTCCCCAGCGAGTCAAGGTGGAGATACTTCAAGATTTGCAACTGGGAGAGAATTTTCGAGAAGATCTCGAAAATTCCATGATTTACTTACCGACAGTTAAAGATAAGCCATAACTTGTAACTGAGACAGAAATTTTGAGAATAGCCTCAAATTTCAACATGGTTTATCGACGGTCTGGAGTGACTCTGAATACTCCCCAGCAAACAATCAGATAGACCTCCGAGTATTAGAATCAAAGAAGTTCGCTAATCCTGACGTGACATGACACTTGGCAGTGACTCTTTCTTCTCAAAAATACTATTTCTCAAAATTTATTTTCTCTTAAGTTTTCCCGTTGTGTTTCATTTGTTTTGGCATAAAATATTTTGTCTTATCTACCAAGAGTCGGGAGATCAGGAAATCAACCAGAGATAGCAGGACATGAAGCAGACAACTGAACAAATCGACACAGATCAGTTCGTTTTAAAAACTAACAATTTTTCTATGGACGCAGGTTTATAGCTTTGCTCTGAAATCAGCAAATTCCTCCGATGGTGGATATGGAGAAGTCAAGGGAGGAGAAAAGCTCTCCAGAATTTAGCGATGTTTTTGTAGATGCAAGAATTATTTTATATTGCTTATACCGGAGACGTGGGAATATGAATGGTTTATTTCAGTCAATTTCCAACAACATAAAGTCTATAAGGAACGTCGGCTAGATTCTAAGGTGAATCAAGCAAAAATCTCAAAAATCTCAAAAAAAAAAAGGAGTTTACGGTTTCCGTAAAGGACGTCATCTGCATCCTAATGTCAGATATGATATTATACACTACCCGGAGGGGTCATTTATTTTATTGCCGATCGGAACGATACACTACCTGGAGGGTCATTTTACTGTATTGTCGGCCTAGACGATATGATTATCCAGAGGGCACCCTGAAGATCACTATGTTGCTCGATTGAAGCACTGTCTTCACTTGGTACCAAATATGACATCAAAAGCCAATATTTATACATCGCAAGAAGACTTCATACCTTGCTGAATTTATGCATCGCGAGAAGATTTCATGCCTCGCAGATATTTATACATCGCAAGAAAATTTCATACCTTGCGGAATTTATGCATCGCGAGAAGATTACATCCCTCGCAAAAAGTTTATACATCGCAAGAAGATTTCATACCTTGCGGAATTTATGCATCGCGGGAAGATATTCATGCCCCGCAGAAGATCATGCATCGAGAGTTAATATTCATTCATCGCGGAAGATCATGCATCGCGAGTCAATATTCATGCATAGCGGAAGATCATGCATCGCGAGTTAATATTTATGCATCACAAGTTAATCGCGAGAAGATATTCATGCCTCGCAGAAGATTATACATCGCGAGAAGATTTCATACCTCGCTGAAATTTATGCATCGCAAGAAGATTTCATACCTTGCGGAATTTATGCATTGCGGGAAGATATTCATGCATCGCGGAAGATCATGCATCGCGAGTCAATATTCATGCATCGCGGAAGATCATGCATCGCGAGTTAATATTTATGCATCACAAGTTAATCGCGAGAAGATATTCATGCCTCGCAGAAGATTATACATCGCGAGAAGATTTCATACCTCGCTGAAATTTATGCATCGCAAGAAGATTTCATACCTTGCGAAATTTATGCATCGCAAGAAGATTTCATACCTTGCGAAATTTATACATCGCGAGTTAATATTTATGCATCACAAGTTAATTGCGAGAAGATATTCATGCCTCGCAGAAAATTATACATCGCGAGAAGATTTCATACCTCGCTGAAATTTATGCATCGGAAGAAGATTTCATACCTTACGAAATTTATGCATTGTGGGAAGATATTCATGCACCGCAGAAGATCATGCATCGAGAGTCAATATTCATGCATCGCGGAAGATCATGCATCGCGAGTTAATATTCATGCATCGCGGAAGATCATGCATCGCGAGTTAATATTTATGCATCACAAGTTAATTGCGAGAAGATATTCATGCCTCGCAGAAAGTTATACATGGCGAGAAGATTTTATACCTCGCTGAAATTTATGCATCGCAAGAAGATTTCATACCTTGCAGAATTTATGCATTGCGGGAAGATATTCATGCCCCGCAGAAGATCATGCATCGAGAGTCAATATTCATGCATCGCGGAAGATCATGCATCGCGAGTCAATATTCATGCATCGCGGAAGATCATGCATCGCGAGTTAATATTTATGCATCACAAGTTAATTGCGAGAAGATATTCATGCCTCGCAGAAAATTATACATCGCGAGAAGATTTATACCTCGCTGAAATTTATGCATCGCAAGAAGATTTCATACCTTGCGGAATTTATACATTGCGGGAAGATATTCATGCCCTGCAGAAGATCATGCATCGAGAGTCAATATTAATGCATCGCGGAAGATCATGCATCGCGAGTCAATATTCATGCATCGCGGAAGATCATGCATCGCGAGTTAATATTTATGCATCACAAGTTAATTGCGAGAAGATATTCATGCCTCGCAGAAAATTATACATCGTGAGAAGGTTTCATTCCTCACTGAAATTTATGCATCGCAAGAAGATTTCATACCTTGCGGAATCTATGCATTGCGGGAAGATATTCATGCCCCGTAGAAGATCATGCATCGAGAGTCAATAATCATGCATCGCGAAAGATCATGCATCGCGAGTCAATATTCATGCATTGCGGAAGATCATGCATCGCGAGTTAATATTCATACATCGCGAGAAGATACTCATGCATCGCAAAACATTTATGCATCGCGGGAAGATACCCATGCCCCGCAAGGAATCATGCACTGCCAGAAAGAGAATCGGGCATCTGAAGAAAATATTCACCCATCGGCATCAACTGCATCATTTTATTTTTTATAAAAGTAAACATCAAGAAGATCATCAAAGATGACATCAAGAAATATCAGCACACTGCATCTGTTTTTATTTATTTCAACATCAAATGAAGAATACATTGAAGATTGCATTACATACATAAGACATAAGCTTTATTTGCTTTACGTCAAACCGATCGAGTTGACGTCAAATGTCAAGGAGAACAATTAAGTGTCGACATGGTAAAAGACACTGTCTCCCATTTTAATTGCATTTTTTATGCTGACGAGTTTTATCTCAGTCTTTGTCGAGAGCATCCGAAAGGATGAATTCTCCAAAACTTATCACAGGTGCGGACGACATCAAAAAGGATGCAGCACAACGTGGAACTTTTTCTTAGCAGCGAACAGGGACATAGTCCAAAGAGGTTATCAAACTCTTAGGACGCGAGCAGAGGAGCGACTTCCACCACAATCAAACCACACCCCTATCAGAAGGCATGTGGGTTTTCCTCTGATTTTTGTCAGTTTCGGTCTCGCATCCGGAAATTTTGGTCTACCGGAAGTAAGTTTCCAATCTGAGTGACAATGCGCCGAGAGCTTTGAAAATTATGTCCATGTGAGTTCTTAATTATGGGTGTGAAGTGCACCACATTCATGGCTAAGAGGTTACAAGCCTCCTTTTCATACTCGTTTAATTTTGTCACTTGTCCAGAACCAAAGGTTATCTAACATAATAGATTCTTTTTCAATCGATTGAGTCGAACTACAAACAGCCTGATTCCTATGGTTTAAGGATATGTAGGCGGGCTCGATGTTGAAAACTCGGTTGTATTCTAACATTCCCTCTCAAATCTTATTCCCAAGCATTTCGATACCTTCATAATTCGGTATCGAGGTGGCTTTTGATTACTTTCAAAATCGTGTGTTAAATCTAGCGTATCGAACTACAAGTGGCCTGAATTCTCATATAGCCTGAGATATGTAGGAAACCCATTTTCAGGGCTCGGTCATAATTCCTAAAGTCCGTACCAAATCCCTTGCCTGAAAGATGGATATGTGGTCGGTCAAAATTGGCTTGGTCAATTTCATTTTCCTCAAATTTCTTGCATCAATCCAAGTAAAATGAGGGACAGTTGTTGACACCCAATTTTGACCCTCCCCAGTAAGAATTAATTCATGAGCTTCTTAAATTCTCAAACAATTTAAAATAATTAGTTTTCAAATTTAAGAAAAAAATATAATGTTTGCGTTATTTTGAATAATTTTTGCCATTTCTTATAGTTTTTAGATAATATATATATCTTACATAATTATGTATATAATTAGTATATTTTATGATTATTCAAAAACCATCTCAAAAATATTTTAAATTTAGTAAGTAGTCTTTTAAATTAGTTTAGTTTAAATCATGGTTATATTTTTTGAATCACTAAGTTTACGATTAAATTAATTATTTTATTTTTTGTTAAGATTAAGAAGCTCGTTAATTAATTAATATTAATTTATCTTATTTATGGTTTAGCCAAATTTATTAATGTAACACAATTTGGCTATTTCTTAAATTTAATTCATCTTAGACTTCCAACTTAACTCAATTTTGAGAAAATTTGGGCCAAGATTCAATTTTCAGTCAAGCCCAATACAATTCCCAACCCACTAATTTTTCAACATCCACCTTTGAGAGATTTAAATTTGAATTTTGAATTTGAAATTCAAATTCATCCCCAAATCCATTCCATTTTTCCCCTAAAAAAAAGAATTTTAAAATTTGAAATTCAAATTCATCCCAACATTCTTTTTTCCCCCCTAAAAAAAAAGTAATTTTTTGAATTTGAATTTTGAATTTTGAAATTCAAATTCATCCCAATCCATTCTATTTTCCCCCTAAATCTACCAAAAATCTCTTATAAATACCTTCTCTTTTCTTCTTCTTTCAAATTGATGAGGGGAAAAAATAGAAGAATTAAAAGAATTCAAGAAAGAGGAAGGAATTCATGATTATTCAAGAATTCAAGAATTCAAGAATTCAATTCAATATTCATAGTAGTTCAAGCAAAAAAAAAATAGGCAAAGAATACATAGATTAAATACATCCAAGTTGTGTTCGGGTAAAAAAAATATTGCCTATAATTCCCGGTCGTCGTCTGAATCCGAGTCGCGTGGTGAAGACAAGTTCCTCGCTCGTACCGTCTCTAGTTCGCTGCTCCGGAGAAGGTGATATTCTTGTTCCTACCTCTCATTTTTTTCATAAATTATGATGTTGTTTGTGTCATCCGATTTTTATTTATTTTTTTTATTATTTTTTGCATGATCCTCTTTGAGTCCATGACGGACTTATCTCCCTCGTATCTCCGAGTCGTTCACCCCCCTGGAAAATGGTGTACAGGTTGAAAGTCGCAAATACATTGCTGGAAATTTAAATTGCAGGTCTCCGAAAGCTTAAGAAAAGGCTAATATATTGCTGTATACACTGATATACAGTAGGAATATATGATACACAAGTTGAAAAATTATACAAGTGCTGGAAAATTGATCTGGGGCATCATATATTTCGTATACATCCCAATATACACGAAAATATATTGTATACAAGCCGTATACATCAGTATACACCAAAATGTATACCAGATTTTCAAAGGGAAATGGGCTAAAATCCCCTTTCAAAATAGCTGCAGGAGTTTTGGAGAATTGGGCCTAAAAGTCCATTTTTGCTGAATTTGGGCAAAGAAGCCCAAGTTCAAATTCCCTCCTTTCTCTTCTTTATTTATTTGCTATTGTATTGACTTAATTTTCACTTATTTAATTTTGATTTGACTTAATTAATTTCCCAAAGTCAGTCACTTCTCTTTTATATTTAAATAATAAATATTTTTTTTAATATTCTATATTTAACTTTATTTTCACTATTAGACCCTATTGGAAGATTCCTTCTAAGTTCACTCCCCTTTAAAATAATCAATTAAAATAGAATAGTAATATTGTTTAATAAATAAAATGAATAATTTGAATTTACTTATTTAGTCAATATCTGAAAAATAAATTATTTTAAAAGGTCATTTAGTCAAATCGCCGGTCAACCGCGAGTTAGCGGGCATTCCGAGGGCCTAACACCTTCTCGGAATGTACATTGAACTTCGAACCCTTTTCAATTGATTTTTATCTGTTTTAAATCTTTTGAAAAATAATTGTAAGTTTTTTCTTGATTTTTTATTTAAAAATCAAGTGGCGAATCTGTTAATTTGGAAAGTCGATTTCTATTAAATCATAAGATTAATTGATTTTCCGAAACTTAGTCATTTTTTCAAAATATAAATATATATACTTATATTATTTTTTTTTATAAAACACATTGTTTTCCCCAAAAAATATAGTTATCGCAAATCAAAGTAAATCTTTTTTGATGTGGAAGTTCAGACTGTGCTGCAACCACAAAGCATACTCAGATAAAACCTTGGCTCTGATTCCAGTTTGTTGGGAAAAAACGCGGACAAGCACAAAAATATATATGGTAAAAGTAATGGAAATAAAATGGAAAAATAACGACACCAAAATTTTTAGGTGGAAACCCTTCTGAATAAGGGAAAAAACCACGGGCCAAGAGGAGCTACTGATATTACTACAGTAAGGAATTTTACACTGTGTAGTCACGAATACAATACTCAAAGTGACTACTACACACTCAAACGGAACAACACTCTTTTGGTTTCCGTCTTACTAAAATATCGCTCATACTCTATTTTTCTTCACAGACTATTTTTCTTGTATAGTCTATGGAATACCTCACTTTGCTCTCAAAATGGTTTTTCTCCCTAATTTGGTGTGTTCTACAAATGAGCAAGAATGCTCTATTTATAGAAGGATAAAACCATGCCTATGTCATTAATGATATAGGTAAATATAGCAAAGTCAAAAATGGGTTGCAAATCTTACCAATTTGCCAACTACCAAGTCTTAATTTTCAACTCTTATCACTATTCCTTTTTAACAATTACTTGTATCAATTAAATAACTAAAGTTGACCAAAAAATGGGATGGATTCAACACAATGGACGTCCATTATTGTATCTTTACTTGGTCATTTAATTATATATTTTTAAGGTATCTAGAAAAGATACAATAATGGACGTACAACAAGAGAGCATTTTATTGTTTTGCTGGAACATTGCTTCAAATTATCAGGATGTTCACTTCAAAGATGAGTACTCGTCTTCTTCATTTTGTGAGACTCAAATTCGATGATTGTGTCTCTTTCTTTCGACTGATTTTTGCTGGTTCTACTCTACTGGGTCTTGATTTTCATGTACATATATTTTCTGACGGTAAAGGAACATACATAACAGACTTTTTATTTCCATTTAGGCTTGTCATTGCATAAATTTTCACCCTTAACTTTTTCTCTCAAATATGGATGAAAAGTTGGGACAATAAATCATAGTGCAATAATTTGGTTTGTCCCAGCAAGTATGTATGCAAAAATAAAGGACACAAGTTGGCCGGCGCCACTATCAAAATATCATGACGACAATTTAAAAATATCCACACAAGCTAAGTATGATAATAAAAAATATCAAATGGAATACCTAACGTAGCAGTACCAGCACCTTTTTTTGTCGCTTCCTGGTATTATAAGCAAACACGCCAACTAAGATGGATCTTTTTATATTTTAGGTGTTTTGATGATCCTCACAATTGTAGGGAACCTGGTCCCTGTCAGAGTGTTCTCGCTCAAATTCAAATGAGGTGCAACTGTAAAGCTGTCATGTCAGAAAGGTGAAAAATGCAGTGTCCTCTAGGAAGAGCATACAAGATTGTCTGTTTCAGTGGCTCAAAATGCAGGAAGTTGGTCCCTGGCAGCGTTCTCTCCATCTGATACATAAACTTGGATTTTCTCTGAAAATTCATTTCAAGGAAGAACAATACTCATACTCAACACGGGACCTGATAGAGTGTTAAAGCATCTGTTTTGAGTTTGAGTTTTGTGTCTATCATTTTATAAGTTTTTGCAACTTAAAAATTCTCAAGAACACTTGCAAAGACTCACTTTCAAGAAGTATCCTCCGGCAACCACAACAAGGACCTAATCAACCTGCAAGCATCATCATAGTGTGTCTTAGGTGTTATACTTTTGTGCATGCATTGTAAATCTGTTCCTAGTCTATAAAGGATACATATATTTGCTTTTGGTTTGTAAAAGTCTAAATTAGTTAGGGTTAACTGATTTAGTGGGCAACATTGTTTTGTTGCTTAGTCAAAATTCTAAGTCATCTAGGTAGGATGGTTTAGTGGGCAGTGTTGTATCTGCTTAGTCAAATTCTAAATCATCCGGAGCGTGGTGGCTTAGTGGGCGGTGTAGTATCCGCTTAGCAAAGTCTAAGTTATCTAGGGCTGATAACTTAATGGGAGGCGTTGTATCCGCTTAGTCTCTTCAAGTAATAGATAGATTACTTGACCGTGAGATTAATAACTTTTTCTCACATTGGTTGTAACCGGGTTTCACTTTTCCTTGATAAGATTAGTGAAAACGGTTGAAAATCATGTGCAATAGGTCGTGGTTTCACTCCTTTGAGCAAGGAGGTTTCCACGTAAACTTCTTGTGTTGTGTTCTCCTTATTGTTTACTCTTCTGCACTTATCTTGTTGTGTCAAGGGACCTGGTCCATTGACTGATAGTGGACACACGTATTCTATCAATTGGTATCAGAGCATGTGCTCTCTATCTGGTTAACACCAAAAGAGAGATTCCTGCGAGGAATGGCAGCTCCACTAAATCTTAGGAGTTATACTTCAGTACATGTATTATAAATCTATTCCTAGTCTATAAAGGATTCATATTTTTTTTTTTGGTTTGTAAAAGTCTAAATTAGTTAGGGTTAACTGATTTAGTGGGCAACATTGTTTTGTTGCTTAGTCAAAATTCTAAGTCATCTAGGTGGGATAGTTTAGTGGGCAGTGTTGTATTTGCTTAGTCAAATTCTAAATCATCCAGAGTGTGGTGGTTTAGTGGGCGGTTGGTATCCGCTTAGCAAGGTCTAAGTTATCCAGGGGTGATAGCTTAGTGGGCGGTGTTGTATACGATTAGGCTCTTCAAGTAATGGGTAGATTACTTGAGCGTAAGACTAATAACATTTTCTCACATTGGTTGAAATCGGTTTTCACTTTTGCTTGAGAAGATTAGTGAAAACGGTTGAAAATTCTATGCAACTGGTCATGGTTTTACTCCCTTGAGCAAGAAAGTTTCCATGTAAACTTCTTGTGTTGTGCTCTCCTTATTGTTTATCTTATGCACTGTTCTTGCTATGTCAAGGGACCTGGTCTGTTGACTGACAGTGGACGCACGCATTCTATCAATTGGTATCAGAGCAGGTGCTCTCTATCTGGTTAACACCAAGAGAGAGATTCATGCAAGGAATGACATCTCCACTGAGTCTTGAGGGTCCTTACGGTCCTACCAAGGAAGTTTAGGATGTAGATCTAACTCAAGAGGTTTCCAAGTCTAGAAGAGAGTACAATGAAGACAAAAAGAAGAAGAACTTAGTAGTGCTAAAGTTATCTCAAAATGATTCTTCTGAAGATGAAGAAGAGATGACTTGTTTGACTAAAGGTTTTCAGAAAATAGTCAAAAAAACATGTAGGGTGTCAAAAGAAGGGAAACTCCAACAGAATACCAAATGCAAATGACCTTTGTCATAAGGGTGGAAAGCCAGGACAATTTATGAAAGACTTTGGGAGCCATAAGCATGAATGTCAAGACCTGGAAAAAAAAAGTGAAAGGACCAGGTCCCTGACAATGCTAAGGGAAAGACTAATGATGATCGGGTGGTGAAAAAAGTCCTTGCAGTATGGGAAAATGCCTCTAGTGATTCTGAATACAAGATGAACAAAAAAAATGATGGTCTCATTCTCAAGGGCAATGACAAACGGTCAAATCCGATTGATGAAGATAATCATAAGAAAGATAGAAAAAAGTACAAATCACTTGCTCTTAGGTGTCACAAGGTGAAGTACCTGAAATAGATGAGAACATGTGCTATCTCACTTAAAGATTTCAAAAAATCATGAGAAAATGTGGAACTCTCATAAAGAAAGGAAATCTTGACAGGGTTATAAACTCAAATGTCGTGTGTTTCAAGTGTGGTAAACCAGACCAATTTATTAGAGACTGTCCTATGCCAAAGGGTGAGCACAAGAAATGCGTCAAGTCCGGAGACAAGACCAAAAGCAGGGACCAGGTCCGTGATAAGTCAAGTAGAAGAGAAACTGTCAATCATGTGGTGACAAAGGCTCTTGCTGTCTCGGGTAATTCCCCAGGTGACTCAGAAAAGTCTGAACATCCTAAAGATGTTGTCATGTTGAAAGTCAAAGAAGATGAAGATGTGTTTGATACTATGTTTGCTTTCATGGCAAAGTCAGATGATGAAGATGTTAATGAAAAGGTAACTTTATCTGACTTCAAACAACATGTGAATGTATTTCCCATTAGAAAATTGAGAAAGCTAGTCGTTGTACTCATTGATTCAATCAGTGAGCTAACCACTAAGAAGTATCTTTTGAACAATAGCTTAGACATCTTTCAAGATGAAAAAAATGTGATGGTTACCCAAATATCTGATATTGAAAAACAAATGGTTGTTTTAGAAGCTGAAAATCTAGAACTGATGGAAAAGATAAAAAGGGTGACTATTACAATTTCTAAAGGGAAGAACGAGGCCAACAACTTGCAGTCAGAGCTTGAAAATAAGTTGCACACTGCTGAAATGAAGATGAACTTGGCTCTAGAAAGAAATTTAGTGTTGGAGAGGGACATGATCCGTGTAAAAGGGGAACTGAACAAATTCCTCAAATGGGCCACTTCCTCTGAAATCCTTACAAATGTAATCAACCTTGGTAACAATAGTAGAAGAGGGGTGGGTTGTGAGAAGATAGATTCCCTATACAATCCTCACCCTAAAAACAATGTTGTAGGTGACAATCAGCTATGTTTGCACTGCGGGAGAGATAGTCATCTGAAGAAGAAGTGTACAGCTTGGAAGAGAAGTCCAGAAAGGTCTTCAAATGATTCAAAACAGAGGAACAGAGAACAGAAAGGATATGGTCCTACCTCTTGTCCTAAGTTGAAGAAAATTGGTCTGCCACACTGGACAAAAGATTTTATTTATCACTCCGTTATCTGTTTACTGGGAACTTCGTGTCAAATGGGTTCCCAAGACTAACAAGTGATTTTCTATGCATGTGAGAGGAGGTAATACCAGTCATTGTTGGTTTATGAATAGTACATTCTCGAAGCACATGACTGAGGAAAAAAAAACCTCATCTCTCTCAAGACACTTCAAGATGGAGGTGTCTCTTCTGGCAATAGAAAATACTGATACATTTATGGTGTAGGCAGAACTTGAAAGTATGTGGACCACTCTTTTGAAGTTGTGTACTAGGTCAATGAGTTGAAGTACAATCTTCTAAGTGTTTCAAAAATTTGTGATAAAGAAAATTGAGATAAACTCTTACAAGATAAATGGGTGGTCACAACTTGATCTCTGAGATGATGATGCTGACAAGGAGGAGATGCAAGAACATGTATTGCTGATCTAAACACTGCTCGTTGTAATATTCTCACTTTCTTTGATTCTCAAGATAAGAATACGGTTCTATGAGAAATGAGACTTGGACAATTGAGCTCTTCTCTCTAAACAAACTTGTGTCAGAGGACCTGGTCCGCAGCTGCTCAAAATAATATTGTAGATGACAAAGTTAGTGAGTTAAAGAGAAACATATCAGGCCATCCTTCAGGTGAAATAAGCAGATCTTTAATCTTCCAAAGAACTTTCGGCTGAAGTTGTGAATATTACATGTTCTTTGACCAAAAGGGTGATATTGAGAAGTTTGATCTCAATGGTGATGAAAGAATGGTTGTGAGATATTCTTCTTGTAACAAGGCTTATAAACTGCATAAAACAATAATAAATCATTGAAAATGGTGTTCATGTGATCGTGTGATGAGTCAAGAAGAATTGGAAGTTGCAAAACAAAGAATTTCTGAGATAGAAGAGCTTCTTCAGATTCAGAGATGGGCTAAACAGTGAGCTTGTTGAAGAACATTATCTTCATGAATCCAGCAAGCTCAAGGAAGCTGATGCAGATGATGAACCTATTGATGGACCCGTAAGGCTGAACATAGATAATACAATTCAAATTGATAATGTGAATTGTAAAGGTATGAATGCAGAAGTTGATCAAGTTCAGTTTGAAAGAAGCAAAGTATGGCACTCGATTCTCGACAAGCTGACATGTTGTCCAAATTCTTCTTCAATGATGGCTCCAAAAGAGGTAAAATCAACAAAATCCTCTTTTTGAAATAACAAGGGAAGAACTTGTTGATTATTCAAGTATACATCAATGATATTATCTTTGAAGCAACTTCTGAGGGGTTGAGTGAAGAGTCTGTTGGACTAATGAGTAGTGAGTTGTGAAGTGAGCATGATGGAAGAATTAAATTTCTTCTCGGAGCTGTAAATCAAGCAAACTTCTAAAGCTTTGCAAAATAGAAGATCGAGTAGCTGACATCTTCACCAAAGTTTTAAGGAAGGACAAGTTTTTCAAGAACAAGGACCTAGTTCCAGCTCAAAGAAGCTATTGAAGAGGTTTCATATTATGGAAGCCAATCAACCGATACTCTCATGGGGACCAAATCGATGATGGATGCTGATAGATATGTTCCAAATATAACTGATGCAAGTGTTAGGATTGATGCCAAGTTCCATGGATGTCCAACAGAATCACATTTGTAAGCTCTTAGAGAATCCTAAGACATTTGAAGAAGACAGGGACCTGGTTCTATTTTATCCATCAGGAGATTTTGTGTTAATTGAAGTTAGGGATACTGAAATTGAATTGAATGGATCGTGCATGCAATAATCAACCCTCTCATGACTATGAAAAGGGAGAAGGTATCCTTGTTTTCAGTTATATATGTTTTAACAAATTCAATCTCATACCTTTTATAGGTATACATACATGGAAAAAGGGCTGAACGTAAGGGAGGTCACGACAGATCTAGGCAATCCCATTCAACCTATAAAGAGGGACCTGGTCCGTTTTTGAAGGTTAGCACTCTTAACATTGCATATTGTATTATGCATGAGAATTGTTGCGATTTCCACTTGTTTGTCATCCAGGTATTTATTCGTTGAGCTATTTTTGAATACTAAGATGACACTCTCTTTCACATGATACCCCCTTCCACTTCCTTATACTCCATATTTTTTTCTATATCCCCAAAAAACTCCATCTCCCCCTCCAAAAATCAGAAAGCTTCAAAATCTTCTTTTTATTCACTCAAAAACACTTCAAATATTTGAATTTTTTGTTCTCATTGGAGAACTTTTTGTTAAAAGAAACTTTCGAGTGTGAAGAGGAATCAGGTCCAGTAAGCAAAATGAAGAAGGTGGAAAAAATGATATTCAAAAGGGTAAAGGTTTATACTCTGAGAATTCAATGTATTTTGAATAGGAGGGTGTCTCACTTTATATAAAAAATGAAAAAAGAAAAAAGAAAATGAGAAAAAAAATGACATGGTCCCTTAGTTATTGACCTATTCATCTCGGAGGCCTTAAGTAAGTTTCATCTTACTAATCTTTCTATCATGAGAAACTCATGATTGATTTGAAAGCTTTGTCAGTTGCTCTGGCCAACAGGGATACTAAAATAGTTGATTGAAGGCTTAGCTTCTCGAGGAACAATCGGAGGGACCAGGTACAACAAAACAAAACGGTTGGCAACAAAGCATGTTGAACCTTAAGAGAATTTTTTTTTAAAAAAAAACATGCTAAGGGATGTGTTCTACTAATTCTATTATTTCCATCCCTTGATCCTAAGTCATTACCTCTCTCCCTAAATTCCTCTGTCGTTCCCTCTTTCTCTTTTCTATCGACACTCAGTGGGTATTGTCTTGGTTCTCATTCATAATGATGTTTACAATGCTTCGATGGCTGATCTTTTATTTGTTAATGAAAAATGTCTTGTCTCTACTGACTTGTCTCCTTACTTTATGCATCTTTATTCATGCTCAGTGTTGCCCAAGTGGACATGAATTTGCTTGAACTACATTTCTTGCAACTTGATTTACTGCTTTAGCCTTTTTTTATGATGTCAAAAGGAGGAAGATTGTTAAGGTATGAGATCAATGATGACGGTCTAGTATGCGATTAATGATGACATGATCTAGTATGAGATCAATGATGGCATGGTCACGCCGATAGGGGGAAGAAATGTTACTTGAAAAAGACATGTTCATGTCGATAGGGGGAATCAATGGTATCTACTTGAAGAGATATGTTCATGTCGATAGGGGGAATAAAATTTTTGTCATCATCAAAAAGGGGGTAAATGTTATTTTGATGTTTTGATGATTTGACAAACTTCGGGGATGATGAAACTACAGTTACCCGAAGAGTTCTTGTTGATAGAGGGAACTGGTGAATAAGTATGTTATCATCAAAAAGGGGGGAAATGTTTGTTCGAACTTGATATGAAGTTTTGATGATTTAACAAACTTATCGATCTAACAAGGAACCAGATCCTTGTTATTGGGACTGCTGACACGGAAATGAATGACCTAATCAGTGTGAGGAATATTTGTGTGTGATCATCAAAAAGGGAAAAATGTTATATTCTAGGTGTTTTAATGATCCTCACAATTGTAGGGGACCTGGTCCCTGGCAGAGTGTTCTCACCCAGATTCAAATGAGGTACAGTTGTAAAGTTGTCATGTCAGGTGATAGGTGAAAAGTGTAGTGTTCTACACCAATAGAAAGAGCGGACGAGATTGTTTGTTTCAGTGGCTCACAAATACAGGGACCTGGTCCCTGGCAGAGTTCTTTCTATCTGATACATAATGGTGTACAATTGTAAAGTTGTCCTGTCAGTGATAGGTGAGGCGTCATCCTTCTGAACCAATCAGAATAGAAGAGGTTGTTTGTCCAACGGTTAATAACTTTTTATAGTTGATATTTTCAACATGACAAACAATATATTAAGTTCATTCATTCAAGAAGAGAGAAAGCCAGCAAGTCTTTGTCAAGAACTCAAGTATCAAAGAATTGGTCACAATTGTGGCTATGAATTAGAAAATTGTAACTATTACTTAGTAATAGCCTTAAAAATTCACAATTGTGGCTATCAAAAAATTGGTCAAATTTCATAGCCACGACATTTAAATTGATAAATCTAAATCCTTACTTTTGCTATAATTGTTAAAAAAAATTGTGGCAATAATGACCTAAATAGCTATAATTTTACTGTTACAACAAAGTTCTATAGCTAATTATATGTTATTGTCACGCGATAAAAGTCATTGTAGCAATAGTAACCCTTTAGCCACAATAAGTTATTTGACACAAAATATTGTAGCTATATAAATACCTTTGCTTCAAGTTATAAACTATTGTAGGTATAGTTAAATGAATTAGCCATAGAGTTTTCGCTATAATATTATATTGTAGCAATGCAATATTATTTGCTGTAAATTCAAAGTAATAATAACTTTTAACCACAATAAATTATTTGAAGAAACATTTGTAACTAAATAAATAAGTTTGCTTTAAATTATTAAAAAAAGATTGTTGCAATAACTATAAGATATGGCCATAAACTTTTTGCCAGAATGAAATTTTATAAGACTGTGATTTATTGCCATAAGTATAAATTTTCCGTACTAATAATAACCTTTTAGCCACTATAAATTATTGATAGAAAAACTTGTAGATAAATAAATATTTTTCATATTCAAAATTTGTGGCATACTAAAAGATATTGTCATAAATTATTTACAATGATAAAATCTCATAGTTAATGATTATGTTTTTCCATGACGGTGTTGAAACTAGTTGGAGCAATAGTAAAATTTTACTCATAAAAATAAATTTAAAATAAATAATTATAACATAATTAACGTTTTGTTTCGAGTACCAAAAAATGTGTCAAAATTAACTTAATAGTATAATAATTTGTCATGACAATATGATATAGGAACGAAGAGTGTCCCAGCAAAAACAGGATAGGGAACAAGTTTTCATCAACCAATGGATGTCAATAGTTTGAGAAACAAATACCCTTAAAAACAATCACAGTAATATTTAGTATATTAATGGCCTAGTGGCCAAAAAGTGTTTTGAAAAAATTACTTAGTATATTGATGACAATATTTTTTCTATATAACTGAAAACTTCATCAACGTATACTTGTAAATAATAATATTTCTACTCAATTCAACTAATATTATCAAATAAATAATAAATTTGTACGACAAAGTTGTACAACATACACTTTGGTTCCCAATATATATGTATAGATATAATTATATTGTTTTGTGTTTCATTTTTGTCTTAATAAATATTTAACAAATTATATTTACATTTAATATTAACTACTTATTTCTAAAAAAAATCAAGACCTAATCATCGATCAATGAATATGGATAATTTTGTAAAATAGTCATACCAATCAATTTTTTAATAAGCTTGGAACGTCCAAAGTGGATAGGTAAAAAAACCAAAGGAAATAATATATGTAATTTTCGTTTGTTCAAATTTCATAATTATCAAATTAATTAAATAATTTATCATTTTGAGAAAAAAAGATAATTTCAATATTATTTATTATTGATTTTTTAAAAAGTGTGTGCACAACTAAGGTGAGACATTTTATCTGATATGGGGTGAAACTTAAGTCTTGGGCTGCTACATGTTTTTTTTCCGAACATCTTCTATCGAACAATATATTTATATAACTAATTTAATTAGAGATGTTATACATTCTATTTTACAAGATCTTAATATATATATATATATATATATATTTGAAATATATTTAAAATAAATAGGAGTTATGCTCAATTAATTTTGATCAATTAATTATATCAAATTTAAATAAAATCAACTTCAATAATTCCACCACAAACTTGATCTTGACAAATGCTTTGAGAATTGTTATTTGATTCGAACTTATTGATCAAAACAACATATTTTGGTGTAATAATAGATGCTCATTGTTCAATTTAATTCAGTTTATAAATATATTTGTAGGTTTAAAATAGGGAAAAAAGTCCGAAATATATCTGAACTTTGACCGAAATCGTTGTAACAATACCGAACTTTAGAAAGGACCTTTTACCCTCTGCACTATTTAATAGTGTATTCTAAGGTATATCCGTGCCCACGTGGACATCATAAATATTGCATGATTATAAATAGTAATGTGTCCACGTGGGCACATATATACCTTTAAAATACACTCTTAAATAGTGCAGGGGGGTAAAATATCCTCCATGAAGTTTGGTTTCGTAACAACATATTTTGCCGAAGTTGGAGTATTTTTTAGATAAGTTTCCCTTTCAAATATAAAATATTATTACATTAATAATATAGTTAATTCTTATCTTTGTATTCTCAATATATATGAGCGTCGGCCATGGAATTTATTCACTTTTTTGTAGTTGAACTCTGAAAAACATATTTGACCATAACATTTTGGATCTAACTTGAAGTTGAATTCTAGAATTTTACAAAAAATTAGAAAGAACAAAAAATGTGTTTTCACTTTCTTTTAATTCTTCAGCCATTTCTTGGGCGAGTCATTCGGTTCGAAAGAGAAAATAATTCACATTGTATTTGACAAACACAAAATATTTATTCACTTTAAATATAAAAACTATAATTTTTTTCAAATTTTACAATAAAACATGATCAAACATACACTAAACACTACTAAAATAAATAAATTTTAGTGACAAACAACTATTGTAACTAAATAGAAAAATCTCATTATTCATATTTATCATTGAATTGACAACAAAGTTCTCCTCTAAGAGAAAAAGACTTGGATAAGATAAAGTCCAAGCTAATTAAAAAAAATTATATATCGATTTTAGATTTTAAATAACATTAAATAAATAAGTGATGAAACTTTTTATTATTAGGAGGAGGGAAATCCACGAATACACTAAAAATTCCCTAATAATATATTAAAAGTAATGTGTTATATCTATTTTTGAATGAAAACCACATAATTGATAACACAAAAATCAAAATAGAAGTAAAAATATTTCCCTCCAAACTTTTTCCCTCTCATTATTTTATGCCTAAATTAGCTCTTTCTTTTCCTGTTTTAATAAGCCAAAACGTAACAAATTAGCACCCAAAAGGAAGTAAAATCACCCTAACATCACTAATTCTCTTTATTTTAATACATATTCCAATTTTATCTTTTGGTTTTGTGACATTTTACAGTAACGTCTAATCACAAGAAGTACTTCTTCTTCTCTCTTTCTTTTTTTTTTAATTTTTTTTTAACTTTTTGAATATATTTTTTTCACTTTTTTAATTTTATGCATGTAATTTTTTAATCAATGAAACGATACATTAGCAACACTCACTCTTGGTTGATTATATTGTTTATACATGAATTCTTTATTTATTAAATATGTATTCGTGTATTGATCTGAGTTACATGTTTTTTTTGTTTTATAATCTTTTTTAAAATTTATTATTTAATATATTTTTATATTTTACAAATACTTATTTGCAATAAGATATGGGCAGGAATGGACTTCAAAAAAAATAATATTTTTTCATTTTCTTATGTAATATTAACTTTTTTTTGCAGCTTATGAAGAATTGATGAGAGCATCAAAATTGACGGAACAAAAATAGCTATTATCTCTTGTAAAAGAATATTTATATGTATGAATAAAATGATGTTTCACTATTTTTCATGATATTGTTGAATCTTTATTAAGACTTTTCTCCATGTATTGTATTTATTATACAATTTAATATATTTCGCACATTCTTTATATAAATTTCATTTTAAATAACAACTAAATTGTATGAATTTGTAGCTATGAATTTCTTTTATTAGGTTGAAAACATATATAATTGCCACAAAAATGTCTTGTGAAGAATATATGATTGCCAAAAAAATTTCTTGTTAAAAAATAAAGAATTTTTAGCTACAATTTATATCTTTGTGACAATAAAGTGTGAAATTTTAGTTATGAAATTTTAACTTTGTATCTATATATATACTCCTATAATTTCCACGTATAGAGAACATGGCTTAAAAATTACTTGTTATAGCAAATAGTTTTTCTTGAGCTTCAACGCTGATACTTCATAGCTAGTGAAATGTTAGTTACAATATGAAAAAGTTGTGCCAAATATATTGAGTTATAGCTATGAATTTTTAGATTCCTAACTAAATATAAGTGTAATTGTCACGAGATCAGTTGTAGAACTAGCCACAAAGTTAAAATATTCGTGACAAATAAATTGAATCTTTTGCTACAATATAATCCTTTATGGCTACTTTATAAATATAGATTCAAATTTTATTTATCGTGGCACAAGAATAAAATAATTTGCTATAAGTATATTTTTCGTGGAAGAAGTTTGTATCCATTGCAGCTATAAACAATTTTATTTTGTAGTTATAAGTATAAAATCTTAGTTACAGACCATTTAAAGTTTGTAGCTAACTATTAGCCACACTACATCTTGCTACGAAACAAAATAATGTAGCTAGAGTGTTTAGCTATGAAAAATTTCATATTTAGCTACAATGTATTTTGTAGCTTAAAGTACATTTTCTTGTAGCGAAGGGATCTGGTCCCGGAAAGTGCGCATATGTGAAAAGGACGAAAAGGCAGCTGTCAAAAGGCTGCCAACTCTGATGTGGTTGGTGCACAATCTTTGAGAACAACAGGCTCTCAGCCAATGGCCTTGTCCCAAGAGTTTGTGTTCATTTTTATATAGTCTCTTCTCCATCAACACAAACTCAAGATTTGGCAAACATAAACTTGGATTTTCTCTGAAAATTCATAAGCTTAAAAAGAAGGCCATCTTCAAGGAAGAACAATACTCATACTCAACACGGGACCTGATAGAGTGTTAAAGCATCCGTGTTGAGTTTGAGTTTTGTGTCTATCATTTTATAAGTTTTTGCAACTTACAAATTCTCAAGAACACTTGCAAAGACTCACTTTCAAGAAGTATCCTCCGGCAACCACAACAAGAACCTGATCAAGCTGCAAGCATCATCAGAGTGTGTCTTAGGAGTTATACTTCTGTGCATGCATTGTAAATCTGTTCCTAGTCTATAAAGGATACATATATTTGCTTTTGGTTTGTAAAAGTCTAAATTAGTTAGGGTTAACTGACTTAATGGGCAACATTGTTTTGTTGCTTAGTCTATTCTTAAATTTTAAAAATATTTTCTGTCATTTTTGTTGGAAAATCTTCATTCACATTGAGGAAAATTTAATTTGGTCAAAATGGTGGCTGAAAAATGGAGAAGAAGATGAAAAAATAATTTAAAATTAAATAATAATCTTTTCACACGCCTATCAATGAGTGTGTCACACTCATTATGCCATGTAAGCAAAAAGTGTTAAAATGACACAATAAAATTTTTACATTAGGTGTCTATAATGAACATCTATCGGTTAAGGTGTCTAAATGAAACATCGTGTCAACTTTAGGGGGCTACCGATGGATTAAGCCTAAATTAAACTACATTTGTATTTTGTCATGCCATTTTTCTTCACAATGTGTCCT
Organism: Solanum sitiens; assembly: GCA_016801875.1. Taxonomy (NCBI): domain Eukaryota; kingdom Viridiplantae; phylum Streptophyta; class Magnoliopsida; order Solanales; family Solanaceae; genus Solanum; species Solanum sitiens. The sequence goes on from JABWTJ010000965.1 coordinate 76,720, forward strand.
CGGAAAATATCAAATATTTAATGTGGTGCAATAGATGTGGCTGCTTCTTCTATAATCAGTTCATTTTAAATTTGAGTTTTAGGCATTAAAAAAATCTTTGACTGGAGCGCTCTTCCGGAATGAGATCATACGCGGTACAAATTTGAATTAATTTAACTTCAATATAAGTACTAAACATCGAATGAGAAAAAATAAATGCAATAATTGTCAACCGATTTATTTAAAAAATTGTTTTAGTGAGACTTCAAACATGTAGCGTACTACCAGTTTGAACACCATTCACCGCTAAATTGTTTAACACAAATATTTTAAGAGTGTTCATTATTTTTATATAAACCTAGATTATAAAATTTCATTTATATACCATATATAATTAGGTGAATAATATTCGGCTAACCTTCCTTCAAATATTCCCGTTAAAATTGAAGAGATTTTATTTATTTTATTGTATTATTTCTTGATACTTATCCATGTAAATTGTGTGTGTATATATATATATTTTCAGAAATCATTTCCTCAGATAATGCAGTAGTTGATTTCAAGTGGAGGTTACCTTTTTATTTATCGAGCCTGTTTTTTAATTGAAGGTTTACTTTTCATTTTCTTTTATTTGTTGGTATATGAGTGGTCTTTGAATTTGGTTTTGATTTATACTAGTATAATTTATTATATATATACACACACTCACGTTGTTTCTTATTTTACGTAATATGATTTATCAATCAAGTTGTATTGAGTGGTTACACCGTTTGATCTAAAATTTTAAGATTTATCCATCTCTAATGTTGTCCATCAAAAGTTTTGGTAGATAAAAAGAAGGTATAATTTCAGAGACCTCGCTCTAGGTTTCGTTCTATAATACCTCTCTCATAGTTTGCGATATTACATCTACCTCTTTTATTTTCTTTTCTTGTATCCATTCATTAAATCTATTTAAAATAAATAAAAATTAATTTAGATTTGATAATTTTACCCTTATATATGCAAGTTTAGATCTAATTTTCATGTTTCTTCTTCGCTCGTAAAAATGTTTAACTAGACAAAATCTGATCATTTTCATCGAATTTCTCTCTTGAGGAGTTCATTTTTATCTTCTATTTGAAGAAATTGTTGCTGGAAAATGATGGATTATTTTGGGGGAGGGGGAGATCTACGCGAATTGATAAAGGTAAAATGAATATGAAGAGTTAATATTTGGTGAAAATGATGGATCAGCTTGAATGAAGACTTTAATCTTTGTTTGATAAAAAACATGTATTTGTGCTGATTTATTTTTAAAATATTTGTTAAATAAGTTGTATAGTATTTATTAATATGAAAAAATTAATATAAAAAAAATAAAATTGTCAAATCTAAATTAATTTATATTATTTAAATAGATTTAATGGTTACAAGTAAATGGAAATAAGAAATGTAGACATAATATCATAAACCACAGGGGAAATCAGTGTTATAGAGCGAAACCTTTTGAGTGAGGTTTCTGAAATTATCTATGTTAAGATCTAAACCCTATTTTCAGTTTTGTACCATTACTTTATTGGGGAAATAGTTGAAATTTCACGATGATGATGATGATGATAAAGTAATCCTAATAAGATGAAAATTAGTACGATGATATATAATAACAGTACATAAAATTAATATTTGAATCGTGTTGAATATTATCCTAAAAAACTATTTCAACGGTATGATATATTTTTCCAGAATTAAACAAGTACTTCCCTATCTTAAATAGAGATTACAAAAATTAACAAATTAATTAACATCAACACGTTACTAGGGGATAAAATAAACATTAATTAAAGTAAATCCTATTAAAAAAGAGGAAACGAGAGAGTGAGGACAAAAGCAGAATGTATTTATCTGCTCTTTTCTAAGGATGAACCAATAATATTTATAGGAGAAAGGGGAAATGCCACCATGATAAGTGGTCATGCCACTTGCCCAAAATCATACATGCAAAGTGACATGTGGATGGATAGGTGTAAGATGAAAAATATTTGTCTTAATAAAATTAATTGTCATATCTCAAAGTATAACAATGTCAAAACAATTTAATTAGTTGGCTTTTTAAATACATTTAATAAAATAATCTATTGAAATAAAACATTTTGCTTAGTATTTTTTACTTATTTCAAAAGATTTTTATAAAATCATAACTTGCTGGATTTTCAAGACAAAATGCAATAAGTTTGGTGTTTTTCGGACTATAAACCAAACTTAGATCGATAAAATTTAATTTACAGAATTACTGGTGAAATACAATATTTCTATGAATCAAATAATTCTAGTTGTAATTCAGAGACTTTACCAATCACATTTTGACCACAATAATTTTGTTGTCGATTTTGCGCCAATAGACCATGCGTGTGTTTGGTATTCATGAGAGCTCTAGAGACTAGGCCAAAGTCTCATAGGAGCGGTCACACTCCACTTCTTAAATAGGTGAATTCATCAAGTGTATACTGCTTTAAATACACCATCCTTAATTAAGGACTATGAATTCATCAAGAGTCAGTAACTCATCCCTCGTTTTTAGTACCAGTTTCAAACACTCTCAGTTAGTGCACAGATTCAATATCGACTTGTTATTAACCATATGAACCTACTTCATGGAATCTCCAATCACATTGTTGGGTTCCATCTCTATTGACTAGCAATTGACCTTGAACTCATTTCTATTTAGGTATGACGAATTAATGTTCTTCCCGGGGTTTCTTGAGTGAATCGGCCGAATTCAATTTGACTTCACATAATCAATTACAATTATTCCATCTTTCAGCAGCTGCTTAAGAACATTATGCCTCAATTTCATTTGTCTACTCTTACAACTATAAGATTTATTATTCGCAATAGCAATTGTGGCTTGACAATCACAATGTATAAAACTAGAGGCAACAGCCTTTATTAAAGGGATATTTGCTAGAAAATTTCTTAGCCACTCAGTCTCATAACCAGCTAACTCCAGAGCTACAAACTCTGACTCCATAATCGATCTAGCAATGATCGTTTGTTTAGCTAATTTTCAGGATACTGCACCACCACCTAAGATGAACACGTATCCACTAGTGAATTTTGTCTCATCTGAATCAGAGATCCAGGCTGCATCACGATACCCTTCTAAAGTAGAAAGAAATCCAGATACCATAATTCATGGTTCATCTCAAATATTTCATCAGTCTATTCAACGCAAATCAATGCTCATTATTTGGATTATGAGTATATACACTCAATCTACAAATGGCATAGGCAATATCAAGCCTAGTAAAATTCATCAAATGCAATAAACTTTCAATAATCTGAACATATTTAGACTGAGCAATCTGATCGCCATAATTTTTTTTTAATTTAGAGTTAGCGTCATAAGGATTGGCTACATGCGTCACCTGAAAACACTCAATTTTTAAGAAGTCTTTCCACATAATGTTCTTGTGACAACATTATACCATATTCACTCCTTATTATCTTAACTTCCAAAATAATATTTACTTCACCCAGATCTTTCATATTAAAATTAGTAGAGAAAAATAATTTAATAATATTCAAAATATTTAAACTTGTACCAAATATAAGCATGTCATCAATGTATAAACATATTATCACATAATCATTATCTATAATTTTTGTATAAACACATTTATCCAATTCAACAGAGATAAAATTGTCTTTCAATTAGATTTAATATAATTTTGCATGCCACGAGCTTATTTTAGGCAATAAAGAGATTTAATTAATTTACAAACTTTATTTTCTTGTTCAGAAATAATACATACTTCAAGTTGAACCATATAAATCTATGATTCTAAATCATCATTTAAGAAAGTTGTTTTTACATCCATTTGGTGAATAAAAAACTTGTGAATTGATTCTAAAGCAATTAAAATTCGAATAGAAGAAATTCTAGTTACTGGTGCAAATGTATCAAAATAATCAATGTTTTGTGTTTGAGAAAATTCCTTTGCTACTAACCGAGCTTTATATTTATCTATAGATTCATCAGGATTACGTTTCCTTTTGAAAATCCATTTAAAGCCAATAGATTTTGCACCATGAGGTAAATCTATCAAAATCCATGTTTTATTTTTCATAATAGAATCAATTTCAATTTTTATTGCCTCTTTCTAAAATTTAACATCAGAAGAAGATATACCATCAAAATAATTTAATGGTTCATTGTCAACTAGAAAAATTTAAAAATTATTTCGATAAGAAAAATATTCTTCTTTTGGCCTTTTGCTACTTTGCAATTCCTCAATGTTAGAGGCATTCTCATTATTTCTTTCAACATGTGCATGAGAACTTTTGTCACAGTGTGGAAAATATGTTTTAAAAAAATTAGTATTCTTTGTCTCAACAATAGTATTGCAATCAAGCGCATCACTTTTCAACACTAGAAATCTATATGCAACACTATGTTCAGCATATCCAATAAGCATAAAATTAACAGTTTTAGAACCTGTTTTTCTCTTCTTAGGTTCATGCAACAAAACTTTAGTAAGGCACCCTCACACTTTTAAATATTTCAAATTAGGTTTATAATCTTTCCACAATTCATAAAGACTTCTACCAGTTCTTTTATGAGAAATTCTATTTTGTAAGTGACATGCAGATAATATTGTTTCACCCCATAAGTTATCACGAGCATTAGAACTAATTAACATAAAATTCATCATTTCTTTTAAAGTTCTATTTTTTCTTTCAGCTACTCCACTAAACTTAGGTGTATAAGTGGGGTTACTACATGAATAATTCTTTCTTTTCACATAAAGCATTTAAAGATACATATGCACCATCTCTATCAGATCTAATTCTCTTTATTTTCCTACCAAATTGATTTTAAACCTCGGACTTATAAGCAATAAAAGCATTAAATACATCAGCTTTATTTCTAAGCAAATAAAACTTAGTAAATTTAAAAAAATCATCAATAAAAGTCACATATTATCTTTTACCACCTCTAGTCATAGTCTGTTTCAAAACACCCAAATCAGTGTGGATCAATGATAATAATTCAGTTTATCTATTTACTGAAAAATATGACCTTTTAGTAATTTTAGCTTCAACACATATTTCACATTTATTGAAATTATTCGAGTCTAAATTGGATATTAAACCAAGAAACTGCATATTCTTAATATATGAGACATTAACATGTCCTCATCTAGCATGCCACGAGGAAATAGACTCAACCATGTAAGGAGAAGTAGATGCGTCGGTATTAAAAACATTTAGTACAAGGAGTCCCTGATTACAATAGCTTTTTCCCACAAACACATTATTTTTTGTCAATATAATCTTATCAGATTCTAATATCACTTTGATTCCAACTTTATTTAGCAATGCTACAAAAATCAGATTTGCTCGTATTGTGGGAACATGTAGCACATCCATAAGGGCTAAAACTTTTCCCGAAGTGAGCTTCAGAAGTACTTTACCCTTACCCTAGACTTTAAAAGTTGTTGAGTTTCCAAGGCAGACTACTTCACTGTCATCTCCTATTGGTATATAGGAGGCATATGCTTCTCGAGTTGCACCGATGTGTCGAGTATCCCCAGAGTCTACTGTTCATTATTTTACATATGCCACAATATTCACCTGAGAAATGACAATTGCAATAATTTCATCTCCTTCAGCTAAATTAGCTTTGTGAGGATAACCTTTTTCATTGTCATTTCTAACTTTTCTTCTACGCTGAGCTACATGATAACCTGATTTTCCACAAGTTAAACAACTTTTTCTTTTCTTAAAGTTGAAATTATTAGCATGTAACCTTGAGACTTATGAACATACCTGTTATTTTTGTTGCTTTGTCCTTGCACTAAATTTGCCTTGAGAGCTAGTTGTTTAGCCTAACATGACTCTTTCTTGTTAGTATCTTCAATTAAAATATGAGTCACTATCTCCTTAATAGTAAAATTTGTTTGCTTATGTTTTAAGTTATTATTATAATCATTTCACAATTCAGGCAATTTTTCGATCAACACTCAAGTAGAAAAGAAATTCGGTAGAGAAATTCATTCGGCCTTAAAGCAACTTTTTATATTCATTAATTTGAATTTTCATCTCTTTTAACATCACTCATATGTCATTGATAATATTTGCCACGCCCCGAGCCTACACCCTAGGCGGGACTGGCACTTGAAGACCATTGTTGGACTCAAGCAGACCCTTGGTCTAGCTTACTTACTCAGCGGAAGACTTAAACACAATAGATAAAGCTCATGAAAATATATCTTAAAGAAATAACTTAGCCAAAATGGCAACTCATGTCTTAAACGTTAACAATTGAAATGAATAAGACTAAAGAACTAATACTATATGTCTATGAAACCTCTAAAACAAAGAGGGATGTTGGGACAGGACCCCAATCATCCTTACAACTGAAAACTAGAAAATAAGAGATAAAAGGTGTCCTCCGAAATGTAAGGAGGCTCACCAACTGACTCTGAATTGCTCACTCGATAAACAGTGCGCCAAATGTTGATCCTAGTTACCTACGTCTGTATCATAAGACGATGCAGGCCTACTGAAATCAGTACATTGAATGTACAAATATGCGAGTTGGAATGCTAAACATAACTTAAGCTTGAAAAGGATATGAAGGAAACTTTTACATTGACTCTTCTAAACTTAGGAATAACTTAACTCAATATAAAATAATAAGACACGTGCAATATATATATATATATATATATATATATATATATATATATATATATATATATATATATATATATATATATTGAAACAACTTAGTTCATTAAATAAAATGCAATAATAAACTCAACTTTACTTATATAATGAAGTAACATAGTTTCTGAGGGAGATTTTCTAATCAAAATGTAGGTACATCACTAAGGAACTAGTACGAAAAGGTGGAGAAAGAGTGGGGAGACTGGCGTCCTTGGCGCTCTGAGAGGCGTGGAGCGTCAACCCTCAAACTTCAGAGAGATGGGTGGGGCACTCTAGCTGGCGCGGCGCCCCAGAGGACAAACATCATAGACTGGTTTTTAGGGCTCTAAGAGGCGCGACGCGCCAGGGCCTTTCCCAGGCGTTCTCTGACTTTTCTCTTTCGTTTTCATCTCTAAACCCTCTAAACTTTCATGGTTCACTCCCTAAACACTTAGGATCATTAGTACTATCAATATACAATAGATTCAACCTGTAATTACACCCGGCAACATGAATCAAACCATCAAGAACTCAACAAAACTTTCAACAATGTTCTTCAAGAACTCAATTTCTTAACATTCAAAACTCAAATTCGCTGAATTGAAACATGGTTGGCGCGTGGGTGAACAAACCCAATGATCTGATCTCACATACCTTTTTAGGGATCACCCCCGATGAATTCCACACGCAAAACTTGAATGTTCTTGGATTTTTCTTGATTTCTCCTCTTTTCTCTTTTGTTCTCTCTTCTCCAAGCCCTAGCGTGAATTCTAATTTTTCTCTAAACTGAAAAGAGTCTTGTTTTACCTCAATTAATCCCTAAAATGAATTAATATAATAAGTTAAGGAAAAGACAAATTTTCCCTTCCCAAATCCGGATTGGACTTTCCTTAATCCAGCAATCCAACTTTCGAAAGGCATAATTCACTCATACGAACTCGCATCACAAAAAATTGGTGGCGTTGGAAAGATAATTCCAAGGGATTTCCAACCATATCTAAAACTTCACCCAACGCATCATGGGCTAGGAGTTATGATCGTTTGAATTTGGCCAAAAATTTACTTTTTAACTTACTTAATAATTTCCATATTTTCCTATACTTTTCAAAAATAACTATTTCCAGATTTTTAACTCTTTTCTAGTTCTTTCTAGTTGTGAGATGTTACAATATCTTTCAACTACAAATTTTTGTTTGGTAGCATTTTCAGTCGTGAATTTCTTAATTAAGGCTTCCCAAATAACTTTTGCCTCCTTGCAACTACAATAAACATCAAACAATTCATTAATACAGTTTGCAATATAATATGGCGACATATTTCCATGATTCCAGAGTTTTGTTATTAACGTCTGCACTTGGTTGAGAATGTATTAAAGCATGTGCAACTCCATGAAATCAAGCAATGAAAAAATACACTCTTGCCATATTATAAAATTTTCATTAGCAAAGATTTCAATATTTGACACATCCGTAAATGATTTAGCATAAGGTAATACGACTGAAATTGGAGTAGCAGAATTAGTACCAACATTTGTAGTATCAAAAATAATTTCGGGAGTAGTATTATCTGCCATAGTTTCTTAGATTGTTGGGGAAATAATTGAAATTTTATAATAATAATAAGGTTTAAGTCATCCACAATCACTTCAAGTTATCCGCATAATTCACTTGCACACCTCAACTTAACCTTATACCTCTTGAACACCTCTACCAACTTGAATCTGAACCATCTGAACATTTTTCTAACAAAATAATAAACGACTATGCAGTATGAGTATCCTAAATAAAAAAGTATTCAGCAAAACGTAGAGAAGTAATAAGTCAATTTTTTTTCCAAAATATAAGTTAAGAAAATATTTCTACCGATAAATATTTCTTGTATAATGAAAAGATTAAGCTAATGATATGAATAATTGATTTAAGAATCGCTATTTAAGATATAGTCATATTTAAAGTTTATCGTAAATTTTGTGTTTTAAGCAGAGCTATATTCAGAATTTTGAAATTATGGGTGTACTATTATAAAAATATTGATTAAAGATATAAATTTGATCGATTTGACTTTTAGGATTTTTCTATAGAAATTCATTGAAATTTTAATATTATAGGTCCATAATTGATTGATATAATATAGATTTTAATATAATATAAATATTGAATTAATTAAAATGTCAAAAGTGGTATCAATTACTAGTTAGAGAAGTGTTATCAAGAAAAATAAAATAAGATAAATATAAAATTTAAATTTCTAACCTTAGATAGAGAGGTCCACCCAATCATCATCGCATTATGTGATACTCCAAGTATGAGTTTACATATCTTTATTTCAATATATTTTTAAAATATAACACTATTATATCTGATCTCGAAAAGAGAACATAGATTTATTTGAAGCCGATGACCATTTGAATACGCCGTTGGTTTCAAGACTCACGAGTCACGATGATAAAGGTTTTTTGTCAAAGGAATATTTCAATAGACAAATATATTTTGTATGGTAAACTTATATGACTCTTTTTTTCTGTATACTGAAAAGATAAAACTTATTTAGGACATAGTCAAATTTTATAAAAAAAAATTGTAAGATTAGTATTTTAAGACTCACGAGTGTAATTCGTAAAGTTTATACAACTTCAAATATACAATCGTTACACTAGCATTTGAATAATGATTTGCAACTACCAGATGACAAGTTACATTAGTAAATAATCAATCCTAAGATAACTTATATTTATATAAACTTGTTTGATCTGAAAAGTATCACATAAATTGGGATGGAGGAAATAATATACTAAGAGATATGATCATTAGAAATTGAGTATTGTATGAACTAATGCGAACAACTTAGTCAGTAAGAAAATTTTGAACTCGACTTAGTGCTAGAAGTCTCTTATGACCATGAACCACTTATGATATGTTGTTCATCTTGTATTCCTAATATACTTAGAACAAAACTTTGAAGAACTTGGTAAGAAACAACAAAATTTAAGAGTATTTTCAAAACTAGAAAATTAAGACTAGTAGAGAAAATAGAATCAGAAGCTGATTAGAAACAATATTAAAATATTTTTCTAAAAGAAAGAAAATTGAGCCCAATGAATGCACAACGTCCCATTAAGAAAATTATTACCCTCAAGTACCGAGGTTAACAGAATATATCCTCCCAAGATAGAATGATTTTACTCACTGGTGTATCGGTACATAAAACCAAGATGTCAGCGAACCACTCAACGGCAGTAAAGTACACTTTGAATAGTAGATTTAGTAGTAGTAGTAGTAGAAGAAGAAGTCCAAAAAAATTATGTTCTTAAAATGAGAGGGAATCCCTCAATTTATAGAAAACAAAAGGTAATGTGAAAAGGTTCTTATTGAACCTTAACAGAAAGGTCACAAACCTTTGGAAAAGTCACAATCATTCCGACGGGTCACCACATTTCATAAAAGTCACAATTTTTATAAAAGTCACAACTTTTCATAAAAGTCAATTCTTCATAAAAGTCGCAACTTTTCATCGAAGTCACAACTCTTCATAAAAATCGCAACTCTTCATTTTCCATTCACACCTTTTAAAACGCAAAAATCCTCCGTATGAATGGGGAATGACTCCACGACAAAGAAACAAACAAGAATGTGTAATTTACAAGCAAGAATTAATTGCATCTGAATAAGTAGGTATAATGTACCCTTAGACTTTCCGTCGTGAATATATGTTAGGATATACTCGGTCAATCGCTCGATGTGATATCTTTGAATCATCGAGCTTTGTTGTATACCTAGACAACTATATATCACACAATTAATCCTTTACTGTTTATAGTTCTTACGGTTGTGTTCGTTTCAGCCATGAACACATCCCGGATTCATGAGTGTATAGAGAGATGGGCTTTTGACAATCATCCTCTTTGAAGCGGCTTACACTTCACACTCACATATGTGATTTTTAAATGTGTTATCACATAGATACACTAGTTGGTCACATCTACCAGACTTAGCAAATCATTAAAAACTTTAAGTTTTATTAACTCATTAACAAGCCTTAATGTTATATCCTTGTTCCTGAGCATTGTCTTCATCATGGAAATGGATTGAGTTGGTTGACAATGCCAAACCGTTAGTCACAACTTTATTTTTTTCCATTCTACCACTATGATGACTTGTCCTAAGCTGTAAATCCATTTACTTAGATGGTCTTCAACTTTCTCTCTAGTTAGACCTTTTTTTATAAGTGGATCCAACACATTATCCTTTGACTTTACATAGTCAATTGTGATAATTCTACTAGAGAGTAATTTTCTAACGGTATCATGTCTATATCTTATATGACAAGACTTTCCGTTATATGTCATGATTCATGCCCTACCTATTTCATCTTGACTATCAAAGTGTATGCATACTGATTTCAATGGTTTGGACCAAAAAAAATATCTATCAAGAAATTTTGAAGTCTTTCAACTTATTCGCCGATCTTATATAGAGCCCCTAGATCATAGATCAATGTATAGCTAGCGATACATGTCTTTTTGGAAGATTTTTAAGAGAGTGCTCCTCTACCATGAGTAAATACATATCCACTCGTAAATTTTACTTCATTTGTCCGGTGATCCAATTTGTATCACTATATCCTCTCAATACTGCTGAATATTATTAAAATACAAAGATATAGTTTTGAGTATTTCTTAAGTACACCAAAAACTCTTTTCATTGTCATCCAATGAGTTCGATTGGAATCACTCGTGAACCGACTTAGTTCATTAATAACATATGTCATATCTGATCGCGCACACTTCGTGATATACATAATACTTTCTAATACTCTAGCACAATTCAATTGCGAATCACTTTCGCCTTCACTCTTTTGATAGGTAAAACTCACATTTATTTGAGACTTGACAATATTGAAATCCAAACATTTGAACTCGTCAAGTACCTTTTAAATGCAATGAGATCGTGACAATGCTAAACATTATGGAGTTCTAAAGATTCTAATACCTTAGATCTCATCAACAACTCTAAGATCTTTCATATCAAACTTGTTTTATAGCAGCATTTATGTCATTACTGTCTCTATTAATGATCAACATATCACCAATATACAAACAAATAATGACCTTGTGATTTTAATGTGAACACATTATCACTTTCATAATTCTTAAATCCATTTGCCAACATGATTTGGTCAAATTTCTTCTGTCATTGTTTGGGTGCTTTTTTCCATAATGTGACAAGTTCGCACACTTGTTTTTCTTTATCAAGAACCACAAAACCCTCTGTTGTTCCATTCTTCCTCCAATTCTCCATTTATGAGAGTTGTTTTCACATTCATTTAATGAATTTGGAGGTCAAATACCACAGCTAACACAATTAATCTCCAAATAAATGTAATTCTAGTTACTGGTGAGTATGTGTCAAAAAGATCAAGACCTTGTTATTTTGTCCTGCTTTATATTTGTCAACACTTCCATCGAATTTTATTTCATTTTTGAGGATTCATTTTGAACCCAAAAATTTATCTCCGGGAGGAAGATCAACCAACTTCCAATAGGATTGCTGAAAATTGTACCAAACTCACTATTGACACCATCTGTCAAAAAGGATGAGTCTACAGAAGACACAAGAAATGTTACAAAATCATATTCTAAGGAAGTAGATGTCCTTTGATATTTACTATGCCTCTGAATCTCTTTATTAAGTACATTCTCCTTTTGTTCTTTCCAAGGTCGTTTAGACCTTTCACTAGACTACTCAAGTCTAATTTTACAGTCCACATTCTTAGATCTTATTTTAATCCTTTTAGGAATAGGAACTTGGACTTTGGCTAGACACCCCCACACGTTGAAATATTTTAAGTTGAATTTCCTTTCATTTCTCATATGGAATAGATTGTAACCTGAACAAATAAAACTTTTTATTGCTTTCCTTATGAAAAGACAAAAACTTTTTGTTGTTCCCATTTGCGGTAAAGATAGTTCCTCCATATAAGTTTTCTGCTAAACCAGAACTTATACGTAATGCAACCATCATTTCTTTCAAAGTCTTTTTTTTTTAGATTGAGGTGAATAAGGCAGCAGTTTAATGGATAATTCCACTTTTTAAACATATTTCCGCAAAATGATATTTATACTCTCCATCCTTATCACTTCTTATCTTTTTCCAACTGATTTTCAACTTTAATATTATATTGTCTAGACGTTTCTATTGGTTCATCCTTACCATTCAGCAAATAGACATAGTCGTTTCTAATGCAATTGTCAATGAAAATTACGAGATACTTTTTCCACCACGAGATGATGTTGACTTCATATCACAAATGTCAGTGTAAATCAATTTTAAGGGATTAGAATTCATTTCAACATATTTATAAGAATGCTCATCATACTTAGATTCCACACAAACTAGACATTTTTTATTTATTACACTCAAAATTAGAAAAAACTTCTACGTTGATCAGTTTTCCTTACAAGATTTTGTAATTGACATCTCCCAAGGGTTCATGTCACAAACAATTTGACTCTATCAAGTATGAACTAATAAAAATATTGAGTTTGAAAAGCTCTCCGCGAGGTAGCTTTTTCTCACAAATATTCGTTCCTATTTCTTACAATTTGTGTGATACAAACATTGTTTAAAGTCATCACCTTGTCAAATGTCCTTTTCAGAAGGACCTTTCCATAACTTTCAATTTGATTGTTATAGAACTACCCATGAACAAAATTTCATCGGGTTCAATAAAGGCAATATAATCCAAATGCTTCTTTTACAAAACATGAAAAATAACTATTCACCAATATTCATGTCTATACAAATAGTTGTATTCAATAGATATATCTTTTCATGAAAAATCACAACATTTCAAGTGACATTTTTTCATATAAAAACACACAATGATTTCAACAAGTATACATGTAATTTGAGAGATTCATACTAGTCATGTCATATACTAGTAAACGAGAAACTCAATGACCACAACATCAAATATACTCTAAGAATTTTGTGGGTCTATTATAATAAAGTATCATCGAATCTCATATGTTGTGCTTCATTTTAAGTTAGACACTAAGTCTAATTTTATCTTTGTCATAAGCAAAGAACCCCCCACATTTTAAATATGATCTCAAAAATATTTTTCAAGTGTTTGAGAATAGTTTTTGCAAATTTTTTCCGAAAACTATCGAAATATCATTGACGCATGAAACATCTTTTGGATATATTATTTTATGAAAGAATTATAGTGCTTCAATTCTTTTTGACAATCTTTTCATAGTGTCAAAATTCATTCCTAGAAGCACCTATTCCAAGCACAAAAGCATGCACTTTTAAGTTATTAGTCTTTTTTTTTTTCTATCACAGTTTTTTTTTTTTAAATACTAGACAAAGTGTCTAGCTGCCTTTTATTAGAAATAAAATCTCAATAAGGATAAGTACAAATAAGGGGGGTTAGACCTTACCTTACCAATCCTAATGCGGTGACAAACCTCTACTAACTAACAAGCATGAAGAAATATGAGCTAGAGAGAACTAGGTATTTTGTTATCACCACAGAGTTTGTAATACTCTCTATGATCGATATTACATATAAGGATGCTTAAATAGTGCAAAATTATAACAACCAAGAGGAAGGTTGAGTTATCGACCTCAACATTCCTTTTAAAGATGGATGAATTAAAAAGAATTGATTGCCCATCTAAAGTAACCTGTAGTATTTTGCTTCTGTTTCATCTTCAAATCTATCCAACAACACTTGATATTTCATCACTTCTTCTTGAAATTATTGGATCTTGTTGAATATGTTGACACTGTCATATGATTCTTCTTTGCATATACCACTTAGTATTTAGACTACTAACAATAAGGACAAAAGTTTTTTTGTACATTTTGTTTATATGTAACAATGAAGTTTGTAGAAAATCAAAACTTATTAGGCGAAGTTTTCATAATCTTCAAACCAGTTGCATAGTTGATGTACCATGGTTTCACGATATTTCTAATGCTTTTTTCTTAATTTAGTGTGTCGAAAGCCTTTTTGTGTTGATTTTTATGTAAGTTTCTCTTTGTTTGTAGAAAATCTGTCCAAGGATAAATGCGGAAGTTTTTGAGAAAGAAATGCAGAAGAGACCACCTACGGAACTTATGACGGTCCGTCGAGACTGTGACGGTCCGTAGGTGGCATCGTAGTGAGGAGAGAAGTTACTGAAGGAAGATGGGGAAGTCTGACCAAGTGTGGAATTACGGAAGTCCATGACGGACCGTCAATAGTCCAATTTATTCTAAAGTAGAAAACTATAAAAGCTTTTGGTCTACAACAATCAGACACAATCAAATTCACAAAGAGCACAAAACTACAAATGTTTTTTTTCTCTCCAAATTAAACAGAATAAAACATTTTCTTAGATTATTACATAAAAATATTTTTCTTTTCAAATAGTCTTCCAACTATAACATTTTGACATACTATTTTATCAAATCAAAATATGCATATCTCATCCTGCAAACTAGTGAATCAAAGGCAACATTATCTGCCAAAGGAAAATTCATTCATAAAACATATGATTTGCATAACTTTTTTCAAAGACACACATGATGAATATCAACATTGTTAATCTTTAGTAACTATTTTCCTCCTTAAATAAATAATAAGAAGGTTACCTGGCGTAATCTTTAATAAGAATACCACCAATTCTTCCATTCTCACTTCAACCTTGCTAAACAATGCACCGAATTATGGAGAAGTAGTGCATTAATCTTTACTTCCATGATTGTTTCCCTCAATAAGTATAATACAAGAAATACCAATAGTATGAAATTTCTTTAAGATTGTTGTTGATCTTGTATTCCTAAGATACTTTGAACAAAACCTTAAAGAACTTGGTAAGGAACAACAAAGTTTAAAGAGTATTTGAATACTAGAAATTAAGACTAGCAGAAAAAATAGAATCAGAAACTATTAGAAACAATATAAAAATATTTTTCTCAAAGAAAGAAAAATCGAGCCAACTGAATGCACAGTGTCCCTTAAGGAAATTATTCCCCTCAAGTATATGAGGTTAACAAAATATACAAGTGTTTTATATTGAAAATATATAGTAATAGGAAAAATGACTAAATTTCGAAAAATCAATTAATCTTATGATTTAAGAAAAATTCACTTTCCGAATTAACAGAGTCGCCACTTGAATTTTTAGTAAAACCAAGAAAACTTAAACTTTATTTTTTTTCCAAAAGATTTAAAATAGACAAAATCAGTTGAAAAGGGTTCGAAGTTCAAATGTACATTCCGAAAAGGTGTTAGGCCCTAGGAATGCCCGCTAACTCGCGGTTGACCGGCGATTTGACTAAATGACCATTTAAAATATATTTTTTAAAATTTTAACTAAGTTAATTAAATTCAAATTTTACTTATTTATTTATTTATTATTATACTTTGTAAAATTAATTATTTTAAGGAGGGAAATAAGCTAAAGGGTTATTCTAAAGGGGATAATTTAAATATTTGACAAAACTAATAAATAGAATAAACACTAAGCAAAATCTATATGTATATGTATATATTAAATATATAAAAATTAAGGAAAATGACTTTCGTTTGAGAATTAATTAAATTGGAACCAAAATGTTAGTCAATAACAACAAATAAATAATGAGGAAAGAGGAGAGGAGAGTTTGAACTTGGGTCAATTGCCCAAATTCATTAAATTGAGTTTTGGCCCACCTGACCTAATTCTAAAATTGTTCAAAAGTATAATATTCAAGCAAGCTATCAGTGAGGAAAACAACAAAACAGGGGCTTTACACTTATGACTAGACAAGGATACTAATATGCTAATTGTTTAGATGAAACATACTAAGGTTTCACATCCAAAGACTTTTAAAGAGATGTTGCAAATTTAACGACAAGTCACCGGAATATTTTAAATAAAGATGGGTCATACACCAAAATATAGCAAAACACAAAGTTTACCACACAATGATACTGCCTAAAATACTAACCTTTTTACAGCACGGAAATAAGCTAAGCAGTTTACCATTTTATTGAGTAATAACAGGGAGAACATGGGAACAAGCTGGGACAATGCAAATCATGATATGTAAACAAAATTCAATAGATTTTGGAGTACAAGAGCGTACAAGAAATATTCGAAACTAAGCTTATGTTGAACTAGCCTGTCTAGAGATGATCAAAACTACCTTAAGGCACAATGAACAGAAGAAGCATCAAGCCATATGGCCATGAAACCAAACCAAATAAGCAAACAACAACATTAAAACCAAAGTAACCTCGATGAAGGAATGAATCACAAGCAAAAATTAAGCTATGATCTCTAAAACAAGTTTAGGTTACACTAAAATCACTAGATCAACCTGGAACATATCTCAACATTTATTTAGATCAATAGAGGTCGGGGATAGGCATGAATTATTATTGAAAGCAAACAACATTAGACCAAGAGTAGAAGGTCATGATTTAAACGAGCCAGAAGAAAAATAAAATAAAAGAATAAACCTAATCAGACACACTGAACAGTGAACCTTAAGGCCCTTAATATAAAATCATGTTGCCAACACACTTTAAGAGACATTCTTAACTAAAATACACGCTCAAATTCTCCCAAGGACCCAAGCAGTAAACAAATGGAGCAGAGAACAATTTAAAGGCATCACTGGAAAGAGTATTATCTCCGAAATGCTAAGATTAGTAGGGAATTTTATCTTTTCGAAGACAGTGAGCTGGGACAGCGGCGAGCTACAAAGGACAAGTTTTCACCACCGAGAAGTTACTCCGAGGTTCCGACGAAAAAGAAAACAGAACCTAAAACACTCTCTGTAATATTTATGGACCCTTGTGTCTATTTTGCCTCAAAGAAATCTATGTATTTCAATCTTTCCTTCCCTTTGAACCGACTCCAGAACTTCCAACCCCTAACAATGAAGAAGAAGAGGATATTTATAGGCCAAATTAGGGCTGAAAAAGGGGGGGAAAACTGATTGAATTTTGAATTTCAAATTCGAATTTTCTTCAAGGGATAAGGTTGCCAACCAATTCCCAACGGATTTTGAACGAAATCCGTCCGATTCAAAGTGGACAAGGACGAAGGAGCTAGGAGATCACGACCCCTGGAAAAATCGAGTACAAGCGGATAAGGGAGAGAGATAGAGGGAAAGGACGAGGACGCTGGATTTGGGTCGGGTTCGCGTCTCATAGGCTGTTGGCTTCGCGATTTACTGGGCGTGGGTTTCTTGGTTTTGTTGGGTTTCAGCAACGTGAAGAAGAAGAACAATGTATATGGGTCGATTTGGTATTGCTGGGAAGATTGAAGTGTTGGTGGGGCTTTTCTTTTTTTTTTTGGGTTAAAATTGGTATATTGCTGTTTGGACTTGGAATTGAAAGGAAATGGGAGTGGGCTGCTGAAAATGTGGGTAAATGGACCTAAATTTGGGTCATTTGAATTGGCCTAAAGAAAGGGTGTTGGGCTAAGTTGGAAAAGGGTCCAAATTTGGTCCTTTAAATGGGTTTAGGGGAAATGAGTTGCCTCTTGAAATTTAAGAAATAGACAAATTAAATTTAATTTAGGAAATTTGACTAAAATTTAAATAAGACGAATTAATATCACTTAATTAACAAGCTTCTTAATTTTAACAAAAATAAAATAATTAATTTAATCGTAAACTAGTGATTCAAAAATATAACCATAATTTAAACTTAACAATTTTAATAGAATGCCTACTAAAATTAAAATCTTTTTTGAGATGATTTTTTGAATAATCATAAAATATACTAATTATATACATAATTATGTAAAATATATATATTATCTAAAAATTATACGAAGTGGCAAAACTATTCAAAATAACGCAAACTTTATATTATTTTTTTTCAAAATTTATAAAACTAATTATTTTAGATTGTTTGAAAATTTAAGAAGCTCATGAATTAATTCCTACTGTGGAAGGTCAAAATTGGGTGTCAACAACCAGGATAGAACGATCTTACTCACCAGTGTATCGGTACCTAAAACAACAGTGTTAGTGAACCAGTTAACGGCAGTAAAGTACACTTTGAATACTAGATTTAGTAGTAGTAGAAAAAGTTCAGAAAAATTATGTTCTTAAAATGAGAGGAAATCACTCAACTTATAGAAAATAAAGGGTAATGTTAAAAGTTTCTTATTGTGCCTTACCGGAAAGGTCACAAAACTTTGAAAAAGTCATAATCTTTCGGAAAGGTCACCACCTTTCATTAAAGTCACAATTTTTCATAAAAGTAGCAATTTTTCATAAAAGTAACAACTTTTCATAAAAGTCACAACTTTTCATAAAAATCACAATTTTTCATCAAAGTCACAACTCTTCATAAAAGTTGCAACTCTTCATTTTCATTCACTCCTTTTGAAACTCAACATGATACACTTCATGTACTTGGTAAAGGACTTAAAACACATGATCAAGTTGGAAACCGCTCGATTAGATCTCATATACTTACGATAAACGATTCGAATTCTAAAAGTAGAGTTGGAAGGTGTTACAATAAAATATCACAAAAAAAAATAATATTTATAGAAGAAAATGGGGGTGCGGGGTACGCCGCTCCCATGCGTGTGGAATAGACTGCCTGTGGACCAGTCTTCTAGTTGAAGAAAAAATTTCTTTCCCAGCCACTCTTCTAGTTGAAGAAACAATTTCTTTCCCTGCTTCGTGGCCAAGAAACTCTCTTGAATTTCTTCTTCCTTTACTATCATCACTTGGCCTCAATTTCATCATCCTAACATTCCATCTTCATTTAAGCTTCATTCACAAGAGATTTCAACCTACAAAGCATCTAATTACATTTGTTGGCGTATGGACATAATTACAAGCTTTTTAAAATAAAAAAAAATTACCACTAGACAGTGTCTAGAGGTATTTTATTAAACATAAAAAAATATATAAATAGGGACAAGTATAAGCAAGGGGGGGCTAGGTCTTACCTTACTAATTCAAATGAAGTACCTAACTTCTGTTACCTAGAAGCGTGAAGAAAATAAGAGCTAGAGAGAACTAAGTATTTTCTGATCATCACAGAGTTTATAATACACTCCATGATGATAAGAAAGTTGAGTTACCAACCTCAAACTTTCTATTGCTAAAGCATGAATTAAAAAGATTGATTGCCCATCAAAAGTAACTTGAAGTATTTTTCTCTTGTCTTCTTCTTCAAACCTATCCAACAACACTTGATGTTTTATACCTTATTTATGGATTTATTGTATCTAGTTGATCCTATTGATACTGTCAAATGGTTTTGTTTTGCCTGTCCCATAGCTAGGTGCCTTGGAACAAACTCCTCAGTCATTTTACCGTCTCAACTATGTTGCCTTCCATATGTCTTATTTTTGCTTTTGTTGCTTCCACTTCTTTGTTGCCTAGGTAATATATACTCTTCCCTAGCCACTCTATCAAAGCAAATATCCAATATACTGTCTTCCTCATCTTCATCAAGAGAATCCTCACCCAAATCCACTCCATCTTCATTAAGAGAATCCTCACCCAAATCAATTGTATTTGACACTAAGGCACTTGACTCATTCTTCCTTGCAAGCAAACATTTAAGTACAAATACAAAAGCTTTTGGACTTAATTTGTTATTTAAGGCAGGTGATGAGACTTGTTTTTCTTGGATGAAATCGTGGTCATTCTCTGTTAACCTTACTTGCTTTTCATTAGTCTGCAATAAAGCATCAAAGATATTTGACCATAATAGGTCTCTTGAGGCATTACTAGTATCTTGCCTCTTCTCACTGTCATGAAAATTCTCAGTCGGACCCTTTTCACTATATGGACAATTATTTTGACTAGTAGGGGAAAGACTCTACTACTAGTTGATTTTGTGTGTGCAACCATTGTCCAGTTTTTAGTTGGATTCTCGTTTTCAACTTGCAAGACATGCTGTCCAAAATTTTCAGTATCTTCAACATCAGATGTATCCATTATTTTTTGTCATGACTCCATTAATTTTATCCCTGAATCAACTCGCAGCGCATCAACCCCAACTCTTGGTGTTCCCTTGCATTTTTAGTTGCATTAGACATCAAATTCAGCCCAACTTTTTTTATTGCACCTCATTAGTAGCAGTCTGTTGGTTATTGCAATCACCTTTATTTTCAATAGTTGTTTGAACACCAATATTACTTGTATCAACATCCATTGAGTTTACAAGATTTTATTTGAAAGTGGAAGCAACCAATTGTCGATCTAAAGAAGTAGCTTTACTTTGATCGACATCTACGGTCTTTCTTTTTTCATTTAATATCTCTCGCATCGCCTTGATGTTTTTCATTATCGGAAGTACCTTTTAAAGCACCTTCAATGGTATCATCAATTTGTTTGTTATTTTTATTTTTTTTCGAAATCAAATGAAAACTATCTTCATCATGACCTTGGTGTTTACAATAATCGCAATACAAAGGTAGATTATCATATACAATCTCCTAAAAAACCTCGATCAACTTGCCATATTTTCCATCCACAAACTGCAACCTTATACTATTTGAAAGTTTTCCCATAAGATCAAGTATAACCTTGACCCTAGTCGTGCTAGGTCTTGACTTGATTTAGTAGCTTTATCTATAGTTATCAGTTCTCCAACTGTTGATGCTATAGACAACAGAGACTTCTTTGCAAACAAATCTGGAGATAAGTTCGGTAAAAATTCAAATCACAGCTAACGTCACCTCCTTAGGGTTATATCCAATGAACCATGGAAAAACCCTACATTGGTGCTCCTCTCCATTGTATAGAAGACAATTAACTGAGCAGATAAAACTAGTACATAATCTTCATATAGATCAAACCTCAACAAAATTTGTCTTGGAGCAAGTAAGCTAAAACAATTGCCCTTGGTACCAAGATGTTTCAGTAAAATTGACCTTAATACCTTCAAATTTGGCGCTCCATGGGATAATTTAAACACCACTGCTTGATGTAATCCCTCTTCGATCATAAAGTCTTGTCTTTTCTCCATTGAAAATGTGATAGTAGGTTCTCCATTAATTATTTCGATTGATTTGACAATTGTTTTTGAGTATTAATTAGGACACATTGTTTAGGATCTATAGTATTGAAATTTAAAAGGGTGGCGTATGTGATGGTTTTGGGTGGTGGGGCGGCTGGACAGCCTCGAAAGAAGGCCGTCCGGTGGCCGGAGCAGCCATGACTGCTGCCTGCCGACCTAGGGTTTGAAAAGTGGTGACTAGACTTTGAGAAAATAATTTACGGCTGACAAAATAATTGACGCAGTTACAAGCTAAACATGCAAATATAAGAAATTTTATTCTCAAACTTCCCTATGATCTATGGGTCTAATCTTGGCGTTTATGCATATAAATATGCCTAAGATAACCTAACCTCTCCTATTACCTCTCAGGGAAAACACATCAAGCACAAAATAACCAGGATATCACCATTCATCACATCATCAAATTTACAAGTTTATATTCCATAATATCAATGAATAATTAATTTGATAATTTGCGTGCTTAAATCTTACGAACAACACTTAATTTCTTCAAAGTTGCTATACCGGACTACCTTCACTATAGCAAAATCATACGACTTCACTGCCTCCAGTTTGGTGAAGGTCGCTAGCGAAGGAGGCCGCCTGGACAGTTTCCCCCACTTTGTTCATTGTTTGATTTCTTGCCAACTCTCGACCCATGGAACCTATTCAAGGATTCTATGGTCTTAAATAACTCTAACGATGGGGTAGGCATTACAATTATCATGTTGTAGTTCAGTATTTTTCTGTATCTC
The DNA here is from genome assembly GCA_016801875.1 of Solanum sitiens. Taxonomy (NCBI): domain Eukaryota; kingdom Viridiplantae; phylum Streptophyta; class Magnoliopsida; order Solanales; family Solanaceae; genus Solanum; species Solanum sitiens. Next base: position 99,171 of record JABWTJ010000965.1, read on the forward strand.
TTTCTGTTGGTTCTGTTTTTTTGTTTTTTTTAATCAAGAATACCTTATCTTTTGAATTGTCAAAACTATTTTGGAGTAATGGAAATATTCTGTTGCTAAAGAATTTGAGTAATGTCTATTGTCCTGAGTATTTCCCTAGATTTTATTGAGAGATTAATCTGAGCTTCTAATAGTTTTCCTTGCTCTTGCTTCTAGTCAGTCATCCCCAAACAGATCCACATGTATCTCATTGTGATCTTTAATAGTAATAACTTCATCCCCTTTTACTGCTCTCAGCAAAATCTCCCTATTTCTAAGGCTTCAACTTGTTATCTCATTATAAACTCCTGTAGCTGATCATCACTCTTATTCTCAAAATTGGTGTTGCTGGATGTTTGTGTTGGGAATAAATCCGTAACAGAAATAAAATTTGCAGTAATAAAGGCAATAAATGCGGAACACAACAATACGGTTAATCAACGAGAATAAAAGAGAAATAATGACACCAAGATTTTACGTGGAAACCCTCCTAAATAAGGGGAAAAACCACGACCCGAGAGGAGCAACGAATATCACTACAGTAAGGATTTACACTTGTAGATCCGAGCAAAACTCCAAAGATCACTACACACTCAAAAGAAATAACCCTCTTTTGATTTTTCCACCTCACTATAATATCGCTCACACTCTCTACTTTTCCTCACAGATTATTTTTCTCTGTGATGCCTCACTCTTCTTTTCTCTCCTTTGTAATTTCCTTTTGGTGTATTTAGAAATGAAGAATTGTCCTCCCTTTTATAGAGAACAAATACACTACCCTCCAAATGTGCTACAGAAGAAAAACAATTTTTTCTTCTTCATAGCTTACCTACTCTACCAAACTTTGAAATTGGCAGAAAATAATTTTTTCTTTACCAACTTTGCCAAACTTTGAAATTGAAGAAAAAACAATCTTTTTTTCTTTACCAACTCTGCCAAACTTTAAAATTGGCAGAAAACAATTCAAAGTTTGGTACATGGGGATGGAACCCACAATCTCCCCCTCCAGACCCATTCACCTGAAAGAGGTAGCTCTAGGTTTCTAGCTTGAGTGCATGCCGACAAGTTCTTTGCATAGCTCAAACTTGTCTTTTGATACCACCTTGGTCAGCATATCTGAAGAGTTTTCACTAGTAGGGATCTTCATGACCTGCATAGATCCGTCCTCTATCTTTTAACGAATCCAGTGATATCTCACGTCGATATGCTTCGTCCTTGCATGATACATGGTGTTGTTGCTCAAGTCTATTGAACTCTGACTGTCACAATAGACGACATACTCCTTCTGATACAATCCAAGTTCTTGAAGAAATCGTTTCAGCCATACCATCTCTTTGCCAGCTTCAGTAGCTGCAATGTATTCTGCCTCAGTTGTAGAGAGTGCGACACACTTCTGCAACTTTGACTGCCATGATATAGCTCCCCCTGAAAATGTAAACAAATATCTAGTAGTGGATTTTCTATTATCGAGGTCACCTGCCATATCAGCATCAGTATAGCCCTTCAAGATTGAATCAGATCCTTCAAAACACAAGCAATCTTTTGTGGTACCTCTTAGGTACCTGAGTATCCACTTAACTGCCTCCCACTTGCACTTAAGCGGTCAATTTGCCTTTTGGAAGTTCAACTAGCTGGTATGTGCCATTTTTCTGTAGAGATCCCATCTCTTCGTGCATGGCTTTCATCCATTGGCTCTTTTCTGGATGAGACAACACCTCCTTAAGATTTTCTGGCTCCCCTTCATCATTGATGAGGACATACTCTGAGGTAGGGTATTTGGATGACTCTACCCTTTGTCTTTCTGATCTCCTCAGAGCTTGAGATTGTTCTTCTTCTTCTGGGTACTCCATTTGCTCGGTATTATCACCGAGTTGCTCCCCCTGCTCAACAATCTCATCAGGTTGCTCTTCATGCTCAGCAACTTCATCAATCGTACTTTCATTCTTTTTCTTGGCCTTCTCGGATAGATCATCAGCAGTTCCAACTTCACTTTCTCGAAAGATTACGTCTCTGCTTCTGATGACCTTCTTCTTTACAAGATCCCATAGTCTGTACCCAAACTCGTCATCTCCATATCCGATGAATATGCAGGGAACTGATTTATCATCTAGCTTGGTTCTTTGCTCCTTCGGTACATGTGCAAAAGCTTTGCAATCGAACACCTTTAGGTGCGAGTAAGACATCTCTTTGTTGGTCCAAACTCTCTCCGGAATGTCAAACTCCAACGGAACTGATGGACTACGATTGATAAGATAACACGCTGTCCGAACTGTTTCACCCCAGAATATCTTAGGTAATTTAGCCATTCTGAGCATACTTCTCACCTTCTCAACAATGGTGCGATTCATTCTTTCAGCTACACCATTGTGTTGTGGGGTTCCAGGAACTGTCTTTTCATGTCTGATTCCATGGTTTGAACAGTACTCTTCAAATTCCCTTGAAGTGTACTCACCTCCATTGTCGGTTCGGAGACGTTTTAGCTTTCGACCTGTCTCTCTTTCTATCAGAGCATGAAACTTTTGAAATACTTGAAACACCTGATCTTTGGTTCTCAAGATATAAACCCACAATTTTCGAGAAGCGTCATCAATAAAGGTAACAAAGTATTTATTACCTCCTATCGATTCTATCTCCATTGGACCACAAACATCAGAATATACCAAATCAAGTATATTCGACTTTCTTTCAGATGATGTCTGAAATGAAACTCTATGTTGTTTACCAAATAAACAGTAGTTACAAGGTTTTATCGTTGTACCTTTGGCAAAAGAGATGAGTGATTTTTTGGAAAGAATTTGCAATCCTTTCTCGCTCATATGACCCATTCTTTTATGCCATAAATCTGCAGAATTCTCTTCCTGAGCCGCATTTAATTCACCTTGGCATATTTCTGCATTTGTCCTGTACAACGTGCCACGAGCAACTCCTTTTGCAATCACCAATGCCCCTTTGGTGAGTCTCCATTTTTGATTTGCAAAGTAGTTCTCATATCCATCTCGGTCCAAAGCAACTCCCGAGATTAAGTTCATCCGCAAATCAGGTACGTGGCGCACATCTTTCAACACTAATGTGCATCCAACATTTGTTTTTAAGCAAATGTCTCCGATCCCCGCAATCTTTGAGTAACTTGTGTTACCCATTTTCACATTGCCAAAATCACCGGCTACATATCTGCAAAAAAAATCTCTTACCGGTGTGGCATGGTAAGATGCTGCTGTGTCGACCACCCATTCCGACTCTACACCTGCCAAGTGCATGCATTCTTCTTCCTCATTTATGAAGAGAACAACATTGTCATTATTTTGCACCATGGCAGCTGTGTTGTCATCATTCTTCTGGCCGCTGCTTTCCCCTTTGCCCCTTTTTAGATTTGGACAATCTCTTTTGAAGTGTCCTGGTTGATCGCAATTGTAGCAATTTCTGGCCTTTGATTTTGATCGGACTTTGGACTTTCCACGAACTCCGGATCTACCATAGTTACTTGAGCTCCTTTGGTAACTTCTGCCTCTACTTTCCGTGATGAGAGCCTGTCCGTGATTTTCAGGCCTTTTTCTCATCTTTTCATTAAGCAAAAGGGCTGATGTGACATCCTTCAACTCAATAGAGTCCTTACCATGTAAAATGGTTGTTGCTAAAGTATTGTAGGAAGATGGCAACGAGTTTAGGAGCACTATGGCTTTATCTTCATCCTCGATCTTTACTCCGAGGTTTGCTAGCTGCGTGATTACTCCATTAAGTACATTTAAATGAGACAAAAAATTTGTACCTTCACCCATATGTAGCGCATATAACTGCTTCTTTAGGTACAATTTATTTGTCAGCGTTTTGGACATGTATAGATTTTCTAACTTTGTCCAAATGCCACATGCACTCTCTTCATCGATGATGTTATTAACTACATCATCTGTTAAGTGCAATCTGATTGCACTGGCAGCCTTTTCATCCATTTCTTCCCAACCTCAAGTTTCATGGATTCGGGCTTTTTGGATTTGCCGCCTAGTGCCTTGTGCAAACCCAGTTGGATGAGCAAGTCTCTCATCCTTCTCTGCCACATTGAGAAACCGCTATCACCGTTGAATTTTTCTACCTCGTACTTTACTCCAGACATTTTTTTTTCCACTGAGTATAGTACAATAAGCTGCAAAAATATTTCTGTAAATGAGCAAAACCTGTGCTCTGATACCAATTGTTGGGAATAAATCCGTAACAGAAATAATATTTGCGGTAATAAAGGCAATAAATGCGGAACACAACAATACGGTTAATCAACGAGAATAAAAGAGAAATAATGACACCAAGATTTTACGTGGAAACCCTCCTAAATAAGGGAAAAAACCACGACCCGAGAGGAGCAACGAATATCACTTTAGTGAGGATTTTACACTTGTAGATCCGAGCAAAACTCTAAAGATCAGTACACACTCAAAAGAAATAACCCTCTTTTGATTTTTCCACCTCACTATAATATCGCTCACACTCTTTATTTTTCCTCACAGATTATTTTCCTCTGTGATGCCTCACTCTTCTTTTCTCTCCTTTGTAATTTCCTTTTGGTGTATTTAGAATGAAGAATTGTCCTCCCTTTTATAGAGAACAAATACACTACCCTCCAAATGTGCTACAGAAGAAAAACAATTTTTTCTTTTTCATAGCTTACCTACTCTACCAAACTTTGAAATTGGCAGAAAAACAATTTTTTCTTTACCAACTTTGCCAAACTTTGAAATTGAAGAAAAAACAATCTTTTTTTCTTTACCAACTCTGCCAAACTTTGAAATTGGCAGAAAATAATTCAAAGTTTGGTACATGGGGATGGACCCCACAGTTTGAGTTTCACTCATTATGGCATTAGTTTGATTGCTTGATTAGTAGTCTGATTAGTTTTCTCCTTTCCCACGTCAGTGTTATTGTTCTTATTCCTTTTATTTTTGAGAAAAAGGATAAATATATCCCGGAACTATCATAAATAGTGTGTAAATATCCTCTGTCATACTTTTGAAACATTGGTGTCCTTACCGTCCAAAAACTAGAGCATATATACCATTTATATAATCTTTTCCACCGATATGACATTTATCAACAGATAAGATGCCACGTGTCCTTATTTAGTCTCCCGTTAGAGTGAAGGGCATATTTGCATACCATTTGCGATAGTTTGAGGGTATATTTGTCTTTTTCCCCTTTTTTTTCTGTATTATTCTGCTTTTCAATGTTTTGTTGGTAAGATGAGTTTTGTCAATTCCAAACACAAACTCATGTAGGTTTATAGACTCCCTTAAGGAGGCTTATTTTGGCCCTATCTGTTGATTCTATAAACAGTATTATCTGATCATTGGCCCCAATTGGAACAAAAGGAAGGTCTTATTCTGATTTGAAGAGAGTCCACCTAATTTGTACCCATATTTGAAGTCTGATCATTCTCTTGTACAGTACCATATTGTTGTCTTCATCATTAATGAAGTTCAACAACACATTAAAATCGTCATACACCTCTATCTTGAGACTTCCTTTTAGTGAAATTTTCTCAGGAGATATGGAGGAAGTTACATGATTAATACTACATAGGAATGTCACTGTTCTTCCTCTTTATTCATTGCTTGAACGTTAATGTATTCCCTTCATAGACGTTACTATATCCTTCCTCAAAACTTACAGGAGATTAGCCTCTAATTAGCAAATTATATGACCTTATGATATCAGTCAAAAGAAACAACCTTCCAACCAAGTCACCGAAAAATTGTTTTTAGTGTTAGTGTAATACAAGTTAAATCCTATTAGAAATAATTATGACATAGTAACATATATATGTATATATCCTGTGGTGTTCCATGTACAAAAATGACCACAGAATAATACTAAATATGCCCTTTTGCAATATATAATATGAACTTGTCAAGATTCTTCATCTGCTTCATAGTCTTCAAGATTTTCTTCATCAATAGACATTATTTTAGATACACTTCTCCTACAACTTCTTATTTTAGGAGTCTTCAATCCCAACCTTGACTTCTTGTTTACATCATGTCCCATTTCATCTTCTTTCATCAAGTCACTAGGCGGTAAGAAACAGTCCGCCGAGAGTCCCTTTATGTTAAAATCCACTTCTTCAATTGTCCAAACTTCTTCCATCCTCGTTCTAGTGTGCCCTTCAGTGTTCTCACCAAACCTGAACAGAGAAACAGAGGTCCTACCAGCATGTGCAATATTAACACCATCTATTGTTCGATAATCGAGGATTAATGACTCCATTGTTGTTTCCCAAAAGACATCATTTCCTGGGGCTTTAATTCGCAAAAGATGAGTGTCTTCAAGCTGGAACAAGAGCCCTGTTCTTTGGCTGAAATAGCCCCATACAGTGTGCCTCATTACTTCAACTTTGCTGCTGCTTCTTGCTTTTAGAGATGAGGGTTCTGCTTCAAGCTTTAGTACGAAGCAATCTTCTTCATTCACTGTCTTCTCTCCAATACAAACCGATGTCGAGAATAAATTAGCAACGGATTTTGGATCAAGACCCTGTTTTCATCATTAAGTTGCAGCCAGTTAGTACAGACTAATTGACGAGCCAGAATTTTCATTAGCAGAATGAAAAATATGAAAAAGTAAACACAAATAACAAATCAAAGGACTCAACATCTATGGATATACTAAAACTAGTACTCCATAGTTTTCACCAAACATTTCCCCTACCTAGCTTCGCCCCTGAGTTCATACATAAACAAAATACTAAACATGCTTTATGTATTTATTTATATTGTGTGGAGAGCCATGGAACGTGTAGAATGGTACCACAGGCTTATTGTGCGAAAGACTTTCATCAATATCACTAGGCCATAAATTTTGATACTAAATAATTATACTCATTCAATATTGTCTTATTTTTTATTTTAAGTCCAAGAATTTCGCCATCTTTAAAACGTGCGGACTTGTAATAATTTCAAGGGGAAAAAAAGTCCACGTTTGTTTCTTCCATTCAAAATAATCTAGTTCTATGCTGCATATATTTATTGATTCATATTCTTGCCACTAGCAATCATTTTATATAAATGTTGACTTGTTGGTTTAGATACAAGGTGATAGAGGGGTTAAGGCTAAGATGTTGCGCACATTTTCATAGTAGATGTTAATTGGAGTACTGATTACATCAATCATTAATTTGGTACAAGGACAACTCAGGTCCTCATAGGAATCAATATGGCCCCAAAAAAGAAAAAGTAAAAAGTAAAAGCTGCCTTGAAAATATATGACAATCAGCTTTTATAAGTAGGCCCTTCCTCCACCTCTAAAGTAAAAGTCAAAACAATACAAATACCAAAGGAATTTTGATCATCTTCACGATGATTTCACACTTCCCAAGTTCAAGATAAATTAAACATGAGGCCCCACATAAAGTGAAAAGACCATGTATGGTTGTCAGTTAGCTATTTGTCCCTTCAAAAGAGGGCTCCAGTTTGTGGTAAAAAAATTCACTTTCACTTGATACTTGGAAGTATTAAATCATCGATCACTAACAAAACGGTTAATTTTTATTTTTAACATTGTCATACTTTCTTTATTTTGAAATAATTTAACTTTATCATTCTTGAAATTGAGTCATGTAAATTGGAGCGGCAAAAGAAGCAATTTTGATCAGGTTATGTTACAATCATAGAAAGATAAATTAATTTTGAAGATAATGTAAGTACCTGTAAAGAGCGACGAAGAGGCCTTGCAGGACCACGAGAAGCATGAGAATGATGCCATGGAGTTTGTCTCCAAGCAACTTTACCATCACTTCCAGCACTTATTTTACAGCCTGAAACTACCAACTCTATGCTCCACAAGTCAGGTCTCTTCTGCCACAACACAAATCCTCCCATTTCTCCACTACCATTTTTCACAGTACTTTTGATCTTCATCATATTCCCTTTGTTTAAACCCATACCATCTCCTGCACTAAACTCAGACGCCACCATCTTTATCTTTCCCATCGCGTACATACTATCCATCGAATTCAAAGCACCTTCTCCCCCTGCTGCCGCTATGTACTGTTGTACTATATATTTCGCCATCGAAGCCTCCTGAAAATATAATAATTAAGTAGTAAATAAGACATGTCATTTCGATTACAAATTAACTCAACGTTTTGATAACTGTTTAGTCCGTGAATTAGGCGAGTAATAACTTACGATGGGATGATCATTGATGTTAGTGTTGATAGAATGTTGATAACGAATAGGATGAGGGATTAAGGGAGCACCAACGACGCCGAGCAAGAGCTGAATTTCAGCATCTCGGCTACCAAATACAGAAGCAGCTGACTTTTCGTCGGTGTGATATTTCATGTTATGCCGTGTCCTGTGTTTAGGAGAAGCAAACATTTCTTCTGGGATGGGTACTTCCAGTACTGTTTCCAGCCCATCTTCTCTATCCAAGTTTGGGCACAGTGTCCTCATTTTGGATATAAAAGACAGAGAGAGAAAATTAATATAATGATTTTGATGAATGATTGAAACAATTGTATGTAATATATAATGGGGCTATTTTTATGTTGATGGGGGTAAGGGGTCAGTTTTAGGGGGTTAGTAAGTGAGAAAGCAACTATTGGAGTACACAAAGGAAAGATTCAAAAGCATTTTGGGAAAAGAAAATGAATTTAAAAATTTCAAAGTAAGAGAAGGGACGGCCATCACAAGACGTGCTTTACGACGTGATAGCACGCATTTGTCTGTCTCTTTTTTGACTGTTGGTCCAAACATTATTAGGGGAATTGATTGTGTGTCTTTTATCATGTTTCAATTATTAGCATAGAGGCACAACAGCATATGAAGGGGGTTAAAAGTCACACTTGATAGTTGAACACATATAAATGTATTTTTCGATTTTCCTTTTGTCATTACATTGAATTTTTTGTTAATGCTAATGAGTTGCATCAAAGTAATTTTTACCTATGTATAGATTTCTGCAATTTAGCGCCCCATAGTCCATTTAAAGCATAAATTTCAGGTTCTTTTGGTTTCCTAGAGAATAAGCATGAAATTCCTAGTCTGGCCCCTCTCTTTCCTTTTGCACATGTTAAATTCAACACCAACAGAAGTTCACTAGCTTGCAAACACAGTTCAAGTTGAACTAAATTAACAAATTAAAGTAATATTGTGTGTTAACTTACTGTTTTCTAGTTGAAATTTAATAGCTTAATACTCTGTTTTACATGCCGGAAACTTCAAAATCCGTGGACTCTACTCATTGTTAACTTCTAGATATGAAAAACCACCACATTTCCCATTTATAGTTCTTATAAGGTCTTAGAATCAGTTTTCAGCTATTTGTCTGTTGTTTATTCAATAAAATTTAATCATACATTGTAATATCAATCCGCTTAATATTTGTATTTGTTGTTCATCCTGTATTGCTACGATACCTTTTAAAACCCAATAGTATCAAGCATTAATTATTTGAACTGTTCCAAATAGATGTCTTGTAAAATGTTATCTGAGTTTGAAATCAAGATCAGCTATATATGGTGTTGCTTGGTTTCAGTATGGAGAGAATAAATGATAGATATAGAATTATAGAATGAATGGAAAAATGTAAAGTCTATTAATTCAAAAGAAAATATTATAGTCATAATCATAGTGGTTGTTAAACTACTTCTAATCAGCTCACCTTACTACTTAATTGACCTACACAACTAACTACAGTTCTAATAGCTAACCATAGTTACTATTAGCCAACTAATTTTAGTTATAAATTATAACTACCAATGATATTCATGTTTTGTCCTTCTAATTTCTTTTGTGACATGTCTGTTTGTTGGTAATTAGTTACAACATCATAATTTTTATTATTTTTTTCCTTATTTTATTTTGTCTCTCTTAAAGTGACAGTCCATCTGTATATGTCAGTAATAATTAGTATTAGTATATTCATAAAATATGGGATTTACTTGTTACTATTGTCAATCAAGAAATATAGATTCGTATAGATTGACCTGTTGTTTGATTGGGTATTTCTAACAGTGGCAAAATCAAAAATTTCGCTAAAAGAGTTTCTTCATTTAATATATATCAGAAAACATATTTACTTGCGGCTCAACGAAATAGATAATCAAAGACGATAAATAAAGAAGGCTTAAATATATTTCACTCATTTTGTTTTGTATATTTTAATTTAATTCGGCGTGAAGTTTTAGATATATAAATGAGTTTTACTGTAATTATCTTAAATTAATAGTGCTTAATGCGTATAACATATAAAAACTTATTCTTTGAAACTGTACCTTTAAATATGTCATATTATTCTTATTATAAAAAAAATGTCATTAACTCTAAAACAAAAAGTAGAACTAATATTATTTTTAATATAGAAATATGTAAATTACGACAACTAAATTAAAATGGAGGGAATATTTGATAAGCCTTGTGGCTCATATATATCTTTGCATAATGTGGGAATTCGGAAAAAAATTATTCTTAAAAAATAATAGATATTGTACTCAAATAAATAATTATAGCTCGTTCGGACAATATTGGTTAACTTTTTAAAAAACGAAAAATAGGTATTTGAAATTGAAATTGAAATTGAAATTGTATATATAAGAGGATGCAGATATTAAAATTGTTTTAGGATTTGAAATTTCTTTAGAAAAATATTTAAAAATTTGTGAGAAAAGTTATTATTTCACAATAAATAATATATATATATTGGGGCATTGAAAATCATGGGAGGTCTAAAAACAAGTGTTTTATTTGTTTTAGGCTTCATCCAACCATGATTATATTTAATATTTTTTTTTTATATATTTTCAATAAAGGGCATTCAACTGATACCATTTTGTTGATGTACATGCTATTAAATCTCCATTATAACCTTATAAATTCAAATGAATTGTTTATTTATTTGTTTTTATAAAAAGACACTTATATTTTGCTCTTCTTTCGAACTTTTAGAAATTGTCTATTTACTTTTTTGACTCTCTAGAGATCAAAGGATCCAATTTTCACCAAATATGCATGGTGTAATGATCTTTTAGTGTTTGGGCAAACTGCCCAATCTGTATCACAAAAGTATGCCAACTTATTTGTACCTTTGTTTTTTACTAGAATCCTTATTTCTGGTTTTTGTTTCACATATTTCACAATTTTTTAGTGTTACATCCTGATGTAATATTTTGATGTACACATAAACTAGCTAAGTATTAGTATAACGTTGCTAATCTCTAGTTTGGTAATTATAAAATAGTGTAGTCTCCTATTCATATGGGTGTCTTAACAAGACTAGGGTCTTGATTTTTTCTCTCTAGTTGATATATATACAAAAGAAAATTTTGTAAATAGTTATAGTATATAATATTACACAATCCAACAATAATTTTGCTATTTACTAACCTAACAACCTCTATTCCTATTTTTTTTGTATTTAGTTGTTGATTACTTGTATCTAAGATACAATTTTATGTGTGACCCTTTAATTGTACCTAAGATTTATTGATTTGTTACCACATATTAACAATATGAATTTACATAAGATATTTTGGGTGATACATGGAAATATTAGGGAAAACTGTATCAAATGAATCAAAACAATTCAAAAATATCTATCGGAAAATGAAGGCACAATTATATTATAGATAAGTTATTGACATAGATTACAGATACATGTATCTTCAACCAATATATATTTTTCATATAAAAAAAAAACGTCTACCTATTTACTAAAACAAAATTAGATGTATCCTACTTAAGTAATTCTTATTCGTATCAAATAAACATTAATATATTCATCAAATAAGTTGGTATTAAATATGCACTACTTTATTCAATAATGTAGTTGATACCGGATCCATACTTAGGAAAAGAGGAATAACTAGATACAATTAACAAATATGTATCTGGTATCAAAAGATACATGTATGTTTAGTATTAAAAGTACATGTATTTAGTGTCTCTTCATTGTCTATTTTGGCCCGAAAACTGTCAACCACCACCAGACCTCCGTTCACCAGCCTCCAAATGACCCGAAAATTTCACCACTTCTTCCCTGCACCTTCCTTAACATGAATAGACAAGTTTTTGTTTTGGATCGATTGAATACGATGATGATGGTGATGATTCCTTGGTGTAACAGGAATTATATCAAAAAAATTGAAGTAGAATTTGATTCTGTGCTCTTACTAATTGGATCTAGCTCGAATAATAAAGGATTTTCATTGGGATGTCAAAGGCATTTTCATCTCTATTCAATAATAAATAAAAAGGATAATTGTATAGAATAGCAAACTAATAATCTAAAATAAACGGAGTAGCTACTGTTTGATTTAATTGTGCTCAATAGCAAACGTTTGCCGATCGCCTCTCTCCCTAAACTCTCGCTTGCCACTCTCCCATTCTCGCCTCTCTCGCTTTATAGAACAGAAGTGTATAAATTGCGTTTCTGTATTATATAAAGCGAGAGAAAATTGTATATACACATGCAAAAACATATATCTTCGTGCTATACACTTAATTATACAATATACAAATATTTTACTTCGATTCAATGGTATACAAATGCAAATTTTATACCGATATTGTAGCGAAATAGGCCAGCGAATTATACAATTGCGAATTATACAATTGCAGCGAAATATAATTTTCTCTCGCTTTATACATCAGAAGTTATAAATTGTGTTTCTGTTTTGTATAAAGCGAGAGAAAATTGTATATACACATGCAAAAACATATATCATCTTCCTATACACTTATAATTATACAATATACAAACATTTTACTTCGATTCAATTGTATACAAATGCAAATTTATACAGATATTGCAGCGAAATAGGCCAGCGAATTATACAATTGCAACGAAATAGGTCAGCGAATTATACAATTGTAGCAAAATAGGCCAGCGAATTATTCAAAGCGAACTAGGCCAGCGAATTATACAATTGCAGCGAAATAGGTCAGCTAATCATACAATTGTATATGTATAGCAAATTATACATTTATATGTTTGTTATGGAGCGCAATTATGCAAACTTTATTATAGCATACAAATATGATTTTTTTTTGTTTGCTATATGTGAAAGTTGCCCTAAATAAAATTGGCGAAATATCTATACAACATTTTCAAGGAGGGGGAATAAGATGACTGATAAACAACTGGCATAAATATGGAAAATCGAAAAAACCAAATTTTTATTTAAACTAAATTAAAAATTAAAATATTTTTTCATATATATATGGGATTCTCTTAACTAAAAATTAAAAATTCAATTAACAATTAAATTATTTATGAACAAATCAAAGTAAAACCAGATGTATGATTCAATAGTTAACTTGAAATATTAATTTCCAAGAGAAACTCAAACATATTTCTACCAATGTACATTACGTAAAGGAACCATCTTCATACTTGTTTTTCTCGATAAATTGTTGGAGGCACAATGTTCATGATAAAGACAAATATAGTCTTTTAGTTAGCACAATAAGTGTTCCTAATCCACGGTAATAGGCATCATTCCTTAACATAATTTTAAATTTCTAAGTAACTCTATAATTTATCCTTATTTTAATTTTCATTCACATTGAAAAATCAATTTAAAAATATTAAACTAAATCGAATCGAAGTAGAAAAACTCGAACCAAATCGTATTAGTTTGATTTAATATACGGTGCACACTTTTCTAAAATCAAATCGAAGTTTGATAAACCGAAAACTGAAAGAACCAAATGTCACCCAGAAAAACTTGAAAATTGGGGACTACAACGCACTAATGCGTATCATACCTTTGGATATTTACAGAAATTTAATATAGGTGATATTTATTTATTGTACATAATTATATTTAAAACATTTACACTTTGTTTGATTATTATTATCCATTGTTTCATAATGTATTGTATTGTATTGTACTTTATTGTATTGTATTGTATGGTAGATACAATGTTTGACTAGATTGTATTGTTTGTTGTTGTTTCATAACATTTTTATTGTACCGTACGTAATTTATAAATTACTAAAATATTCTTAATTATTTTAGGGTGGAGGTTTGACTAGATTTAAATAATTAAGGTAAAGGGTAAAATAGTATTTTGAAATATTATGTAAAAATATAATTAGAAAAAGAAATTAAGTAACAATGGGAACACACCAAATTGGTTGTTCCATAAAATAGGAATTTTCATTGTTATTTAACAACGAAATTTAACAATACAGTACAATACACTTTAAGTAACAATCAAAACAAACATTGTAGGTATACAAACGATACAATACAATACAATGAACAACAATGATCCAAACATAGTGTTAGAATTTTATAATAAATTTCTACTTTCTCTTTCCCCACTAGCCTCTCTCCTCCCATTGACCTCTTTCCCCCACCCTCTCTCTCTGCCCAAACAACTTGGCATCTCAAACAACGTTTATATAATATGACAATTGTGTTTATACTTTGTATCAACTATATTTCTATTTCATATTAACTGCATCATTATTTTGTATCAATTATAGTATGGCAATTTGTTTTATGACAATTGTATTCGTCGATACAAATATATTCATTGATATACTTGATACAATTATGTTTTATATATGATACAAATCAATTGTGTATCAATCGTATCATGATTCAACTTGATAGAATGGATACAATCCTCTCTATTACATGTATTTTGTATCAATGGTACTCATCCTCTCTATTACATCCTCAGCTCTCTCCTCTCTCACCAGTTTGCTTCTCTCTCCTCCTTCTCCTAGTCTCACTCGTGTCTTCTCTTCTCCTAACACGTAGCTATAAATTATAAGTAAAAAAATTTATAGTTATAGATCTCTAATTAAATCTAAACTAGAGTTATTTTCGAAGTTATAAAAGTATATCTTAATAGATTTGCGGCTAATATAGGAATTTGTTGTTGGCCCACTTGAAATAAATATCTACAAATTGGGTCATCCTTGAGTGGTTAGTTAAAGAAATAATTGAAGAAGAATGATATCATTATTGGTGGGTCAGACAGTCATTTTGCATATAGTCTATTTGTTTCTTACGTTAGAAAAAAATACCTAAATGATTCACAATTCGTTCAATCAGCGGCTGATCGCTCTTTTCGATACAGAATTTCGTTGTCTACAATACACTTTAGTGAGTGAGAAAAAAAAATACCTTACCTTCGTTTATAATTAAACGTCAATACTTATATGATACTTTATTTGAAAATTTCGAAACCTCACATTGCACTTAATTAGTTTATAGGTTCAAAAACGATAGAAATAAATTAAGAAATTTCAAAATTATGCTATAAAAACTGCTTAAATGAAACCTAAATAATTAATACAAAAGAAATAGTCCTACATGTATTTAATTAGATTTGTATCTAATTTTTCTTTCTTAATTAGATTATATTTACGTAATTTTAGTTTTCTAAAAATATATTACTCCTTCAGTTTCAAGTTATGTGGCTTGATTTGGAGTTTGAGATTTATGACTAACTAATGTTTAATTATTTTAATATGTTTTTAGTATATTTTACGTTGCAATTAATTATTATGATGTATAATACTTTTTACTTAAGTTTCACATGATATTTATTATTTTTATATGTTACATCTGAATTTCGAAAATTGACCAAAAAAAATTGATAAAAAAATATACAACTTATAAAGGCGAAGAAACGATACCAATTTGAATTTTGAAACCAAGTTAACTTCTCAAAAACTCAAATACAATATTCTATGTTTCTTCGATAGAAATAACGGTGATGAAAATAAACCTAATAGCTACTATATTTATTAGTCTTGGGAAAATAACAAATAAACTCGAAGTCCCACTGCTGGCTTGCCGCCCAAGTTAATGACTCGTCACATGCATGTTGGTCCACCTGTTGGTTCAAATCAGCTTCACTCTTGATATTGATCTTGACGGTCCATTTGAGCCTTGATGGTCCATCCGAAGGTCATTAGTTTACATAAATTTTATAATATAAAGAGTTAATTACAATTTTTTTTTTTTTTTTCAAATTACAAAAGTCCTTTAAATTTTTTGAGTTTTGGATATATCACTAGACATGGGATACATCACTGGACTTCCGAATACATAGGTGAAGGATGTATTCGAAAGGGAAAAGATTTATCAGAGAGGAGATAGGACATCCAGATACATCACTGGACTTTCATACGCCAGCAGACATCCATATACATAGGTGAGGAATATACTCGAGAGGAGAGGAATAGGGATATGTATCATCGAGAGAAGAGTGACGTATTCGTGAAGGGATTTTTGATATAATTTAATTGATCAAAAAAATTTAAAAATTATAATAAAATAATATGTATATTTAGATAATTTTTCATAATTTATTAAGTATAAGTTTGTAATTACACAAACATGTATATCCTAATGTCTAACACGATCACTTATTTCTTTGGGACAAAATTTGAACGTGACCACCAAACTATAGCAAACTGCTGACTGAAAATATATAGTCCAAGTCCACACACAAGTGAGAGTCTATTTTTCATCATTCAAAGTCAACTTGTGTCTACTAAAATAGGAAAAATGCACAAGTACCCCCTCAACCTATGCTCGAAATTCCAGAGACACATTTATACTATATTGGTCCTATTATCTCCTAAATTTATTTTATAAGTAATTTTCTATCCCTTTTCGGCCTACGTGACACTAGCTTAGAAAAAAAAATCAACCAACGTTGGGCCCACAAGATAGTGTCACGTAGGCCGAAAAGGGATAGAAAATTATTAATAAAATAAGTTTAGGGGGGTAATAAGACCTTAGTATAGTATAAGTGTGTCTCTGAAATTTCGGGTATAGATTGAGAGGGTACTTGTACATTATCCCAATAAAATAAGTAGAAGTTTAGGGATATCTAGTTCCCATCTTGTAACCTCCCTTTCTTTTATATTCTCTTTTAATTTCTTTATTTTCATCTAGTTCTTTGACACCCTTGACCCTCCCTCCATGTTGGTGAAATGTAGAGATGGCAAACAATGCAGGATGGAATATCGTAGGTAAATTCGCATAAATCCGTAAAAATTTCAATTTATCTTGCTTGGCATAACAAAAACTTCTTTTTTTCAACCAACTGACCTACTTGTGTAGATTGGCGTCACATAATTTGCTTTTTTAATATTAAAAGGGTCTTCTAATTTGACTAATTTTGATTTTTTGATGGTGTGTTTTTTTAAATTTGACTAAAGATTGTAACATAATTATGATAAAATTGTTATAATTTATTTTTATAATTACAGAATTAATTTTTATTTTGCTTCATACAATATCAAGTTTGTCGTTTTCTGGACAACATCACTAGAATCACAAAAACATTTAAAAATATTACTCCAATTTAAAGTTAAAACTTAAAAGAGCTTCATGACCTCAAACAAATTACCCGTACCCAAAACCCTATTCATGATATTAAAAAGACCAACCCAAAGTTTCCTACTTACCATAAAAAATTATACTACAGCAATAGTGTTTAGGGAAAAATAGCTGGAGTCTATGTAACGATCCTGATTCGTTATCAGTGGCATCCACACTAATTTTCTAGTGGGAGAATCAATTATCAATTCCGAACTTAATCATTAGGCCATTTAAAAGCAAAGTCATTATATTGAACACTAAGAAAATCGTTTAAAATAATTAAAAAATTAAATTCATTCCCATAATCTCGAAAAATCAACAAAATGATTGCAGAATAACTCCTAGACCTGAAAGTCGTTGTACCAAAACATCTGGCAAGTCTAGAGTAAAGGGATGCAATCCAACAAGAAAACATGATCTAAAGTCTTAGTGTTTGTGCCCGAAAAGATGGACAGTAAAATAAGGAAGGATCCATGGTAGTCCATAAGAAGTTAGCTAATCTTTGCATTCTGACGTTCTACATCTCACAATTGAGGTCTCGAAGTAGCCGCTTGAATATGTCATGTAATTAACAAAGAAAGAGCAAAGTGAAGCTCATACTATACCTGCTGATAATTCTAACATTTGAATACATACACAACTATATTTTTCTTCATTCTAGGCCACCAATATAGCCACCTCAAATTTCAGTACATCTTGGTCAAAGCACGGACGAATCAATAATACAATAAATCATGAGACTCTACTAACACATTCTTTATCAAGCTATCAAATAGAGGAACACAAATTCATCCTGTGTAACTAAGCACACCCCCTGCATTTAGTGTAGCATCTGAAGTCTCCCCAGACACCATGTTTCTTCTAAGCTTGTTTAAGTCCTCATCTTCAAATTGTTTAGTCTTAATATCCTCTATGAAAGTGGATTTAACATTAATACTAGATGACACCTCACCTTTCTCAAAGACACCTAATGCATGAACTTAAACTGCAGAGCCTGAATTTTTTTGGCCAAGGGTCGCTTGGACACCCCAAGCAAGTCAAACTATCCATGCTAACTGTCTTCCGGCTTAATGCGTCTGCTATTCCACTAACTTTAGACTTTATCTGGATGGTCATATCGTAGTACTTTAACAACTATATACATATTATTTGTATCAAGTTTAGATCATTCTAAGTGAACACATAATGCAAGTTGTACTATTTGGTGAATATCTTACACTTAAGAGCAAACACTAAAGCTGCCAATTCTAAATCATGGCTTGGATAATTTCTCTCAATGTCTTCAACTACCTTGAAGCATAGACTATGACATTCATTTCATGCATCAACACAACACCTAAATCCGAATGTAAAACATCATAATAACTAATGAAATCATTAGTTTTCATCGGTAATGTTAGGATGGGGATCGTAGTCAAAACTATCGTCAATTTTTTAAAAATTCTCTTGATCAGACCACACAAAAGACACCTGTTTTCAAGTCAGTCTAGTCAAATTAATAGCAATAGAAGCGAAGTTCTTGACGAATCAATGATAATAGTTAGCAAGACCCACAAAACTTTTAATTCTGTCACAGAACTAGGCCGGACCCAATTCTTAACCACTCAATTTTTTGGGGATCTACTATCACTTCTTCCTTTGATACTGCATGCCCCATGAAGGTCATAAAGTCAGCCAAAATTCACACTTTGAAAACTTGACCTACAATATTTTTCCTCTAGGATATTCAGAACAATAGGATGATGCTCTTACTGTTTCTCTTTACTTTAGGAATAAATTCGAATATCATCAATAAACACAGTCACAAAAGAATTTAAGTAAGGTTTGAAGATCTCATTCATCATTTAAGAAATAAACTCCCTAGATCTGAAGGTCGTTGTACCAAAACATCTAAAAAATCTAGGATAAAAGAAGTAGACCCAACAAGAAAACATAATCTAAAATCTAAGTGCTTGTATCAGCCAAAATTGACACTTTGAAAACTAGACATATAGTTTATGCCCTCTAATTTCCCTTTACTTTTGGAATAAATAAGAAAATCATCAATAAATAAAGTCACAGAAGAATATAAATAAGGCTTGAAGACCTCATTCATCATTTGCGAAATAAACTTTCTAGATCTGAAAATAGTTGTACTAAAACATCTAACAAATCTAGGGTAAAGGTGTAACCCCAACAAGAAAACATAATCTAAAATCTAAGTACTTGTGCCCGAAAAGATGGACACAAGATAGAGAAGAATCTAGGATAACCTGGAAGAAGTTAGCTTACCCTTAGATTCTGATATGGTCCGTCTAACAATTGAGGTCTCGAAGGATCCACCTGAATATGCTTGTACTTAACAAAGAAAAAATAAGTGCAATATCAATACACAATCACAATGTACTGTTAGAATCATCGACTAGTTTTAGTATATAAAATATAATAGACAACCATAACTCGATAAACACATAATATAGAATTATAACACAAGTACAACAAGTCAGTCTGATTCTCTCATTGAACCCACACATACAAACTATTAATAATTTGATGTGGTATCTGTTTCTAAGTTAGTGTATCAGTATGGTATCCATTTCCATTGTACTAGGTGGTATTGGTCCAGATATTAGGATCCGACGTAGTATCCATTCCAGATGATAGTGTATCGGCGTGGTACCTGATCCCAATCATCAACACACAACACAATCACAACTAGAATGAAGCACAATCACATATGTACATTTATGTAACACATTCATTGCATGTGATTGACAATACATTTCATTTTATATTGTATCTTTTTAATTTTCCTAATTAGATATCGTGCATGCATTACTAACGACACAGTTAATAATCACATAGAGCATAAACGAAAAATAACAATCATCACTTGGCTCAAAAAATTCCTGAATGTTCTAAAGAACTTGAGCTTTTCCCTTGTTATGAATTCCGGCTTGATCATAATTAAAAACAATAATAAAATATAATAATCAATAAACAATGAACTAATTAAACCTGCATTATACCTAAACCCAGACCATCCTGATGATCATCCTACCCAACAAGTGTCATTTTCACCATTAATTCAAGTTAAAACCCTTTCAAAAGAGTATCACTCTAGATTCTAAGGCTTAAGAATGAAAATACAAGTTGAGGAAAGTAATTAACTTATCTTTACCAAAGAGATTGGTGGAAAAACCGAAGGAAACTATCATAAATCATCCTTTTCAATTCCAAGAACGAAATTGTAGAGAATAAGAGGTTTTTGGGCATTTTTTGCACATAACTCCCAACTAACCCTGCTATAGCAACGTACCAATATGGTGCGCAGAGGCGTATCTAGAGGGGGTTATGTGGGTTCACGTGAACCCATGCCCCTCTCTCTAGATTATATATAGTAGTGTTATATTTTTTTTAAAAAAAATTAAATATAGAGTTGTGAAGCCACGTTAAAAGTAGCATATAATAATACCATGATCATTGGGTGCACCTCTCTAAGCAAAGTAGAAATTTAAATCTTATATCTATCTTATATTTGTTAGTAACACCCCTTCAAGTGATTATCCGTAACTCTTTTGGCGTTTCAATCAATTTTTCTTTTTTTTCCTTTTAACTTTCATATTTTTCAAGTGTGTAACATTGAAAATTCCTAAAATAAGTTAGCACGATAAAAAATTTATATAATTAGATGCATCTTTTCATAATAGTGCACTCATCCTTTCGAAATCCTGGATACACCTCTGCTCATCCGCTATAGCGAGAATTAATTTATCCCGTTATAATGGTGTGACACCCGATGTAGTGGCTTGCATGGAGACATATTTCGCACACACCTCTGAAACTTGACATTCTATACTATTCCTTTCACGCCAAAATCAATACTAAAAGTTTTTACCAGTGTCGGCTCTTGCCTACAAATTTTTAGGCCAATGTCTTAACTCTTAAGCCTCCAATTTTTGGGGGCCTCAAATTTTTATAAATAATCATGTTTAATTTTTCATGAAAAAATCAATTATTTATAATAATAATTATATATATATATGGTTATGAAAGGTGATTAGGGCGTCATGCGGAAGCTTATAATTGCTAATAATATGGTTGATAAATTAGACGACACATAAAACTATACTAAAAGCATAATATTATTATATAAAAACTAATATAAAAGAAAAATTATAAATTGTTGAGAGAATAAATCTCCACATAAACTAAACTCTTAAACATTTACATTGTGAAAGTTATTGTCGTATTGTGTTAGAAGAAACAAGTCTATATTTATAAAGTCCTAAAACATTTTCTTACTAGAAAAGGATTAGGTACTCCAAAATATTTTCCTACTCCAAAACATTTTCCTAAAAGGAAAGAATAAACCAAATGTGAAAGAATATTATATTTTTCCTTAAAACCTAGTAATGTCTTGTCTTTTCTTTAAAGAAAAATAAATCTTAAATTATGGTAACAATATATATATATATATATATATATATATATATATATATATATATATATATATATATATATATATATATATATATATATTATATATTATTTTCTTCGCTAACATTCACATTATTTATCCTTTTTAACTCTTTCTGCACTCTATTTCTTCAAATTTTTGATTGATAGTTAGAGTAATAATATGTCAAAAATATGAATCAATAGCCGAAAAATGTTGAACAAAGTAAATCACAAATATTCTTTTATTTCTTCGTAACTTTTCATATTAAAGTAGGGCATACCGAGTTATGAACTTTTTGAATCAGATTCTATGATTCTAGCTCTTTATCTTTATTTAAAATATACCAACTTATTACTTACAGAACTATATTATCGATTCATACAATAATTGTCTCAGTAATGATGTTTTTTAATGTTTAGTTGATAAAATCTTGCTTAAAAAAGTATTTGAAAAATCATTTGTTAAAAAATATATTAAGCAATAATTTACATCTAAAAATTTAGATAAATAAATAAATACAGATAAAATCTATTGAAATTTTAGGCCTCTAATTAAAATTTCACTTTAGGCCTCAAATTATGTTGAGTCGCCCCTGATTTTACCCACCTGAATTCAATTTTGAAATGTCTTATGGATTCACTTAGGTCTTAGCTACTAGGAATTTTGATCCAAGCGTAGAAATAAAACCTCATCCATTCTCAAATTGTCCTAAATCTCACCTCGCTCAGATTTTATCTGCGATTTGCCTAGCCTAAATTTTAAGTCACTTTCCAAAAACTAATTCTGAACCATTCCCTTTACCGTTAGTCTATCCAAGATGACCGAAAAGGGTCCTTACCGTCTATCTTTTAATTTCGCATGATAATGTCAAATTCAAAACATCATAAATGAGGCGTAATTAGAGGTGACAAATAGGTGGGTTGGGTCAAATATAGATTGGCTGAAAATGGATAAACATAAAATGGGTAATTATTCAATCCGAATGGGTTTGGTAAAATACTAGTTTACCCATATTTTACCCATATTTCATGAATAAATAGTTCTTTACTTAAGAATTTAATATGGAGAAAATATTTTAGTCTTTTTTAGATGAAATCTGTTGAAAATGCTTCATTTAGTTTTATTTTATTATAAAAGTAAAAAAAAAAACGGGGTGGGGGGGTGGGGGGTGGGACCATGGTAGGGATGAAAACATGAAATTTGAAGTTGAAAACATTTTAAAAAATAAACTTAAATTTTTAATTTTTGGGGGGTGGGGGCTGGGTTGGAGGGGGGTCGAGGGTAGGGGTGAAAAAATGTAATTTTGAAGTTCAAAATACTTTTTAAAAATAAACTTTAATTATTTTTTTGGAAGCTTGGATGGAGGTCGAGAGTTGAAATATTAATAGGGACCCATATATGAAAGTTTTGAAAAATCACTTCTAAAACTTGGTAACAGAAGGTTTTTTGAAAATTTGAAGAAAACTTGCAATACCCATATTTGACCCGTAGTTTACCCATAATATACCCATATTTTAATGGGTAAAATATAGGTATAATCCCAAATATTACCCATATTTAAAATCACTCTTTCAACCCATATTTAAAGGGCTATTTTGACGGATAATTGAAAAATGAGCTTAAATTGCCGGCATTAGGCGTAATACATAATGCCTAGTTCTATATGTTAAATTTCAAAAACTTTGCTTCCAAAATAATTTTTTTGTAATACTTAAAACGGTTAATAGCCGATTGGTGACTACTTCTATGAATATGAATGAGCACAATTTATTCAACATCCCTTTTTTACAAACTTTTTAAAGAATTCGAGCAGGTTCTTCTAATCGGATGGGTTGGTTTTTTTTTGGTAGGGATAATCCATTTGGGGTTATAAAATTCTCACTTTAAAATAATATATTCTTTTAATTAAATAGTTGTTATTCCAGTGAAATCAGATGAAAATTGGCCTGAATAATATAGCATGAAAAAGTGATAATTTGGCAATTATGTGATTTAGAAAAATAAGTTTTACTACTATAAATTGTATGTCCTATTATGTGTATCTAACTTTCAACTACACTAGTCCATCAAAATATGTAGCTCTATTCTAGTCTGCATCAATTCTTATCTAGTTATTGTTTTAGAGTAGACTATTTGTTCACTTTTGCTTTGTGCAGCTTAATAACTAGAAGAATTATTGTCATTGCAATTGCTGCCTGCCTACATTTAGGAAACAGTGTTTTACCCCATGTCTAGAGAGCTCGACTAAATCTGAATTATACATTGCAGGGCCTATTCAGGAATCATTCTTCTAACGTATATTTAGAATTTATCCTCAAAATCTCTAATTAAAAATGAAATAATTTTATCACTGCATTCCAACTCAGATTGATTTAGTATATTAGTTAGTAGATAGGTAAAGCGCGTAGTAGAGGGATACTGTGCTTGTCTGTTTGCTCCATGTGACATATCTCACAGCCTCTACTTTGGCATTAAAGTCTCCTTACCTTGCTTCAACTTCCACTTTTCACACACACTAAAAAGTCCTACATTTTTATATCACTCTTTTTAATGCTTCCCTTCTGCACTTATTTTTTTATATATCATCTTGTCTAAAATTCAGATCCAATCTTGGAGAAGCCTCATTAGATCTTCTTCAGAACAAGAGTGAGTGAGTGAGTCCGTACATATGGCTCCACTTCTACATTCCTGCAGCTTTACTAAGGTACTTTTAGTACTATGTCTTGTTTTTGTGTTATTCACTCTTTCATTCATTCCTGCACATAGTGTACTCCAAACTCAGAATAATAATGTTAGAAGCAGAAGAATGTTGGAGTTACAAAATGATTCAAAGCCAATTAAGAAGAAAATCAGCACAACTTCAACTTCAGTTTCTGTTTCCAAGAACCAAACCAAACTCATCAAATCAACCAATAACTCTTCTAAGAATCAAACCAAGCAAATCAAGACTTCTTCTTCTAGTTTTGGTTCTACCAAGAATCAAACCAAGCTTTCAAAATCAAAACTTTCGTTTTCTGAATCACAAACCAAGCCTAGTTCTACCATTACCAAATCAGAGAAACTTACTTTCAAATCCCAGCTTCAAAAGCTCAATCTCACTCCCTCCAAGTCCTCAAATTCAACCAAGATCACTTCTTCCACCATCAAGAAGTCCTCAGATCTACCCAAAATCAGCTCAACTTCTTCACCCAAGAACAAAACAATCAAATCAACGAATACCCAATTGGAAAAAGGCATCCATCAGTCCAAATCTAAAACCCCAATTAGTAAAATCCAGGCAACAGCCAAAACCATTAAAACTCCATTGAAAAAAGACAGTAGTGAGTCCAAATCCAAAACCCCAATTACTAAAATCCAAACCCCTGCAGTCAAGAAACCACAGACAACCCAGAAAAAATCACAGTACAGCTGGGTAGAAGATGAAGATGATGACATGATTTCTGAATTCAGAGACTTACCCTCCAAATTCCATGAAACATTTTTGCCAGATTTGGAGAAAATTTCCAAAACGTCACAAGTTTACCTCAACAAAGCAAACAAAGAAATCACCAAAAACTTCAAACCCTATGTGGGTAACAAATATGCACCAACTATTGCCTCTCTAATCTCATTTGCATTCATATTAATCCCTCTCATTCTAGTCTCTCTCATTTTCAACAAAATCAAAGCCTATTTCTCTCTCCAAAAACTCTTAATCTTCATCCAAGTTTACCTCTCCATTTACTTCTCCATCCTCTGCCTCTCCTCTTTAGTCACTGGCTTAGAGCCATTGAAATTCTTCTATGCTACATCACAATCCACCTACATTTGCTTACAGCTATTGCAAACTCTTGCTTATGTGTTGTACCTTTTGATGCTCCTCATGTATCTCATCTTAGTGTTTTCCACTGAAACTGGGCCAACAACAAAACTCATAGGCTTGGCTCAAACAATTGTGGGCTTTGCTGTTGGGCTTCATTATTACATGACAGTGTTTCATAGGGCTGTGCTTCATCAACCACCTAAAACTAGCTGGAGAGTTCATGCAATTTATGCTACATTTTTTCTTGTCATTTGCATCTCAAGTAATGCAGATACAAGGAAAAAAGCTTATTTAGTAGAAGGTGGTGAAGTTGAGAAAAAGAGCTAAAAAATTTGTTTTCTTACTTAATTAATGGTCTATAGTTTCTACCCCCATATGGCAAAAAAAAAAGTGGGGGGAGAAAAGAAGATTTTCATTGTCCTACATTTTATCTTTTTTTTTATTTTTTATAATATATATATATTTGTTGCAATTTGTAATTTATTGAGATTTTATTTATAACTAATAAATTATGGAATTCATTTCATGCTTTTCTTTTACATAAAAAAAGCACTTCCTTAGATGGACTATTTTCTTATAATTCTCATTTGCTATGTTGAATTTGTGTGTAGGTGCATTTCTTAATAATTTGATTATTAATGTCATGTCATCTCGGGAATGGTCTACATCTTATATTGATGGTAATAAATACTCCATCCGTCCCCTATTACACGTCTACGTTATTAGTTTAAGTCCTCCGATCATTCGATGATAGTTATTCACTATACTATTTTGAGATACTTAATAATATTTGTTTATTTATTAAATCAATGAATAATTTTACATTTTGTTCTTAATTTATCCTTATAATTATTTATGATCATTTTTCTATTATATTTTATAAAATATTATTTGTTTTATTCAAAAGTAATATGGTGAAATTACAAATATATAATTTCTTGACAAGTATGCAAAATCAACTATGGACAAATATTATTAGAGTGAATGATTAATACAAGATAAATGAAGTAAGTAGAAAAGATGGTAAGAGATGGTAGGTTAGAAGTTGGAGGGAGGAAATGCATAATTGACGTACGTTATAAATTAGTATTTATTGTGCTTTTTAAAATTCTATAGTTTCAAAGTTAAATTAGTTTGTATTGATTCAATATTTTAAATTTAAAGTTTAAATATTTAAAAATTATACAAAAGTACTATACAATGTAATTCTTTACACATCAAAATAATGTAAAAATATATCATAAAATGTCAATCAAAATTTTTATAATTTAATTTTTTTTAAAAATACTATAACAATTAAAAGTAAAGGACGATAGTATAATGTAATTTAATTTTAATATATATATATATATATATATATATATATATATATATATATAACAATTAAAAATGTAATTGCATATGATAGAAATTAAGTTCAATCTTTCTGGTTGAAAGTAACAAGGGAATCCCATGTTACAATCATTGCTATAAAAATGTTTGCCCTGTGTACTTTGTCTGCCCCATATTATTTGTTAATTTATAAAACTAATCTTTACAAAAATGTTATTTTACTATTTTGTATATAAATATTCCATTAAGTTGAATTTATTAGTCTAAGAGATACTTTGTACTGATGAATAGAACACAAATCTTAATGGAATTAATCCTTTTTCAGTTTATAAATGATCCGACTCTCCTTGAAGTTGAATACATAATATTACCTCCGTTTATTATTAATTGTCATAATTTTCGTTTTTAGAATTAAACTTTAAAATTTTTGACTAATATTTAAGGATATATTTTTTCATTATATCGATATGTAAAAAATTGCAATGCATAATATATTTTATATAATGTTTTGAATATCTAATTTTTTTTGTTTTGAATATCAAATTAATATAATCTAATTTAACTTTAAAAATTAATTAAATTAATTTTTATAAAATATAACATGACAAATAAAAAAGAACTGAGGGGTAATTACGTAGAAGTGGTCTTAGCCAGTCTATAATGTGAGAGCCACATGGGATGAGAGTGATTAGAATAAGTTTTGATCAAATAAAGGTTAAGAGACTAATGAGGGAAAGATTTTATTAGTTGAATGGAATATTGGATAGTGATTAATAATTCTCAACTTGTGGAGTGCATCAAGGAACCGACAGTACCAGCGCATGGTGTCGGTGACTATATTTAGAAAATGGAATTAATTTTAATATGTAATATAAAATTGGAAACTTTCACATATAGCCCCTTAAAAATAATTAATTACTCTCCATAGCTATAATTTATAGCTACATGTTATATAGAGGAGAGAGGAGATAGAGGAGAGAGGCGAGCGAGACTGGGAGAGAGAGAAGAGAGGCAAGCGAGACTGGGAGAGAGAGGAGAGAGAAAGGGGAAAAAGAGTGGGAGAAAGGTGAATTTGTATATGTATATTGGTTAAATAATTGTATATTATACATATGTAATTGTATATATGATGAGCGAGACTGGTAGAGAGAGGAGTGAGGCGAGCGAGATCGAGAGAGGGAGGAGAGAGGCGAGCGAGAGAGGGAAGAGAGTGGGAGAGTGGTGAATTGTATATGTATATACTTGTATATAACTGTATATTATACATATATATTTGTATAAATGGCAGCGAGATTGGGAGAGGGAGGAGAGAGGCGAGCGAGATTGAGAGAGGGAGGAGAGAGGCGAGCGAGAAAGGGCAGAGAGTGGGAGAGAGGTGAATTGTATATGTATATAGGCTAAAAAATTGTATATTATACATATTTATTTGTATATCTTGGCGAATTATACATATACAAACATGACTAATTATACAAACTCGAAGTCAGCCCATGTAATTAATATATAATGTTAGTCGTGAGTGGTAATTATAGCAAACTATAGCTATGATGAGTAATTAAATAATATAAGTTTGCTTATCCGCGTAATTTTCCCATATAAAATTATAATTAAATTTATGTTTAAATATGTAATTTTGACTCATAATTTCAAATTTCAAAATTTCCAATGATGTAGAATTCTAAATCATCATTTATTTTATTTTTAAAAATTAATTCACAAGTTTATATTTAAGGAAAAAATACTTATTTAGTTTTTACAAAAAAAAAAGGAATTATGCTCAATGTGAATAAATTATTTGTACCATACAATTATATTAAAAAATAAATCGTTATTGCTAGTATTGACTAATAGATCTTTATAAAATGATATGTATTTGAAAGTTTGTATTCTCATAGTATTGACTAATAGACTATGAGAATATTTCAAAGACAATGATCAATAAATAAATAAAAAATACTTCGTTTTTCATCAGAAGATTCATTTGATAATTTACATCTTTGGAGGATAATGTTTACAATAAGAAATAAGTGAAGCATAACATTTGGTGATAGCCTAAAGCAGAATATTCGATGTGGCAATTTTATTACGATCACAACAAAGGATGCAGCTATTTTATTGAAGAATTTTGTTTGATATTTTAGATACTATAAATACCTAATTTTAAAATTTTATTAGGAATTAATGCTAACATATTCATTTTTCTGGTTTCATTAGAGTCTTAGAGCGTTGTCTCTAAGAACAACACATTGGGAATTTCGACCATGTGTTTCTTTTTGATCTTCTTTGATCATTATAAGCATGTCTTTCTCTTATCTACAATTTACTCTTTGCATTCTCTATAGAAAATTAACCCCAAGCTACGATTATGAAGTCCTAAAAAGGAGTAACAATGAGATAGTTACATAAATATAAAATTTACATTGTAATTCTTGATGTATGAATGTTCTTTTGTATTGTATGAATTTGGGGTAATCCATCGGTGGCTCCTTAAAGTTGGCATCAACTTTCACTTGGACACTCTAACAAGACTCGATTCATTTTAAGCACCTCATGTCAAACCACATTGTGTCATTTTGATATTTTTTATATTTTCAAAATCACATTTTAAGAGCGTACATTCAGACGCCTCTTATGAGAAAAATAAACAAATTAGTATCTGTCACGTGGATTTCTGTCAGTTTTACTTTCTTTTTTCTTTTTTCTTTTTTCTAGATCTCAAACCCATGCCCCCACCTCTTTTCTTCTTTCTTCTTGTGCGTCCTTCCCCTTTTCATTTGTTCTTCCTCATCAAAAAGGCAAGAACATAGGTTATTTCACAAAATAAAATATGTTGGAGAATAAGGAAATCATATCAAATCGAAAAGTTTTTGTATGACATTTAGAAAATTATTTCTTGTGCTACTATGATTGAGATTCACAAGGAAGGATATGTAAAATAATTTTTTTTTTCATTGGAGGTTGTTCTTTATTTATTTTTTTCCCTTGAAATCAATTTAATTTCGTAATTTCAATGGAGAAAGTAAGAATGTAAATCAGTTTTTCCATTTGAAAGAAGTTGATTTCTTTTTTTGTTTCCTTGAAATCGATTTTGTTTTTGAATATGAATCAAGCAAATTTGATTTTCAAAGAAAATGGAAGAATCAAAGAGTGTAACCTAGTAAAGTATTGTAGAATTTTTTTAAAAAGTTGTGTGGTGATGGAGGATGGTAGAAGGTGAAGAAGATGGAAGGGAGAAAACAAGGAAGAAGAAGGAGAAGAAATATTTACAAAAAAGGTCAAAATATTTTTAAAAAAACGTCTTTGACGCGCTTAAAATTCGTGTAGCACACGTACCATGCTTAATCAGCAAAAAGTGTCAAAATGACACAACGAGACACGATATGAAGTGTCTAAAATGAACAAAGCTTAGTTAAAGTGTCTAACTGAAAGTTCGTGCCAACTTTAGGGGGCCACAGATGGGTTAGGCCTATGAATTTTAATGAAGGTTTGCATTAGAACCTGCTTGTATTCTTTACTTGTTTAGAAAAGAAGTTCGATTTAGAAAAAAGAACTAAGTGGTATTTGGATTCATATAAAAGTTGGTAAATATATTTTTAAGTAAGTTTTTGACTTCTCGGAAAATTTGATAAATATAAAAATAATTTAAAATAAAACAAGTTAAAAATAGGTATCTCCTACTTTTTATTTTTTGACTTAAAAATTATTTCAGATTTGATTTTTTATTTTTGACTTAAAAATTATTTCTTTTAAATCAATTCAGACGGGCTCTAAACACATCTATTTGTAACTCAAGTTCCATCTAATGATTTGAGACCCGACAGTGATAATTTTACTTGAGACTTAGGTTAACAATTGTTAAAGTAATGCCCAAGAGTCACAAGGACGTAGAATGATATCTTCAAGATGGATCTAAAGATAGAATGGATCAAACAATTAATAAAAATAAATTAATCATGTATTACTAATTCATATGGTACCGATTTCTTTATTATTAATCTTTTTACCAAATAACGTAAGAAAATTTATTTTGTAATATATAATTTACTCTACTTATTAATCATAATTATATCCAAATATATTTTTCAAAACATAATATTTATTATATTTATTATAAAAATGTACTCTTAAATTAATATTTAGACAAATAAAATTAGATAAAAAAAGTGACTAACCAAGCGACATGTAAGTGGTTAGTTAAAAGAGTTAGGGAGAAGTCTTGACCGCTGAAGAAAATATACATTCTACAAAGAAAAAGCATTACAGCGAAAGGTCACAAATATGTAGGCAATTAAAATCAAGTTGACAGTACTTCCTTATTCTCGTATTAAATAGACATTTTACTGATATTAGTTATTTTATATCATACTTGATCATTTATTTTAGGGGTGTCAAATATAAACCCATACATAAGTCAATCGTTCAATTCGCCATGAATTTTAAGGATTAGACTTAAGATAATTTAAATTGGGTTTAATCTCAACTCATTCAAGCTTAATCCATTTGAAGAGAATTCTCGATTGAGCCCAATTCAATCTCCAATTTCAACTCATTTTAAAACTTTTTATTAAGATAAATTATTATCTAATTAACATCTTTTATTATTTATCTATATATTTCTTACTTGTTTAACAAAAAATTCTTGAGCGAAATTAAAATTGTAATTATAAAAAGTTAAATATCATTATATTAAATTATTGAGATTAATCGGGTCAAATTAGGCGGGTCAAGACCCAACTCGTTTTTTAGCCCATTTGAGCCCAATCCATTTGTGCCCAAAGTAAACTTTGGCGGGTCAAGACCCAATCCGATTTCTATTCAAGCCATTGTAATATTTTTAATTTCAACCCAATCCGCCCATGTCACCCCTAATTTATTCAATCAAAATAAAATTAATTAATTTTTTTCTATTTTACACATACAACTAATATAACCGTTTGAATGTGAACAATTCCTAATATTAGTTACTCCCTCTGTTTCACAAAGAATGACCTAATTTGACTTGACACGGAGTTTAAGAGTATAAAGAATACTTTGAATCTTGTGGTCCTAAATTAAAGTTAGGTCAAATGTATAAAATTGGACTTTGATCTTGTGGCCTTAAACATGCCACGTGGAAAGTTCTTACCAAAAAAAAGATGTCATTTTTTTGAAACATACTATAAAAAAAGGAGGTCATTCTTTTTTAAACCGAGGGAGTATTCATATACTCTCTCTATATATATAAGGCGGAATAACCTGGTAGACCCTCGTACTTGGTTTCGTTTGTAAGTTAGACCATTGTACTTCTGATTTTGCCTACTGAACCCTTAAACTCATTCAAACACAATATTTCAAACCTCTTTCTCATCATTTGTGTGTGCGTGTATTATACTCAATTTATATATTGAATTTCACGTCATTTTTTAATGACACACCATTATTATTATTATTTTTTAATGACACATCAGAAATTAAATATTTAAAAATAAATAATATGTTTTAAAAAGGTGTAAATTTTTTTCTCTCTCTATACTCATTTTTCATATTCCACTTCATCTTCTTCCTTCCCACCCTCTACCCTTCACCCCAAAAAATAGAAATCGCCATTTTTCGTCTTCCTCACACTCAAAATTTTTCTTATTGACAAAATGTGAAAGATTATAGTTAGCTCTTACACATATTTTCGATTCTATTTATTTACATTTGGTAAAAAGATATATCAAGAAAACTTCAAATTGAAAAAATATATGTTTATAAATAAATTCAAGAAATAGATCTTGAAAAATAAATTTTAAAAAGGTGGATGAGATGTATTTTAACAAAAAAATTTTATTATGATTATGTTAATGGTGTATATGTCAAAAGAGAAGAAAAGAAAATGGATAGGGGCAGGGGGTGGGTGGGTGATCTGGAGCTGAAAAGAAGAGGGAAAAGGTGGGACTGGGCTGAAGAAGAATAAGAAGAGAGAAAGGGTTGCGGCGGCGATGGATTGAGTGGGTTGAAGAAGGAGTTTTTGATTATTGTTTGAAAAAATGGAGTGGGAAAGAAGATATATTCTTTTCTTTTTTAATTTTTTTATTATATAATTTTAATAATTTAAAATTTAAAATTTAAAATTTAAAGTTTAAAAAATGATGCTCACTCGCCTTAAATGCGTGTGGTCACTCTCTCGCTAAGTCAGCTATTTTAATGTTACATAAGCACGGTTAATGGTCAGAGGGTTTTAATATATTGTGTTTTATTTAGTTTAGGAGTCCAGATGACAAAGAAATAAGTACAAGGGTTCAAAATACAAACTGATACAAATATAAAGGTCCACCAGACCATTTCGCCTATATATAAATAAGTATTAAAGTAATTAATATGAATAAAGAATAAGATAATAAAATAAATTGATTTAGTGCGCAAAAAAAGTACCAATAATAACGCGATACGTAAAGACAGTTGGAATCCACTAATTTTAAAGTCTTCACCTTGCTTTTTTGATCAAATGTGTTCGGTTAACTGGTATTCTCTCCATTTCATATTGAGTTTTTTTTTTTTTTTTATAGGTATTTCACATTCTTTTTAAAAAAAGTAAATTAAGATATAAGTTGAATGTAATTTTTATTTTTATCTTTATTAATTATTGTCAAATTTATAATTAAAATAACAAAATATTAATTAATCACTAATTCTAATACTAACTAATGAAGGATAAAATTGGAAAAACGCTTTAAAAATAGTCTTGAAAACTCAATAATTAAATTAAGTAAAAATTAGGTATATAGCATATTTTATAATAATATTCTCAATCTATAGCATTAGAGTTTGTCTTTCAATGTATAATATTTAATATAGCAAGTTATAGCATATTATTAAAAATAAAACTTAAATTTTAAATAATTTAAATTATTAATAAAAAAAACGGATCAATTTTGAAATAAAAAATAGCATCTTTTTTTATTTAAATTAAATACATTTAATAGAAAGATAACTGATTAGCACATTTTAAGGAAATTTAAAAAAAATCTGATTATATCTAGTTACCTTAAAACACTCAATTTAGTTGAAAATCAAATTAAGTTGTGATTTATTTCCTTAAAACGCTCTAACAAATTGATATCATTGTAAAATCTATTTTTTTCTCGCGTTTCTTTCAATTTTTTTAGCAGATTTCATTTCGTTTTTTTCTTGTATTGATTGAATATATTTTGCTGTTGAAAAAACGTGGTTTGCTGTGATGGACAACATTTATCTAATATTAATTAAACATGGTGGAAGGTGGAATTCATCAGGTTGGTATTTGTTACATTTTGTTGGTTTGTGTTTGGTTGTTTTTAATCAATATACATAATATTGCATTTTTGTATGAAATAATGTTTTAGTATAAATCATATTTTAAAAAAAACACGTAACTATATAGATGTTTAAGTTATAGTAAAATTGAAGATTCCGATTTGTTATGTTTTTACAGTACGAAGTTTGTTGTGAATAGCAATTTCTGTGTGTGACATGATGTATTTTTTAATAATTGTGTATGAATTATATGTGAATTATGTATCTTATTTAGTATATTTTGAATATATGTTACTGTTTGGTAAACGAAGGTAAATTCTGTATGAAATGTTTCCAATATGTGTATGAAATTTGTATTTATTTTTTTGTAGATATTCTGTTTGTGAATGAATTATGTATTATGTAAATATTTAGTATATTTTGAATATATGTTACTGTTTGGAAAACGAAGGTAAATTCTGTATGAAATATTTCCAATATGTGTATGAAATTTGTATTTATTTTTTGTAGATATTCTGTTTGTGAAAAAAATGTAGATATGGCATGTGATAATGAAATGTATATTAATTGTGTATGAAATGGGTATGAATTTATGTTTTTATGTGTATGAGCTAGCTTTTCAAAGTAATTTTGATATGGTATAGTTTTTTGAAAGGTATAATAAGTGTGTATGAATGGTGTATAAATTATTTTAAAATTAATGTGTATTATGTCGTACTAATTTTTATTTTAATATTGTGAAACAGGTAAATATGCCGATTTTCAGATGGAGGGAGATTTCAACATTATGAAATACCATGTGGTCATGTAATCGCAATTCTTAGATACAGAAAGTTGCATGAAGCAGATTTTTGTTCTGCTTTTTATAGCCTGAAGAATTTCAAAGATGCATATGTCATCCATGTTGAACCTATCCCATGCGAGAGACATGAGATATACCAAGTTATATTTCAGAGCCTAAAATGATGCCACCCGGTCCAAAGAGAACAGCGGAAAGACCAAAACTTGAACGATGGAAGGGGTTTGCTGACGTGAAATTCAAAAGGTCAAAAATCACTTGCAGTACATGCCGTCAAGTTGAACACAACAGAAAGACATGTTCAAATTATCCAGTGCTTAAAAAATAATTTCTTGTGTTTATGTTGTTTTGACTTTTAGACACAATTTTTTATGTATGTATTGCATTTTGGTATCATTAACAGTGATACACACTATTTATAAATGTGAACTAGCGTATACACTTATTATTCAAATTCTATACATAATACATAGTGCATACATGAATACTACTGAAAGATAAATTTCATACAAAATTCGTAAGAATAAAATAAAAATAACTAATAAATCAATAACGTCTATTAATTATGGCATACGTAATTCATACAAGTTTCATACATAATGATAAAATATTTTCAACAAATTTTGGTACATGAATGTATTGTTAAATTATTTCATACAAAGTTGCAATATATTTCAAACAATATGCATACATAGTTGATACATATTTATACAAAGGTGATAATATATGTGTATCAAAAAATATATGATATTTACCATACTCGAAATATAAGATAGTAAAAGTGTGAACTAATGTATACAATTATTATTCATATTTCATACAAAGTTTCATACATACTGATAAAATATTTTCAAAAAATTTTGGTACATGAATGAATTGTTAAATTATTCGATACAAAATTGCAATATATTTCAAACAATATGCATACATAGTTGATACATATTAATACAAAGGTGATAATATATGTGTATCAAAAAATATATGATATTTTTCTTTTCCTTTCCTCTTCTTCCCTCTTTCCTTTCCCTCTTTGTTTTTATTTTTTTTCATCTTCGATTTAACGGAACTAGGCGTCTCTTTTCCAGTTGATTTTTGCGGTTGAGTTTGTGTCTTCTCAAACCTCCTTATTTATAGTGTAATAAAAATAATAAAAATAACAATAATAATAATAATAATAATAATAATAATAATAATAATAATAATAATAATAATAATAATAATCTTTTA
The DNA here is from genome assembly GCA_016801875.1 of Solanum sitiens. Classification (NCBI taxonomy): domain Eukaryota; kingdom Viridiplantae; phylum Streptophyta; class Magnoliopsida; order Solanales; family Solanaceae; genus Solanum; species Solanum sitiens. The sequence continues at coordinate 135,382 of JABWTJ010000965.1, forward strand.
TCTATATATAAAAGGAGAATAAAAAATTACTTATCTCAACACAACAAGTTTTCAAAATTTTAAACAATGAATAATCAATAATCAATAATTAAATAATTAAAAATTATTCATTGTTAATTTAAAATAGTTTTAACATCACGTTTTTATACTATACACAAAAAAGTACACCTTATTTATTGCAACTAAAACATAAATATATTTTTTTTCTCTCTATTTTATTAATATTGTACTTATTTAAAATCCAAATCAACATCAGATTTACAATTTTCTATACAACTAAAATAAATTATTTGTAGTTATATTATATAAATAATATTTTGAAAAACAAAACAGTTATGTTAAAAAGTAAAATAACAAACTCCATATGTTTTTAAAAAACGGTATTTTTTTAAAAGTAAAAATTACAAAGAAATAAATTTGCAAAAAAACAAAAAAAAAAACAAAGACATGTTAATGTTTTTACTTTTATATTTTGATTTACGGAAATAGTTATAGTAACGCCTAAAATATATTATTTAAATAATTACTTATAATTTATTTTTAATTAATATATTTTTAATTGATATGCTATAACTCGATAATAATCTGCTATAAGTAGTTTATTTTTAAAAAGTATTGGGTGAGATGAGGGTAGGTAGTTATTGGACAACGGTAAAGTAGGGATTTAATTAAAATCAAATCCCTATTATTTAGTTTTTGTTTTAAAAAAGGTAACTATATAATGTGAAATTTAATTAATAATAATTTATTATTTATTTTAAAAACTATAAAAGATAACTGCATAATTAATCAGTAAAAATTTAAAGAGTTTAGTTTAAAAAAGGTAACTGAAAAAATAAAAGTAAATATTTACATATAAATTATTATTATTTAAATAATTACTTATAATTTATTTTTAATTAATATATTTTTAATTGATATGCTATAACTCGATAATAATCTGCTATAAGTAGTTTATTTTTAAAAAATATGCTTATAACTTGATATATATCATCTTAAATGTGTATGGGGTGTTATTTTTATTTAAATTAATTTGAAAAATAAAAAATATCTCAAAAATTAACTTAATAAGAAATGACGGGAGTACTATTTTTAATCAATTACAACTACAATTACAATACAATTGTTGAATGTAGAACACACCTTCACTTTTAGATGAATACGATGAGAGTCACCATCAATTAATAATGTGATCTAATTAGTTTGAGAACAAATAATGATTGTAAAAAATAGTTTTAGAAGCAGGTTTAAATTTGGATATATAAAGAAAACAATACATGCACACATATCAGGTACAGTTAGAGGCTGATCCACACCAATAAATAGGTGTGCATGCACCCATTAATTTCGGAAAAAGTCATATATATATATATATATATATATATATATATATATATATATATATATATATATATATATTTTAATATGCCTGAAGACTTCAAATGGGTTGGCCTCTGATCTGCAGGTACTCATGTGTATTCTCAAACAAAAATTATTATTGTATCCCTTATTGAAACAAACTCCCTTAGATTGTCGTATAAGCAAATCTATCAAGCAATTGATTCTCGCCTTTAATCAGGGATATAACACTATTTATAAAATGAATATATATACGAGGAGGAGCAAAAATTAAAATTGAGCACTAGGCAAAAGAGCAAATAACATCGTTTAAAATAGATCATAGTAGATAGCTACTTGAACAACGATAATACTAATAAGAAGTAAATTTACTAGCTAATGGAGTATTCAACAACCGCACAACCTCAATAAAACTGTCAACTCACTGTTATACTGAATTCCACAGTCGAGCAGAGATTTATCATCTTGAAGTTGTCGTCCATTATAGATTATCCTCTGTTTATGAAATCGAATACCCTCTTTTTCCTGAATGGCAGCTTTAACATCTCCAATCGTGTCATCACTCTAAACCATTAATTTAAACCTGCGTTTAGTAAGCGTCGACACATAGATTTGTGTTATTGGTGTATATCGAAGGATTAACGTACTGTTAGCGGAAACGTGGAATTAAAGAACAAGGAAGAACAACAATATTTAACGTGGTTCGGATCAAAATGATCCTACGTCCACCCAAGAACAACTGCACCAATATTTATTTCACTCTACAAAGAATACAAGTGAAATACTACAAGAGAGAGAACATAAATGCCTTAGAAGGTGAGAAGGCAAGTGAGAGGATGATTTGAAAATGAATTAAGAGCTACCTATTTATAGGAATAAATTCATCCTATTGATGTCATCCATGACATCACTATGTGTCAAAATTGTCAAGGTTAAGATAGCAAACCATTTTATGGTTTGCCTAACTTTCACCTACCAAGATACAATCTTTGACTTGTATTTTGTACTAATTATCTTTCTACCAAATATTCATATTAATTCATCTTCCATTTAGTTTGATTCCACAAGAACCAAAACCAACTCTTTCACGTACATCCTTTATTGATTCCCGCAGAAATAAGAGTCTGTGCATCTTTCATAACTCCTCCACTTCATTCAACAACTTTTGTTTTTTAAAAGAAATTCCTTTTTCCTCTTGAATGTACGCTTTAACTGCAGCTATAGTGTCATCTGGTTCAACCATTAGGAGAAAAGCTTTTGATTCTGAACATATAGTATCTTCTTTGGTAATATCAATAGTACTTGGTAGAAATGACTCAGGTAATGATTTCCAATTATTCACGTCTCTATAAGTGTCATCTTGAATAATGATTCGCATCGTTCGATCTCGTGACCATGGATCTATATGACAATTAATAAAACACAACATAAATCATCCATCATACAAATAATCATACAACAACCAATATTTGAATCATCACGAAGTTCATAATTACACAAGAAAAAAGAAAGTCAATATACTTTTTTCTAGCTATGTTCATAGAATTTTTTTTTTGAAAACTAGATAGAAATTAGGGAAAAAATGAAAATTATCTAATAGAATATGCATGTATAATGAAGAAAGAGAGAGTTTACTCTTTTGAACATCCATTTCCATTGTGGGTTGATCACTTGGTCTACCTTTCAACATATTCTTCTTTCAACTCTAAGATAAAGAAGAAAAGGATGAACCCAAACCCTTTACTTATACAAGGAAAGCTTAAAGAGGGATACATTCCATTGTGTCATTCGTAGACACAGAAAAGTTTATTTCATTGTTTAATTTGTTTTTGTTTTTGTTTTTTTCATTTAAAAAGAATTTTTTTTTTAACTTTGTATTTTAGCTTTCTAGGTGCGTGGTATATTTTAGATTATAAAACTTAAAAGAACATTTTGATATATTTTAGTGTAAAATCTTAAAAAAATAAAATTATATATACTAGTATTAAATCAAAATCAGACCAACTAAAGAGAGTATTACAAATTTAAATTATCATTTTCATCAAATTAAAGATGTATTTGTTTTACCCTCGCATAAAATAAGGGAGAGTTTCTCTTTTCATTTTTTTTCCCACAATTTTTATGTTGGAAAAAATGTTCACAATTTTTTTCCACATTTTATTAGAAAAAAATGTTCACAGTTTTTTTCCCCACATTTTATTATAGATAATAATTGAAGTCAAGTAGATGCCTGTGGGGCCATTTGACTATAGCAAGCATACTACTCCAAGTTTTGTAATGTTACTTTTTTCTATCATTGGTTGATTTATTCAACTCTTTGATTTCTGGCTACTAAAGGTGATGTCCTTCTACTATTTTATTCTTCTTCTTTTATGATAAAGTAATTAAATTATATGGGACCATTAAAGAGTGATGTTTTGTTTTGGCACAATTGGTAAGATATGATCTTTATTCGATCCTCTGACGGAGCGTATTAGAAAAAATAAATGTATGCATTACCTTTTTATATTATTCAGAAATATTTTATTTGGTATTTTTTTCAACATATTTATAATTAATGCATAGTTTAATATGTATTAAAGTGTATATTACTAATATCATGATTTTTTGAGTATTTGTAATACAATGATTTTAATGCATGCACTAGCATGATCAAAGATACCCTTTTTACATTTTCCCACCATAATTATGAATAGTGTCTTTGTAAATAATTTTTTTATGCCATACATGTTATTTGTATTTTTAATTCACCAAATCAATTAATGCATAAAAAAAATATATCTATAATTAATGCAAGAATTACTAATACAAGCATTGTAAACATTGGTAATACACTTTATCTAACATAAATTTTATACTCTATCAAACGGTCTATTATAAGTTCATTCAATTATATTTTTATTATTAAAAAAACACCTGCTCAGATTATGCTATTGAACGTAGACACAATTTACAGAGACTATTGGAAGAGAAAGAAGAAGAATTCCATTTATGAGCTCAAAAGGCTAACTTGTACAATGATAGAACCGTGTATTTATAGTTGTATCTGTAACTAACTCTTCCAAGAGTTAGTTATAACAACTTTTAATAGAAAAGACTATGTACTACCCTTAATCATCCTAACCACCTTTTAACTACTTAACAACCAACTAATCTAATGAAGTCTCATTACTCCCCTTCAAGCTAAGAGGGGCAAAAACGTTCAACACTCCTAGCTTGAATAACAGATACTCATGTTGACTTTTGGACAACCCCTATGCCAAAATATATGTTGGTTGTTCTTGTGTTGCTATATAGTTGTATCCTTTATGAAGTGACAATCTATTTCTATATGTTTTGTCCTCTCATGATAGACCAGATTTGTTGCTGCACTACAACTCCTACTTCCTTTAACATCCCAAGTAACCGTACTAACTCTGACACAATGGATGCAAGGCTTCTGTACTCAGCTTCAGCTGAATTTTTGGAGACTATGGTTTGCTTCTTTACTTTCCATGACACTAAAGAGTTGTCTATCTTGATCATGTAGCCTTAACAGACCTCCTGGTAATCAATCTGCATCACAACATGCAATAACCAATTCATTTGAGAACTAATCATTAGCAGACCCTGTCTAGGCCGTTTCTTGAGATATCTAACGACTCTTAAAATTGCATCCATATGTGACTTCTTTGGTTGCGGTAAGAATTGACTTAGAGTCTGAGTGCTAAATTATATATCTGGCCTGGTCATATCAAGATACAATAATTTCCCAATCAATTTTTGATATGATGTTTGATCCACAAGTTGGTCTTCAGAATTCTCATTGTCCTACTTGTTCATCATACTGTTTTAATGTTAGCTTGACATTAACATCAATGGGAGTTCATGCAGACTTTGTCGTTGACATACCTACTTCAGCTAGAAGCTCCAAGATATACTTTCTCTGATGCATAAGTATGCCTTTTTGTGTCCTAGTGAACTCAATGCCCAGAAAATACTTTAGTTCATCTAGATCTTTCATTTTGAAACACTTTTGTAAAGCTTGCTTTGTCTTTTCAATCAATTTAAGACTGCTACCAATAATCAACATATCATCTACATGCACAAGTACAATGACTATACAAGCTTCTGAATCTTGACTAAACAAAGGACTAGTCATACTGGCTTTGTTTGAACTTGAGAGTAACAAGTGCTTCAGTCAACTTGTGATTCCATCGTCTTGGTGCTTGTTTGAGACCATATAGTGACTTTGTCAATCTACAAACCTTCTCACCTTGACTGAAAAAACCTGAGGGAGCTGTATATAAATTTCATCCTCTAAATCACCTTGAAGAAAGGCATTAAAGACATCCATCTAATGAATATGTCATTTTCTGGATGCTGCAAGAGAGACTATAAATCTCATATTCCCCATGTTAACCACATGTTAGACAGTCTCCTTGTAATCAATGCCTTCTTATTGATTGTAGCCTTTAGCCACCAACCCCTTGCCTTAAATCTCTCTATTTCACCAGTAGCCTTGTACTTAATCTTATATACCCTTCTACATCCTGTAGGTTTCTTACTTTGTGGAAGGTCAGTAACCACCCAGATATTGTTGCTTTCTAATGCCTGAATTTCCAGTTGCATAACATCTATCCACCTTTGATCTGCCACAGTTCCAGCATATGTACTAGGTTCCTTTAACGAGGAAGAAGCTGCAATATAACACTGATAAGAGAATGAGAGATGATTATAGCTCACATAATTTTCCATAGGATACTTCACAACTGTTTGTATAACAAACTCTATCATCCAAGCAGATCCAAGCAGGAGACTGCTTAGTTCTAGTGGACCTTCTTATATCAGTTGATACCATAACCTGTTGACCCTCTTGACTAGAATCCATAAGAGTGTCAGTACCAGAAGAAAAAATGTGTGCTTGTTTCTGCCAAAGTATCATCTACTGCACCCATGTTATCATTTGAACTCTCAGACATATGCTGAACAAGTTCTTGATCTCCATTTTGATCAAGCTCCTAATTTGCAAGGCCATGTGCATGACCTTCATGCTCAGGATTGCAAGATACATAGGCTGGCTGAAACAACTCTTGAAAATTAACATATGAACCTCCTTGTAATATATTTGTGAATAATTGGTGTCTTCCATAGTTTTTGTCACGTGAAAAAGAAAAATGCCCTCTCTAAACATAACATCTCTGCTTACAAAAAATACTTTGGTGGTAAGATCTTGAAGAATGTACCCTTGTTGTGTTGCTGAATACCCCATAAGAATAGCTGACCTGGCTCTAGACATTAGTTTATCATGTTCAGTAAGACTTTTGGCAAAGCATAAACAACCAATAATCTTAAACTATGACAGTAATGGTTTGCTACCATATATCTCTCATAGAATGTTTGAAAATTAAGGACACTACTAGGGAGTCTGTTGATAATGTAGAAGTTGCCAATACACACTGCCCCCAGTACTTGATAGGAATTTTTGCCTGAAATCTGAGTGCTCTTGTTACCTCAAGTAAATGTCTGTGTTTTCTTTCTGCCGCCTCATTCTACTGGGGTGTATATGGACAAGATCTCTGATATATAATATCTAACTTGTGAAACATAGTTGCACAATTAGATTTTACAAGGTCAGTTCTATTATCAGCCTTATTGTCTTCACAGTCTTGGCAAATTAATTATGAACATATTGCACAAACACTTGTAAGGAGACACAAACATCATATTTATGTTTAAGAAGAAACAACCAAGTCATTCTTGAGAAGTCATCTACCATAGTAAGAAAATACTTGTTTCCATCAAAAGTAGCTGAATTATATGGACCCCAAAGGTCTACATGAGGGCATCTCTAACCTTACACTCTATTTTACTCTCTAAATTTAGAGTTCTCTATTTTTTTCAGACAATCAACTCCAACCCAATTTTCTATTTTACTCTTTAAAAAAGAATCTTTTTTTCTCTCCTCAATATTATATTATTATTTCTATTTAATTCTTATTTTCTTATTTCATAATATAAATATTTTATTTGTTTTCCCGATACTACTTTATATAATTTTCACGTGATATAAAATATTTTTTTAATTTTTTTTTAAAATTATATTTCATTCTAAATTTTAAATAACATAAATTGCAAAAAAATATTATATAATATTCAAATTAATGGATAAATTCAAATAAAAGTGAAATACAATTACATAAACATTACATATAAACACTCAATTTTCGAAATCATTACGGTGTTCCCATAAATGCTCTATTAATGCATTACGGAGTTCAAAATGAGCATTTTTGTCCTTAAATTTTTTATGTCTAGCTAAAAGATGTTCAAATCGGAGATTTTCATCTACCTTCATTTTTGTCGTTGGAGTTGGAGCCTCTACAACATCTTGAATTGGTGCATTAAGATAGCGTTCAACCTCTATTATCATGTTGTGCAGTATAATACATGTAATCATTATATCATGTAACACTTTCTTTCTCCAAAAACGTGACGTTGCTGCAAAAATTGCAAAATGTGATTGCAAAAGTCCGAATGCACGTTCAACATCTTTTTGGCATGATTCTTGCTTCATTGTGAATCAATTATTATGTTATGTATTGTATTTTATCTTGTATTTTAATTATTATGTTATGTATTGTATTGTTATCTTGCATTTAAATTATTATATTATGTTTTATATTTTTAAATTAAATCTTTCATCTTATCATTTTAATTTTATGTACTTTTTATAGTGAAAATTAATAATAAAATCAAATTATACTATTGACGAAAGTTAGAAAAAATTAAATACTATTAATTCGAGATGAAAGTAGTATATATTAAATATTATATATTTTAAAATATTATATTACATTTAAAAAGAAGTAGAAATATTAGATATTTAATTAATGACATTATATCTAGAATAATATGTTAATTAGAGTAATAAAAAATAATAAATATTCAGAAAGTGAAATAGAGAGTGTGAATAGTAGTTCTCCAAATTTGGAGAACTACTATTCACCTCTCTATAAATGGAGTATAGAGGGTGATATGGAGAGGGATTGGAGAGGGCATTATCTATTTTACTCTCCAAATATAGAGAATGGAGAGTAAAATGGAGGTGGGTTGGAGATGGTCTGAATCAATTCAAACACTCACAAGTCTTGATACTGCCAGTAGAAAAACAAAGTCTAGTTTGCTTGGCATAAGGACAAACTAAACACTTAGACACCTTATACATATTGTCTTTATTCATCTTTATTTATAGAAAACACTCTAACAAGTACATCAAGTACACCAGAAGAGACATGTCCTAGCCTTTGATGACACAACTCCACATCTATAGACACTCGAGATATATTTAAATCTATATCCCTTTGATCACTGACATGCTTTTGAGTATACAAACAACCTGTTTCTTCACCAATTTGTTTCACCTTTCCACTGTAAAGTTCCTGGAAAACACAACAGTTAGGGAAGAAAGTAACTGAGCAGCCTAGCTCCTTTGTTAACTTGCTGACAAACATTGGAAGTCAGGTAGATACAACACATTAGAAATAATACCATTATCTCCTAATGCACATGAGCCTACATGTGTCACTTGAGTACTGTCTCCATTAGGTAAGTACACAACCTTAGGAACCTCTAATTTCAAAACAGTGCCTTTGATAAACATATCTAAATCAGACACCATATGATTGGTAGCACCTATATCTATAATCTACACTCTATTAGTAATAGGAACATGTAATGATTTACCTGCAGTGTGAGCAGCAGAATGTGTAGCATTACAATCCAATGAGGCAATGTCTGTCTTATGCTGAAATTTTTTGAGAATATGATCATATTGATCCTTGTGAAAGTGAAACCCTTCAATAGCTGCTTCACCTCCAGTTTAGCTTGATTCACTAACTTAAGAGAAACTGGAAGGACCTGGTACACCGTGATCACTCTGAGAGTTATCAGATTTTCATCTCCATCCTGGTACCTCCACATTAGTATTCATACCATAGGAGAAGTGAACCTGATCAGGATTGACATCTGATGCAGTACCTTGTGGCTTCCTTTTAACTTGGGAAGTCAGGTGGATACCCTACAATCTTGTAGCAACACTACTTGTTATGACCTTTACACTTACAAAAGTCACAAATTAAGACTGAGTTCCTCCTGAATCTCTGATTTACACCTGAGGTAGATGTAGATTTAGAATACATAGCCACACAGTCTGCACTAATTGTGTTCATTCCCATGTTGTTGCGGTGATACATCTCTGCTTTTTGGCTTTCGTCTCCCACTATCATATCATAAGAATGATTAATAGTTGGTAGGGGGTTCAACATCAGAATATGACTTTTGGCCTGTTGATAGGACTCATTTAACCCCATCAGAAACTGATACAGCTTCTGCCTATCCATGTGAGCTACAAATTCTTTTGATTTATCACAGTTGCAACAAGGTGAAGGCACTAAAAGTTCTGACTCATCCCACAAAGTTTTAAGCCTTTTATAGTACTCATAAATTGAGTTAGTACCTTGTTGTTATGTTACAATGTCTTTGTGAAGAATGTATATTCTAAAGCCATCTACTTTATCAAATATCTCTTTCAAGTCATTCCAAACTTGCAAAGCACTCGAAGTAAAAACAACACCACTAAGAAGACTCTTAGATACTGAGTTTACTAACCAAGACAATACAATGGCATTTACCCTCTCCCATTGCCCCCACAGTTCTTCACCATACACTTCCTTCATACAGGATCCATTCACCAATCCTATCTTGTTTCTTACCAACAGAGCTAATGTAATAGATTGACTCCACAATGTATAATTCCCAATGTCAAGTAATTGAAAAGAGATAAGGCTAACCCCACTCACATCAGTAGGACTAAGAAACAAGGGATGTGTGTAGTCAATACCTTGAGATGATGAGACTGCATTAAAAGGAAAAGGCAAAGGAACCAACAATTTCTCCATTATTGATACCTCGATCTAGTTCTTCAGCTACTCGATCTAGATACATAGTAATCAAGGTAAAAACTTATTGCGGAATACGAATCAAACACAGTTAACAACAGTTGTGAACTCCAATATGTAGATCAATTGAGAATTTGACGAATCTATGAATCAACAAAGCAACTCTCTGATTCTTCAACCTAAATTGCCTATCACAGATTGTCACTGTGTATGACTCTGATACCATGAACGTAGACACAATTTACAGAGACTATTGGAAGAGAAAGAAGAAAAAATTCATTTATGATCTCAAAGGGCTAGCTTGTACAATGATAGAAACATGTATTTATAGTTGTATATGTAACTAACTCTTGAAAGAGTTAGTTATAACAACTTTATATAAAAAAGACTATACTACCCTTAATCATCCTAACCGACTTAACAACTAACTAATCTGATGAAGTCTCATTAGCTATTAATTACTATCATATGATTTTACTTAAGAAGTGCATAGCATATATTCACACATTTTCCATTAATTTTGGATGGAGCTAGATTGATGCACAAGCACATATTCATACATTTTCCATTTGATGCAGCTGGAAAGTTGTTTAATAAAAAGCCTAGTAGCAAAGTGAGTGTACAAACTGGTCTACCTCGGCTTGTCATAATTGGTGGTGTTGATTCAAGACAAATGCTCATCTTTTTGCTGCAAACTTTAGTAATAAAATGCAGTCTATTGTAGGCAGTAGCTGCACTTACTGCCATGTTATAGGAGTGAGGAGTGTTAAAATTGAGAAGTGAATATAGAGTTGATTGCACATCATAAATAACGTCTAGGCTTAGTCGCAATGGAGAGACATGGTGGAGAAAGACTTCCAAAGTTGTTCGTTAGTACTTGACAATTTTAGCTTTGATGGGTTGAAGCGTGTTAATAAGTATCATCTGCATCATATATCAACTGATAGAAAATGAATTGATGTTGAGAAGGACATCGCAATATTTGTAAGTTATATCAATGAATTTTTGTTAGTTAATATGTCAAATGTTATTTGTATTGCCGCCAGTAATGTTTCTAAGATCAAAATCATGATTCATGGAAGTTTGAGTGACATTATTAGGTGATTTACTCTCTTGGACACACCTCAAATTATTATACATCTTTATTATGTACAAAGTGATCAAGGCTCGGAGGCTAAGCAAAAATGTTGGGGTCAATCAAATCATCATATTGTTCGTAATAGTTTTCACCTGTAGCAGCCAAGGAAATTATAAACTCCAAGCTGCCGAATGAATTTTTCTGACACAAACCTTGAGGACAAGGTTCTCTTTGAGGGAGAGAGTAGGATATTAGAGAGTTTTATTTGGGATCTAGCCACATTTACACTTTGTTAAAGTGGACTATGAGTTAGAAGAACAGTTTAAAAATTATTTTCAAGCTTTGGTTGCTAGTTATTGTAACACCTCGAACATAAGAAAAAGGTCTAAAAGGGTTAACGATCATGTCCACAACCCTAAACCAGACTATGAACCCTTCACTGAAGCCTAAACGTCTCGTGAAAGGGACCACGATCTGTTTAGGGAAGTGGACAACCGTTTAAGGGCGGTCAGGAGATGAGTCCACATAGAGGGACCCCTGGACGGTATGTGGACCCCTGGACGGTCTTTGAATTCATGGACGAACCTTTTAGGGAAGGCTGCCCATATGTACAGAGCTTCCAAGCAAGGGGGCGGCTTGATGGTTCCCCATACGGACTCTGAGGACATGTACGGTCCGTCCAACCCTCCTTTTAGGAAACTTTGTTAGTTTTTATGTTAAGTTCAATTTCAAACGACCATATCTCTCAGTATATAACGAATTAGGTGGTTCATCACCTATCAAGTTAAATTAGGTCTCCAATTTTTCTTTTCAATGTCACCAAGTTTGCCTCATTTCGAGTTTGGAGTAAAATGTTATGTCTATTTTAGTAAGGCCCTGGCAGACACTGAAAGTTTCACGAATGGCTATATGACCAGTGAAGTGCTTCACAGATTGTGGATCTCAAAACGGTCCGTGAAGCATCCCTTTTAAGGCATTTCATAAGTTTTTAAGTTTGGGTCATTTTGGTCTTTTCTCTATGTGTTTGGTACTTAAACTACGTCGTTTTAATCTCTATTCTAAGTCTAAAACACGACATTTTACACCTAGTTAAGGACCTACAAAGTGTTGATCAATAACACTTCAAGTCACTAGAGTAAGGTTCCAAAAGGAGAAAAACTAGGATTTCAAGCGTTCTTCGAGTTTCATCAATCTCACCAAGAACTTCATTCTTCTAGGTATGTAATGTTATTCATAGTGTTGGACTTGTTCTTTCTCATGCCCTACACCTAGACTCAGTTAGCAAAAGTTATGTTTAGGGATTTACCCATAGTTTCCTGGAAATTTTGAAATTAGTTTCCTTAACAATTGAGGTTTTGGTTTCTACTATGTTTGTTGAACTTTTAAATTATTGCGAGTTCATAGTATCGCATGAATGTTTTCAATGTAATACACGAGTTTTATTATATATTGATTTTGGGCTTGAGAGATAAGTCCATAAGAACATGTTTTAAATGCAAGTTTTTTCCTGACACCTATCTTAACATTAGAGGTAGATAGAGTCGAGGAGTCTCTTAGCACTTTATTTTCTTTAAAGATGTTTTGCAAATTATTATTATTATATTAGTATTGCTATAGTACTTTCAGACATTCTTGTTGAGTTTTACTTTGAGATCTATTTCTGTTTTAAGTATATTATTTCTTGAGTGAGTCTTCCTCTAAGTTGTTAGCTAGGTCAAGAGTTTATTTGGGCATCAGAAAGGTTCTCGAGTGTCGGCCACGTCCAGGATATAGGTCCAGAGAGTGACAGTTATCTCTCATCCCCTTTCTCTGTTCCAATATTTCACCCTTTCTAGTTACCTTCTTTTATGTTAATCACACATAAGTTAGTGCATATTTACTTTGTTGTGTGTATGCTTGTTGTAAATTGTATTCAATGATAAATATATATAACAGTGCAAACAATACATATGCACATATCGGACACTTAAGTATATTCTCAATCAAAATTATTATTGTATTTCTGATTGAAATAAATTCCCTTAGATTATCATATAGAGTGTGTTTGGTATGAAGGAAAACATTAAATGTTTTCAAATTTTATCAGGTTTGATTGTCTTAAAAGTTTTGGAAAATATTTTTTGAATAAACTTCTTCTTCGTAAAATTGAAGGAAAATGACTCCCCTTTAGAAATTAAAGAAGCCATTTTTCAAAAATCTCCTTCAACCTCAAATTAGAATTTTTTTTTTCTTGCCCACCACTTACCGCGACCCTCCCATTCAAAAAAAAACTATATTACCTATTTGAAATTTTATTTTTAAAAAATAGTTTAAATTTTAAAATTTCCGATTTCTTTACCCCACCTAACCCCTGAATACTCCTATACAAAACAAAAAAAAGTTAAAAAATTTGTTTTTGAAAAAAATAATTAAAATTTCATTTTCTTTAACTCATACCTACCCCAACCCTTACCAGCCCCCACCCACTCCAAAAAATATACCTAATAAAGTTTGATTTAAAAGAATAATTTTAAATGTTTATTATTTTATCTCACTAAACCTCATACCCCTCCCCTCCCTCTCTTCTCAATTTGTTTAAAAATTGTTTTTGAAAATTATTTAATTTCTTCACCCCCACCCCCACTCCCACTCCCACCCCGTTACCACCTCCCTCCTCCATAAAAAATAAAGGAAATAATAATTAAAAATTATTTTTGAAGAATATTTTTAATTTTTTAAATTTTACCTCACCCCACCCCCTCCACACACAAAAGAAATTTTAATTTTTAGAAAATAATAATAAATTTCAGCTTGAGAGTTTGGTCCCGAATTGAGTGTGATTGGATCTCGATTCGGAAGTTAGGGTCAAAATCCCAATTATAAAGTTGAATTGGGTCTCACATCAATTGTTAGTTGTCGGGGTCGGCACCTACTTAGGAAATCGTGTCTCAATTTGAATGTCGAAGTTGAAATCCGAATTGATAGATCATGTTCAAATTTGAGTGTCGGGATTAGGTCTTGGGTCAGATATCCGATCACAATTCAATTTTGGGCTCGGGTCGAAAGCCGAGATTAGATTCTGGGTTAAATCTCAGGGTTGAATTTTGAATCGGTCTTCGAGGTTGTGTCCTAGTTCGTGTGTCGAGGTATGTCCTAGATCAATTATCAAGGTTGATTTAGAGTCAAAAATTATTTTTCCTAAAAAGTATTTCAGAAAATATTTTCTACACAAACCAAACATGAAAAAATAAGTTAAAAAATTCACTTATTTTCCATAAAATATTTTTGAGAAAAACATTTTTCATTAAAAAAAAAGAAAAATTATTTATATACACATCTTTACTTATCTTATTGTCCATTTTCCCCTACCTTTTTAAAATATTACATAAATCCCTTATTTCTCTCAAGTATTAAAACTTTCGGATACAAAAGTTCAATAGCCAAACCCACGTTTTCTACTTTCTTTTTTCTCTCCCTAAATTCACTCCACATTATTAGCAGTTACAATTTTCATATCAATTTGATTTTCAAAAGATTCTCGCTCTAGTCAATCAATTTCAAAATAGGTAGGGATTGTCTTCTCCATTATTGTCTTATCTCTCCCTAAATTCTTAGTTGATGAAACATGTACACATGAAGACAATCAACCACAAAAAACATTAGGTCTTATATGTAGTTTTTTTTGGTAGATTAAGTTGCATAGGTTGTTATGTTCTTAATTTCTCTGATGAACGATGTTGCTGGTAAATTTATGCACTGCACGGTTGAATTTTCCGACAAAAATCAATATTAAATCTCAATTAAGTACTTTTCAGTTTGATTCACAATCAACTTCACCAATACTAATGGAATTGCCACAATGATCAAAATATTGATTGTATTTGTTGTTGAGGTTGAGATCAGATCCATGACTGCAGAGGTATGTATCTGATATATTATAGGTAATAGCGTTTATAGTTCATTATTTATTGTCAAAATTGTATGTCTTATACATATTTTCTTGAATAAAATTGAATGTATCATTAACATATTTGTTAACAATTGTTTGTTCTAAAACTACAAATATAAATGATGATACTATCAAGAATCAGCAAGAAATGAAGGATGTTTCAGAACTCTAACCAACAGACGAAAATATTCATGATACTACCAAAAATCAACAAGAAATAGTGGACTTTTCAGAACTCCAACCCACATATGAAAATATTCGTGTTACCACAGAAGCAAGTGAGCATAAGAATGTATTATTATTATGATAACATTTAATATTATGATACATTATCAGATGTTTGATACATCAAAATTTGTTTGCATATGATACATTATCAGTTTAGTGTATCCGTGACTTATAATGCATGTTTCTTCTTTAGGATGATGAACCAAATTAAGGCCCTCAACATCCTAATGAAGCAACAATGAATGTGATACATAAATAGTAATATATCATGTATTATGTATATTTTGATAAAATACTTTATTAATCAAACAAATTAAGAAACATAAATGGTAATATATCATGCACTAATTTATAGGCATGATACGTAATTTGAATTTATACTAAATATATATGATACATAGAAATTACCACATAGACATGTATTTATCAAAGTTATGTATCTCTTCAGCATTTTTCTATGTTGTATCAATGCATAACATATATATTGAAAATTCAGGATTTTGTTTCTTCACCACAACGATATATTTGATTTACAATTTTTTTCCTCAACTCATTGATCTATTATTCAGCAACGTCAACTGATAAGAGATTCACAAAATTAATATTTTGACTGACAATAATTTCATCACTTTTGTATTGTTCATACCTCACCTCATTTTTCAAATTTCAGAATGTCTCGACAAGTTCATGTTGTATTAGAACGATTTATCGACAAATTTAATTCAAAATTGAAAGTTTTTTGGAAGAATTAGAAGAAGAATTTTGAATTTTGAATAATGTAGCCTGTTACAATTTATTCAATTAATGTATCGATTTGAAATAAAAAAATAATGTATCTATCTAAAATCAAATAGTAATGTGTCGATATTATGTCCAACAACAATTTCATCATTATTGTATCGTTCATACCTCACCTCACTTTTCAGAATTTAGAATGTCTTGACAAGATCGACAAGTTCATATTGTATAAGTACAATTTGTCGAAAAATTTGATTCAAAAATTGAAAGTTTTTGAAAAGAAGAAATTTAAGTTTTGAATAATGTCATTACAATTTTCAATTGATGTATCTATCTAAAACCAAACAATAATGTATTGATCTAAAACCGAACACCTTATGAGCAATCTTTACTACTTTAATGTATATGTAGGATTACAATACTTATCAATGTATTTTAAGAATATTAATGTATCATTAGTAATATATCCATCTCGAGATCACAAACTAAAAAATCGACTACGCAACACAATACATGTAATTAAATATATTCACTATCAGATCTCTTTACCCTGAAGTTAAAGTTATAAACAATAATGTATCATGAACAATTTTATGGGGCATAATACAAAAATACATAAAAGTTTATACATATAAACCTATCCAGTTGCTCTATCAATGTCGTGTTATTTTACTTTGCAGAAGAAATGAGATTTCAAATTTGACATTTAGTATTCAAGTATATAGTCAATGTCGATAGAGGAAGAAAATGCCATAAAGGCGTGAACGATGCGAAGGGAGAGACTGAGAGTTAATATCGATCATGTACTAATGAACTCAAATGATGGAACAACCTGCAAAGCATAGTCATTCAAAATGCACAACATGCAAACATTCAGAAACCTTCATACGTCAACCACATTCATTCGAAAAGCACACTAACACATAGATGTACAATTTTTTTTCATCATATTAATGCATACACCAGATATATTGAAATACATAATGGTGCAGTGATTAACAATTTCTTAAAGAATGATATACATTAATGTATCATTCATAATAATCACCACAACTATTTGATATATCTTAATTATTACATTGTCGTATGTATCATAGTCATAACACTAACCTGATACACGTTATAAAAATCACTAATACTTTAATATTAGAGATACTTAACGTATTTGATACATGTTAATTCTTACTCTTTTGTTGTATGTATCATATGCAATCCATTCCATTTCTGTTTCATGCTTAACAGATAGATACACATTCTCTCAAGATGATTCATGGCATACCACAAAAAAATCTGTAAAAATACCAGATACAAAATTAATTTTACACTATTGACAATTTACAACTAATGTATCATGAATATCTTATCGATATCAGATAATCATCAAAAGTAAAAAACAAGTATCAACATGATACAATTGCTTATAATAATAATGTATCATACAAGATTAAAAATAGAGATAAAAAACTAACATACTTTTTCTATCAGATCGTTTTACCAAAGTTATGTATCTCTCCACCAATCTACTTAGTTGTATCAATAAATAGAGGACACATTGCAAATTCATACTCGTTTATTTTTCACCTCCAAATATAGTTTTACACCCAATTTGTTCTTAATTTTCAACGGAGATAAGTTATTACCTTTTAAGATGTATCTGATTTTCAAATTTTACCTAATCTTATAGATCTCCAACTTGATTGAAATGGCGGTTTGAGATTCATAAATGAAATTGATTGTCCAACAGCTATTCCATCACTTTTGGAACTTTCATAACTCATTTTGCTTACCTAAATTCTTGAATCTCTCAACAAAATCAATATATATTCATATTGTATCAGCCAATTTGTCGAGTAATTTTAGTTCTTCACGAGTTGGGCTGCAATGGCGGCTTGATGGAGATGATGAAAATTTAAATTTTGAAAAATGTGAATATGTTACAAATTGGGATGGATTGATAACAATCACTTATGCTAGAATCGTGGGATTTAGAATCAATTTTAGGTTAATTTTCCTAATAAAGTGCAACAACCAACTATTTTCCTTAATTGGTGTAACTGCCAACTTTAACAATGTATCACACATAATGTATCCGGATGAAACTATGACTTTTATTTTAAGAAATTTTTGTAAAATAGAAAAAAAAGTAGAAATAGAATGTAATTTAGATTTTACACTATACGATTTATGTAAGTTATACTAAAAAAAAATATTTTTTCTTTCGTACCAAACACACCCATAAATTAAAGTAAATCTCCATAAATCTATCAAGCCCATGATCCTCGCCTCCAACCAAGGAAATTACACCATTCAAAATGGAGCAAAAATTAATATTGAGCACAAAATAGTAGAGTCAAAAGGGAAAATAAAATCATTTAACATGGATCATTATAGATAGATCCAAACCAACGGAAATAACAAGTGAATTTGCATATAGATTATGCAAATTAAAAAGAAACCATAATATTCAACAACCGCACAACCTCAAGACAAGTGTCAACTGACTGTTATATTGAATTCCATAGTCTCAAGAGATCTATCATCTTCGCGTTGTCTTTCATTATAGATTAGCCTCTGTTTATGAAATCGAATACCTTCTTTTTCCTGAATGGCAGCTTACATCTGCTATCGTGTCATCACTCTCAACCATTAACTTAAACCTGCGATTAGTAAGCGTTAACACATAGATTTGTGTTATTGGTGCATATCGAAGAATTAAGGTAGATCCTTTATTGATTCCCGCAGACTCTAACGTTTGTGCATCTCTCATAACTCCCCATCTTCATTCAACAACTTTTGTTTTTTAAAAGAAATTCTTTTTTCCTCTTGAATATACGCTTTAACTGCAGCTATACTGTCATCTGGTTCAACCATTAGGAGAATAGCTTTTGATTCTGAACATATAGTATCTTCTTTGGCAATATCAATAGTACTTGGTAGAAATGATTCAGGTAATGATTTTAAATTATTCACGTCTCTATAAGTGTCATCTTGAATAATAATTCGCATCGTTCGATCTCGTGACCGTGGATCTATATGACAATTAATAAAACACAACATAAGTATTCTTCCATCAAAACAAATCATACAACAACCAATATTTGAATCATCTTTTGTTTTTTAACTACAAATTAATTGTGTTAGAATTGACAAACTTCCATTGGAGTTCATAATTACACAAGAAAAAATAAAGTCAACATACTTTTTTCTAGCTATGTTCGTAGAAAAAAATTGATAACTAGATAGAAATTAGGGGGAAAAATGAAACTTATCTAATAGGATATGCATTTATAATGAAGAAAGAGAGAGTTTACTCTTTTGAACATCCATTTTCGTTGTGGATTGATCACTTGATCTACCTTTCATCATATTCTTCCTTCAACTCTAAGATAAAGAAGAAAGGCTCAACCACAAACCCTTTACATATACAAGGAAAGCTTAAAGAGGGATATTTTTATAAATTTATGTAAAATTATAATCAGATAAACTAAAAATAAAGAGAATAAAAAATTTAAATTGTCATTTTCATCAAATTAAATAAAGTTTCTCTCTATTTCAATTTTTTCCCACAACTTTTATGATGAAAAATGTTCCCAACTCTCTCTTTTCACATTTTGTTATAGATGAGTGAAGTCAAGTGGATGCGTATGTGGGCTACTCCAAGTTTTGTTATATTTCTTTTTCTCTATCATTGGTTGATTTATTCAAACTCTTTGGTTTATGGCTACTAAAAATGTCGTCCTTTACTTCTTTTTTTTTTAATAATAAGTAAGGAAATTTTTTATATTGATTGAGGTACGATTAATAATAGTTATAGGAGGGCATCATTTTCTTTTGACAAGTCTTTTGTATGTCACTTTTCTTGTTGTCACATTTTTTCTTTCACATACTTTCTTTATCTCAAAGTTTTGTCTTTTTCTAATCTATATATTTTTTCTTTGCGAAACTCCTTTTCTATTTTCGAGTAAATCAAGTAAATTAGATATGGAAGAGGTGATGTAATTGTTTTCAATCTGCGTTTGAAAAACAGAATTACTGATTCTAATAAAATTTTGCAGAAACACGAAGTAATCAAAGTTTACTGAATCAGTACAAGAGATGAACAAAAATTAATTAAGAAAAACTAAAATCTGTAACGTACCAGAATCTGCAAAAATTTTGAACAGAAAAAGATCAAGTCCACTGAACTCACAGTGTCCCCTTAAGAAAATTATTCCCCTCTATTCGAGGTTTGATTTGGAATATGACCTCCCAGGGTAAAATGATCTCAATCACCAGAGTATAGATACCAAAAACTCTGGTGTCAGCGAACCACTCAACAACAGTAAAATACATGAAGTAATTGTTGTGCAGAAGAAGAAGAAGAGATCAGAAAAAAATATTTTTTTTTAATAAATTCTGAAGAGTGAATGGTATTTATAGGCAAGAGCAACAGGTTCCGAAAGGTTGCAACCCTTTAAAATCCACACGACCATTAATGAAAGTTTGCAACCTTTAAAATGGAGTACTGTTCCTGAAAGTTGCAACCTTTCAGAACAGTCATTTCCAAAAATGGCGGGAAATTTAAATAAAACGGGAAAGTTTTTAAATCAAACGGGTCGCGCACGGATCCGAGTCGGGTCAGGTTAATCAACTAAAAAGTTGAAACGTTTTGGTTAAATAACTGAAAATGTTTCTGTTATCCAACTAATTAATTGAAATTTTTTTGGCCATTTAATTTAATTAATTAAATATATAATTAATTAAACAATTAAAACAAACTTTATCCAAAAAATAATCTCTCGATTGATCATTTTCCAAAGCCAAAGCCGTAGTCGTAGCCGTAGCCATAGCCGAAGCCGAGACAAGCAAGCGACGATGACGACGACGCGAGGGGGGTCCCTCTTTCCAACCCTTTTAACAATTAATAGGAGTATTTCTATATTTAAACTCTCCTATTTTTCTTTTCACCACCGATGAGGGACAAATGCCTTTTCATTAAAGAATAAGAGGACTTTTCAAGTTCCCAACTCTTTAAGTTCTCAACTTTTATCAATATCCTCTCTCCCTCAATTCCCCATCAATTCTTGCTACATACCCAACAATCCCCCACATTGATGGGGAATGGTTATAACATAGGAATGCACACACAAGTGTGTACTTTACACGCAAGGATTAATAGCATCTGGATAAGTAGATTTCTCCTTGGACTTTCCGTAGTGAACATATGTCGGATATACTCGGTCAATCGGTAGATGCAATATCTTTGAAACGTCGAGCTTTGGTGTATACCTTGACAACCATATGTCACACAATTAACCCTTTACTGTTTGTGGTTCTTACGGTTGTGTTCGTTTCAGTCATGAACACCTCCTGGTTTCATGAGTGTATAGAGAATAGACTTTTGACATAAAATTCTCTCTGAAGCGGCTTCCACTTCACACTCACATATGTGATTTCTAACCGTGTCATCTCGTAGATACACTATTTGGTCAAATCTGCCAAATTTAGCTAATCATTAAAAACTTTAAGCTTTATTACTTCATTAACAAGACTTAAAGTCTTAACCTTGTTCCTGAACATTGTCTCATCATGAGAATGGGTTCAATTAATTGACAATGTCGAACCGTCAGCCACAACTTTGTTTTTCTCCTTGAATCTAGCTCTTGGGATCTCCAATCTGCTAGTTAGAGTTACCGTCATGCTGACTTGTCCTAAGTCGTAAACTCATTCTCTTAGATGATCTTTCAACTGCCTCTCTCACTAGGCCTTTCGTTAGTGGATCTGACACATTATCGCTTGACTTTACATAGTAAATTATGATAATTTCACTAGAGAGCAGTTGTCTTATGGTGTTATGTCTCCGTCGTATATGATGAGACTTTCCGTTGTACATGACGCTCCCTGCCCTACCTATTGATGCTTGACTATCACAATATATGCAAATTGGTCCAACAGGTTTGGGCCAGAATGGAATATCCTCTATGAAATTCAGGAGTCATTCATCTTCTTCACCAACCTTATCCAAAGCAATGAATTCAGATTCCATTGTGGAACGAACAATACATGTCTGTTTGGACGATTTCCAAGAGACTGCTCCTCCACCAAGTATGAACACATAACCACTTGTGGATTTTACTTCATTTGACCCGGTGATCCAATTTGCATTACTATATTTTTCAATCAGAGCAGGATGCAAAGCATAGTGTTGTGTATATTTCAGATATCCCAACACATGTTTCATTTCCATTTAATGAGCTTGATTCTGATTACTAGTGAATTGACTCAGTTTGCTAATAGCACATGTTATATCTGGTCGCTTACAATTCATAATATACATCAAACTTCTCAATACTCTAGCATATTTCAATTGAGAGTCACTTTGACCTTCATTCTTTTGAAATGTACAGCTTAAATCAATTGAAATTTTGATAATATTGAATTTCAAGTACTTGAACTTATTCAATACTCTTTCAATATAGTGAGATTGAGATAATGCTAGTCCCTGAGGAGTTTTGATAATCCTGACCCCTAAGATCGAATCAGCAACTCCTATGTCCTTCATATCGAACTTGTTGGACAACATGCGTTTAGTAACATTTATATCGTCAATGTCTTTACTCATTAATAACATGTCATCAACATACAAACAAACAGTGACTTCATGATTCATAATATTTTTAATGTAAACACATTTATCACATTCATTAATCTTGAATTCAATTGCCAACATTGTTTGGTCAAATTTAGCATGCCATTGTTTGGGTGCTTGCTTGAGTCCATAAAGTGACTTCACAAGTCTGCACACTTTCTTTTCTTTACCAGGAACTATAAACCCTTCAGGTTGTTCCATGTAAATTTCTTCCTCCAACTCTCCATTTAAGAAGACTGTCTTTACATCCATTTGGTGGATTTTAAGATCATGCACTGCTGCTAGTGCTATTAACATCCTAATTGATGTTATCCTTGTTACTTGAGAGTATGTGTCAAAGTAGTCCAGACCTTCCTTTTGTATGTACCCTTTGACTACTAGTCTAGCCTTATATTTGTCAATAGTCCCATCAGGTTTTATTTTCCTTTTAAAGATCCACTTTGATCCTAAAGGTTTATTTCCTAGAGGAAGATCAGTCAATTCCCTAGTATGATTACTTAAAATTGATTCGATCTCACTATTGACTGTTTCTTTCCAATAAGTTTACTCAGACGAAGACATATCTACTTAAATGTTTGAGGCTCATTTTCAAGCAATAGTGCCACAAAATCTAGTCCGAAAGAAACAGGTTTCCGTTGGCGAGTACTACGCCTAAGATCCTCACTAGTTAGTGTATTTTCTGTTGATTCTTCTCGTGGTCATTTAGGTCTTTCACTTGTCGACTCACATTCAATTTTATACGGATAAATGTTTTAAAAAAACTCTGCGTATCTGACTCAATTATCGTATTAACATGAATCTCAGGATTATCAGATTTGTGAACCAAAAATCGACAGGCCTTACTGTTCACAACATATCCAATAAATACACAGTCTACTATTTTGGGTCCAATTTTAATCCTCTTCGGTAAGAAACCTCTATCTTGGCTAAACACCCCACACTTTGAAATATTTCAAGTTGAGTTTCATTCCTTTCCATAACTCATATGGAATTGATTGTATTTTTCGATGGGGTACCCTATTGAGTATCTTATTAGCCGTAAAGATGGCTTCCCCCAAAGGTTTCGTGGTGAACCAGAATTGATCATCAAGGCATTCATCATTTCCTTTAATGTTCTGTTCTTTCGTTCCGCCAAACCATTTGACTGTGGTGTATAAGGTGCAGTAGTTTGATGAATAATACCATATTCCAAATATATCTCTACAAAAGGAGATTCATATTCTCCACCATATCACTCCGAATCATTTTTATCTTTAGATTCCATTGGTTCTCCACTTCATTTTTGTATTACTTAAATGCATCAATTGTTTCATCCTTACTATTAAGCAAATATACATAATAAAATCGAGTGCAGTCGTCAATAAAAGTTATAAAATACTTGTTTCCACCACGAGATGGTGTCGACTTCATATCGCATATATCTGTGTGAATTAAGTCTAAAGTTTTGGAATTTCTTTCAACAGACTTATAAGGATGTTTAAAAAACTTACTTTCCACACAAATTTTGCATTTCGATTTGTCGCATTTAAAATCAGGCAATACTTCTAGAGTAACCAATTTTCGCAAGACTTTGTAATTTACATGTCCCAAACGGACATGCCATAAATCATTTGACTCCAATAAGTAAACAGAAGCAGAATTCTTATTAATACTGTCAACAACCATTATATTCAGTTTGAAAAGACCCTCATTGAGGTAGCCCTTTCCTATGAACATTTCATTTTTACTTATTATAGCTTTATCACTAACTAGGACACACTTAAACTCGTTCTTAACGAGTAGTGCAACAGAAACTAAATTCTTCCTAATAGTAGGGACATGCAGAACACTGTTCAAAGTTAACACCTTGCCGGATGTCATTTTCAACATTACTTTCTCAGTTCCTGCAATTCTTGTTGTTGCTGTGTTTCCCATGAACAAATCTTCATCGTACTCAGCAGGAGTGTACGTTTCAAAGGCTTCTTTAGCAGAACAAATGTGTCGAGTGACACCTGAGTCGATAAACCACTCCTTGGGATTTCCAACTAAGTTACACTCCGAGATCATTGCACACAAGTCATATGCATCTTCCATCTTTTTCACGATGTTTGCTTGACTTTTGCCTTTGCCTTTGTCTTTGTTCTTTCTTGGAGCACGACAATCAGAAGACGTATGACCAACCTTGCCACAGTTTTAACAGTTGCCTTTTAATTTCTTCTTGGCCTGTTCTGACTTCTGCCCGTTGGACTTCTTTCTCTTGTCTTTGGTAAGAGATTCTTCAACAGTATTAACTCTAATGATTGTTGAGCTCTTACGAGACTTCTTTTCGGCGTTTTTGTTATCTTCCTCAATCTTGAGCCGAATCACAAGATCTTCAAGCTTTATTTTTTTACGCTTGTGCTTTAGATAATTCTTGAAATCGTTCCACGAAGAAGGCAACTTGTCGATCATTGCATCCACTTGAAAAGTTTCATTTACTACCATATCTTCAGCAATCAGATCATGGAGAATAAGTTGAAGTTCCTGCACTTGTGATCCAACAGTTTTACTATCTACCATTTTATAGTCTAAAAACTTTGCGACCACAAACTTTTTCAAGCATGCATCTTCTGTCTTATATTTCTTCTCAAGTGCATCCCACAACTCTTTTGAAGTTGTTATTGCACTATAGACATTATATAAGTCATCCTCTAGAGCACTCAAAATGTAGCCTTTACATAGGAAGTCTGTCTGTTTCCATGCTTCAATAATCATGAATTTTTCTCTGTCTAGCATATCATCAGCAGGCACTGGAGTTTCTTCACTGATAAATTTCTGCAGACCAAGAGTGGTAAGCCAGAAAAATACTCGTTGCTGCCATCCTTTGA
Organism: Solanum sitiens; assembly: GCA_016801875.1. Taxonomy (NCBI): domain Eukaryota; kingdom Viridiplantae; phylum Streptophyta; class Magnoliopsida; order Solanales; family Solanaceae; genus Solanum; species Solanum sitiens. Next base: position 161,126 of record JABWTJ010000965.1, read on the forward strand.
AATTCACACTAGTGAATTTACTCGGTTTCTCTGCTTGTGGTATAACAGTTCGGGTTGATGCAGCAACAGCCACTGTAACACCGTTGTTTGCCATTTCTGATAAACAAAAGTCGATACAGTCTTAGTAAGCAATAAACTATAATTGCAGACTTCAAGGAGTATAGAATCACGAAGATTTTTGTCTCCACCAGAAGCACAGATTAATAAATAAAAATAATTTCCTTAAGATTGTTTCTAATCTGCGTTTGAAAAATAGAATTACTAATTCTGATAAAATTTTGCAGAAACACGAAGTAATCAAAGTTTACTGAATCAGTACAAGAGATGAACAAAAATTAATTAAGAAAAACTAAAATCTGTAATGTACTAGAATCTGGAAAAATTTGAACAGAAAATGATCAAGTCTACTGAACTCAACAGCAGTAAGCTACACGACGACGGCGCGAGGGGGGTCCCTCTTTCCAACTCTTTTAACAATTAATAGGAGTATTCCTATATTTAGACTCATCTATTTTTCTTTCCACCACCGATGAGGGACAAATGCCTTTTCATTAAAGCATAAGAGGACTTTTCAAGTTCCCAACTCTTTAAGTTCTCAACTTTTCAAGTTCCTCTCTCTCTCAAGTTCCCATCAATTCTTGCTACATACCTAACAATAATATGTATTGGTATGTCTCTTTGATTAAAAATCAAAGGGTAATGCTAAATGGCCAGAAAATTTTGGCCAGAATTTGGCCAGAAATGTAAAAAGACTAAAATAACCTTATTTTAAGTTTTACATTTATTTCCTCAATACTTTTCCCTCCAAACAAAATTAATTTTTGTCTATTTCCCAAACTCCTTGGACTACTAAATATTAACTATTTGGCTGCCAAAGAAAATGAAAAATGTTTTTTTTTTTGTGTGTGTAGTTTATCTTTAAAAATAAGTATTGTTTAATTAATTAAAAAAATGTACACTTTAATTAAAAAAATATTTTTGTAATTTTATTTTTATACATTTATATATTTTTCATTATATAGCAAATTATGTTCTACATTTACCCCTCCTCCAAACTCAATTATGATCCTAAGGTTTCAACTTTGAAAAATTATTTTTTCGCTTAAAATAAACCTCTTTATTGAAAAAAGACAATTAAATTTCTCATTAATAATAACTACAAATGACTATCTTATCTACTAAAGATTATACTTAATTATTTTATAATAAAAAAATTGTAAAATATAGTAATTAAGCATAGATTAAAAAAATTAATTAAATTTTTCTTTAAATATAATCAACTAAATAGATAAGTCTATATAATGGACATATTTTGAGAGAAAAATTATATTGAAATTTCGATATTTTTAAAAATAATTGATGATAAGACATTCAAAACTATGTCATAAATAACACATTATTTTTTTTATATTATAATCATTCCGTACAAGAATTAACATATATAGAAAATGGTGAAATTATTTCACTAATTTTAACAATGAATAAATAATCCAGTTATTCGAATAGTATTAATTAAGTGGATATTTCAAAACAAATGAATAAAAGATCACTCAATACCTACTTATCAATTATAATACTTTAAAATAGATGTATTTTATGTATATATTAATTTACAATATGTTTAACATGTATAAGTAAATTATAACATAACTAGGATATATATGTTTTAAAAATTATTTTCATTTATCTAGAATTTTTATATTTCAATAACGACAATCAAATCTCAAAATACTTCCGAGTTGATAGACATCGACACATTATAAAATCCATAATTTAATTTTCTTAAAACATAGTAATCAAATATGTAATTTAAATTTTTTAAATATGTAGTTTAATTTTTAAACATGTTGTTGTAAATATGTAGTTTAATTTTTTAAAACATAATAACCAAACATAAACTTTAAATATGTAATTTTTCAATATTAATGTGTAGTTATCTTGGGTTGTTGTTAAATAGAATCGACACTTATAAACCGTATGATTTTTAGTATTTCTTTAATGTGTTGATGTTTATCAATTCTAAAGTATTTTGATTTTTGATTGTTAGTATTGAATTATTTTACATTATAGATATAAAAAAAGTATTTAAAATTTAATTTAAATAATTATTTAAATAGGTAATTTAAATTTATTTATATAATAAATGCAATAAAATTACTTAATTTTAAAAAATATTAATCCGTTCAAAACAAATATTAATTTGAAAGAAAAAAATAATATTGTGACTACAACTATGTATACTTAATATTTTTGCAGATCATTTAATAGCAAACATTTTTAATAAAATAACAAATAATACTACTAAAGAAAAATATATATGTGATGAAACTTAAATCTAGTTCATGTTAAATTTGTATTGTCATTGTCATCGGAGAACTATAAAGATGTTTTTCTTTCAAATTTTTTTATAAAGTTTATTTTCAAATCATAAAAAACTCTCTATATCCTTTTTATGTTATTAAAATTTTTTAATGAAGCACCATAAAAAATTTATAAAAAAAATTTGTATATGTCTCTAATAGTGAAATAATAAATAAAAATTAATTTTAATGAGTCTTTTTTGTGTATGACATGATTCATATGTTATCGAAAATATGAAGATAATCACATAATAGAGGAAACATGATGATAATTTTAGTTTTCTTCTTATTTCGCTCACATAATTTTGAGTATAATTGGATAAAATATATTTTTATCATTAATTTTTTTTCTAGAAAATCAGTGTATAACAATAATTCCTTTGAATAAATAAGAGTAACTCTTTAGCCAACTCGGCTAATTTCATATTTTTATATTTTAATATTTTAATTTAGATATAAATTATCTTTTCGCGATTAAAAATTATAAATTAAAATAGATAATTTAACCTTAGTTCTGTTTTATACTTTTAAAATTTTTCTTATCATTAAGGAATAAGAAATGAAAAAAAATAAACTAAAAAGAATAAGTAAAAAGGAGGAAAATTGAATTATGTTTTTTTTTGGTGAATTTTTTGGTTCTTTTCCCATGTTTAATTAAGAAATGATCAATAATTAATCTCACTAATCATTTTCAATGTATTGAAAAGATAATTAAATAATACATTTAATATTTAAGTTAAAGGGCAAAAATATCTAAAAGTAAACTAGATTATAGTGTGAACATATCATTTTACCATTCTGGCCAAATTCTGGCCAAATTTTTCTGGCCAAAAAGACTTTTTCAAAATCAAATTCATCCTTTTCCTTCTTTCTTGACTTATTATTTGATCATCATTTTTACAATAGCTCTAACTTTTAGTATTCTTTTTTCATTTGTTTTATATAGATTTTATTTAATGTAGCGTAAATCAAGTAAATTTGTTTTTATCATTTTTACAATAGCTCTTTGATTAAGAATCATATTATCTTTTCCCTCCTTTTAAATTTTGTTTTATTTGATTATCCTTTTTATTTTATATAAAGCAAAATATTAGAAAAATGATGCAATACTTCTCTCTGATCAATGATTCTATTTATTTATTTATTTCTTTTTAAACAATTCTTTATATTTCTATTTATTTTTATTAATATTATTATACAAAAAATTAAATTCAATTACTACTCCGTCATTCATTTCTATTCTTTTTATAAAAATTTAAATGTTTCAAATTTACTATTCCACTTATTTATATTCAATTATCGCATAATTTAGAAATCTAAATTTATCACTCTAATCTTTCATTTCCTTCACAAAGAATAAAAAATATATTAAATTGAAGTAGTGTAATCTCTCTCTCACCCACACACACTTTTTTAATATGTGATGGCAAGAGTCATAGAAATTTGGTTGAATAATAAAACATTACTTGATTAATAAAGACTTTTTCTTTTATTAAATTTATGATACTAATAATAGTTATATTTTTTTTTGATAAAAGTAAGAACAAAATTCCATGATATCATTTAAATAAAAAGAAAAGGAATAAAATTTAAATAAGAGTTACATGTGAAAGGACTTGTAAGGAGACACATATTTTACCCTTATGACTGTTTACTTCATTGATAAATTATTTATTTAATCATCTCTATGATTTTTTATTTAATTTTTATTTTTTTGGTAAATATAGAAAAATATTAATTGATTAATAAAGAATAGGAAAATATGAAAATATGAAAAATGAAAAAAATGGTTGAAACTGTTGAATTTAAGGTTACTATATTTATTTGTGATTTGTTGGCGTTAATTTTATAGTTTTTTTTATATTTTTCTATTTTTTATTAATCAATACTCATTTTCGAGATTTACTGGAATTCCTTTTTTAAAAAAATGTTGAAATTATTGAATTTAAGGTTACTATACTTATTTGTAAATTTTTGGCGTAAATTTTATATTTTTATTTTTATATTTTTCCTTTTTTTATTAATAAATTACTCATTTTCGGGATTTGTTGAAAAATTAGAATTAAAGGTTACTATATTTATTTGTGAACTTTTGACGTTAACTTTATATTTTTCATATTTTTTATTAATCAATTACTCATTTTCAAGATTTACCGAAAAAAGATAAAAATTTAAAAAATTATTGAAACTGTTGGATTTAAGGTTACTATATTTATTTGTGAATTTTCGGCGTTAATGTTATACTTATTTTTTTCATATTTTTCCTTTTTGTTTGTTAATAAATTACTCATTTTCTGAATTTACCGAAAAAAATAAAATTAAACAAAATTATTAAAAATGGGTCGGATAATTTATTTAAAAGGGGGGTAGATTTATGAATTAGATTAGGTGTTTATGGATTCGAATCCTTTTCCATTTTCATATAAATGTCATGTGATAAGGTCAAAATGACATACAATTCCATGTGACATTTAAAGAAATAAAAAATGAGCGGGATATGTCCAGCATACCCTCTAACGCCCATAAGGGCATATCTAGGCCAAAATTTGGACATCGAGGGCATGAGTGAACCAAACTTTAAACGGAGGGTGTATCTAAACTTTTTCGAATAGTTTAGGGGCATAATTGACCCTTTTCCCTATTTTATATAAAGAAAAATATTAGAAAAAAGATGCAATACTTCTCTCTGATCAATGATTATTTTTTTCTTTCCTTTTAAACAATTCACTATATTTCTATTATTTATTATTATTATTATTATTATTATTATTATTATTATTATTATTATTATTATTATTACACAAAAAATATATTCAATTACTACTCCGTCATTCAAATCTATTCTTTGTTATAAATAACAATTTGAGTGTTTCAAAATTTACTACTCTACTTATTTATATTCATTATCACATAATTTAAAAGTCTAAATTTATCGCACTAATCTTTCATTTCCTTCACGAAGACCAAAATATATATTAAATTGAAGTAGTGTAATCTCTCTCTCACCCACACACTCTTTGATACCAAGAGTTATAGAAATTTGGTTGAATCATAAAAAAATACTTGATTGATAAAGACTATTTTTCTTTTATTAAATTTATGATACTAATAATAGTCATATATATTTTTATGATAAAAGTATGAAAAAAATTCTATGAATATCATTTAAATAAAAAGAAAGGGAATAACATTTAAATAAGAGTTACATGTGAAAGGACTTAGGAGACACATATTCTACCCCATGAATGTTTATTTCATTGATAGATTATATATATATAATGAACATTGATTTTATAATAGATTGTTCTTTGAAAGCTATAATATGTATAAATAATTATGCAATTGTTTGAATTCTTTTTTGCTTTTAATTTTCATATAGATATTTTTCTTATAAATTTGTTTCTAATTTTTTTATTTATACGTAGATACTCTAATTTATTGACAAATTAGTTATGCAATTTTTTCATAGATATGTCTTCTCAGTGTGTGTTCGGTATGGACAATATTTTATTTTTCAATCGCGTGAAGTGTGGATAAATTCACTTAATCTAAATAAATATTAGAGTATGAAATAAAGTGTGGGAGAGAGAGTATAGGATAGAGACTATGAAGGTGAGTTTTGTCGAAGGATGAAAATAACACAACTAATATAGAATATGTCATTTGTGGAATTTTTTTCCTTCAATAGAAATGTCATTTTCCTCGACCTTATTTCCCAATCAAAACATTTTTTTAAAAATTTTAACCAATCAAACATAAGAAATTTAAAAAGAAAAAGAAAAAGAAAAAGAAAAATCGTCCATACCTAACAGACCCTCTGAGAAGATATGTCTGTGAGGAATTTAGACATAGAAAATTAGTGTGTATAATTATTGGGAATGGAAAACACACAATCATGCAAGTAACTCTAGTAATATTTACTGGAAATCTACAGCTTACCGTTTTGTCTAAAATTGCCTTTCATGACCATGTTTGCCCTGTCTTCCTTCTATTGTCTCCTCCTTTTTAATTCATTAAATAAATTTTCTTTAAATTAAAAAAATAAATACTTTTTCCGTTCTAATTACTTGTCCATTTTTTTCTTTTATAGTTGTCTCTAATACTTGTCAATTTTGACAAATTAAGAAAGGATAAATTATTTTTACCTATTATACTTTCAACAAATTATTTTGAAAAAGTAGAACTTCTTGAAAACTTAAATATTTTTAATTTTAACCACATCATAATAAATTAGAGTAAATTGATAAACTTACTATGTCAATTAATATTTTCTTAATAAATATATTAATTTAAAAGTGGATAAATAATTAAGGTTACATAGAGTAAGTTATTGGGGTAAATCGTATAAGTAAGAGGATAAAGTATTAAAAAGTTTAAAATAGACTCGTAAGTCAATATTGATCAAATGATTTTTTTTTTAAAAAAAAAAACACCACAATTGTTATCTCTCTGAATGTGAAATTTTTGAGATCTTTCCACTCAAATGAAAATAATATCATATATGCAGTGCCTTATTTTTATCCATAATTTGAAATGCAGTTGTATTACTATTGGGATGTTCCCGATTGAACCTACTATTTATAAAAAGCAATTTATAAGTTAGAAGTTAAAAGTTGTAATTAAATGATATTCTATATTTGACTTTTGACTTATTTTTAAATGTAAGAAGATCATCATCATCATGTGCTTGCATGGACTACTGTGGGTGTAACAGTAGTAATGTTTTTAGGGTTGATGATTATCAAGTCTTTGCACTTGGAGCTGCTCTAGGTGCCTTGTAAAGACTTGTTAGTGATAGCGTGCATGCCCACCCCAATCAAGTGTGTGCCTCCCCGGGGTTGGGGTGTGACAAACTACATTCAAGTTTGCTACTTAACTAGAAGGAAAACAAATTTAATGAGTAATAACGAATTTGAATTTGCTTTTAGTTGTAGACACTTATGTATGAAGATTGTGTATATTATATATGAATAAATGAAAATAATTAGAAAAAACATTTTCCTATCAATTAATCCAAACCAAACAAATCAACTAATCAAAATCAATAAGTAATAAATATCTTATCAATTTAATGTATTTATAAAGGGTAAAACAAATACACATTAAAGCCAATCAAACTGACCATTCCAATACCGCGACGCGCCAACTAATTTTAGGGTCCGTTTGGCCATAGATTTTCCAAATATGAATTTTTTTTGACAAATATCCCAAATTTCCAAATACAAGTTTTTTTTAGTATTTGGACCAAAATATTATTATTTGGGATCTTTTAAAAATTAAAATTTTAGCCTAAATTTTTTTCTTTTACAAAAACACCCTCTATAGTTATTGCTTGCATTGCATTACACAACTTTTTACGTTAACACAGAGTAGTGATGAAATATTTTATGAATATTAAATGATGATATGGTTATTGGTGAAAATGATGAACAATCGGCTCAAGATAACAAAGTCATGTGCTTTGTCTACTTCACGATGTATGTAATAATACTTGTTGTACTCACTCCAAATTACCACATTGCTCTAGTGTCATGGACTACTATTTGTTATTATTGTAACGAAAATCCAATTGATTTATAATACAAATTTATGGTTAGTTTTGATAATTTTAAAATTTATGGATATAATTTTTTTTTTTTTTAAAAAGTGAAATATATTTTTCAAATATTATGACCAAACACATAATAAAATTTCATTAAATAATATTCGCTTAGAATATTTGGAAATCTATACCAAATGATAGCTTCATTGTAATATTGTATAGCGGGTCCCACTCTCATTAGGTTGCAAAAAATATGTGATGCTTCAGCTTCCAAGTTCCAACTAACGCATTTAACAGCGTTATCAAAGTTGCTGGGTTTTGCTTTTCTTTGGATAAAGTAATCAATGCTACAAAACATTACTCACTCCGATATTTGCACCAAATGGAGTATTTGATTTTTAATTTTAAAATAAAAATTAAAAAAGTTTTTGTTTAGACAATATTGTATTTTTCCGATGAGATATTTTAAAGTAAAAGCAAAAGAGAAGTGGAGGTATCAGCTGAGTTGAGGATGAGTAGAGCAACACCTGTACGGAGCTCCCATACCACCACCGCCGATCTGCTCACCTGGTCGGAGGTTCCGCCATCCTCTAACTCTTCCTCTGTCGCCGCCTCCCGCAGTGCTTCTCGTTCTCATCAGGCGAGTCATTTATTTGGTCATTTTAATTTATTGCGCCATTTGGGGGTTTTGCTTATCTTTTTGCTCCTTTCGTTGGCAGCCTTCTGATGGAATCAGTAAAGCTGTGTTTGGTGGTCAGGTAACTGATGAAGAAGCTGATAGCTTGAACAAACGGTAACTCAGACAGACACACAAGTCATTTATTAATCTCTTTGTTCTAGCATGCTTAATTTTTAAATGTTTAGATCTTAACTCGACATTATCATGTTTCTCCTGGATCTGATTGATGCATTTTTTTATCATATTATTTTTGCTGATATGCATCTGCTCATGCATGTCTTTCCTGATCTATATCTAATGCTCTTTGTTTAAATTGCAAGTTTGTTTAATGTGACTCCAAATCACTTATACTATCCAAATGAGCTTTATTTCTTTGGGAAGTTGCTGTAATTACTGAAACTCAATGAGCCCAATTGTGTTGATTACTTCACATAACTAACAACATTGTCTTCAACATCATTGGTTTAATCTAAGTAGGTGTCTGGCCATACGATTTGGTACCCCAATTTGAAATCAACATTTGTCTATTAATTCTGTACCAAATTTTAACTTCAATTTCAAATTCCAAATTCTTGCCACCATTTGAAATTTCCAGTAGCAAAAAATTCAATATTTGATACGCCTGGAAATGGTTTGGCATATGGTAGGACAACCAGAACTGGAGCAATGGGGGGTAGCGTCGACATTGGTGGTATCAAGAATAGTTTCTGTTCATATGAGTGTAATAACAAGTCGATATTGACACGACACACTAAAAGAAAACGCTTGAACTGCTACTAATTGTGAGGATGAGTTATTAACACTTCAATTATGATTTCATCTTATTCTCAAATTCTTTTGAAATATGTGAGGGATTGTTAGCAATATAATAATTATTTCAAAAGACTTATTTGGAAATCAAGGTACTTTGGGCCATGAGGCATTTTACATGCGACCCTAACTTGAACCAAGGGTCACATGTAAAATGTCTTACTTTTGCCCAAATTAACTTGATATTCAAATAATTCTTATGAAATAAATATTATATTGCTAACACTTATTTATAAGAAAGAACATGAAAACATGTGATTTATAAATTTGACGCCTTAGGATATTTCGACACTTTGTTTATGAATTATGGTTTACTTATTTGGTAAGATTGTATAAGAGTTGGGGAAGTTCTGATAGTTTTCACTTTACACAAATTATGGGGTTTTCATATTTATGCGAAAAAATTAAACTTAAGAAAACCAAGTTACATGTCCAAATGAAATTTCAACTCCAAGTCAATGTGATTTCAAATGATCACACACATAGAGTTGACAAAGTGGTGTCACCAAACATGGAGTTGAGTTGCTTGTTTGTGATACGTGACATTTATTTGCAGACATTTCATTTTCTTCTTCTGCGGTTGATATCTGGATTCTGGTACATGCGTTTTAAAACTGGACATCTGAAGTGTGTTGACGGGAAGTGTAAAAATTTCAAGTATTTTACTAACAAGTGAGAACTCTGCTCGGCAAAATTTTAGGGAAAAAAAGTCTGATGAACAAGGCCAAGTTTTATGGCCCTTAAGATTATATTACCAGAATCTGAAAATTCAGACATCATCAGGATTAAATTGGTGAAAATTACAGCTTCATACTGGTCTTTGTTTGCTTTGAAAAGCCAAAATTACTCAATTCTATTAATGCCCTCATCTTTGGTCTACTTGAAATAGGTTGTATTCATTTTTGTTCATTTTTAATGCCATTTTGGAGATAAGTAATTGTTTATGATGTTTCGGAAACTAATATTGCTTAAGAATATAACTTATATAAGTAGCAAAACGCTGTCAAGAATTAAATGGAGGACGAAACGCCAAGTTGTTTGTCCTTTGTTATCTCTTTACCAATCAGTGATTTTGTTCAGTTAGGTGTGTGGAGATGAATGACACTTCTAGGTTGACATTTAATTTATTTTCTCCCACCTCTTCAGACTAGTGGAAGCAAAATCTGGATTGTGTTTAATGTTTTTGTCTTAACTCGTAATTAATTGAACCAAGGAAACTGATGTAAGAGAGGAGGTCCTGTTTGGAAAAGAAATGAAAAATTCCGTGACTCGAGAACAACTTTGAAGTTATGTACTGATCCTTTGGACTAAGTCTTGTTGAAACTTGTCTTCAGCAAACCTTGTTCAGGGTATAAACTGAGGGAGATCAGTGGCAGCAATATATTTTCTGATCATGATGAAGATGGTACATCAGAATCTGGAACTGATGATGGTAACTTTACTAACAGGACATCAGTGCGCATTGTTCAGGTATTTTTTTCCCTCTTGTTAAAGAAAAATGATAAACAGTGTGAGCGTGCAGCCTAAAATTTGGAAACTGGTGAATGGAGATTTAATCAAAATATTTATGGTGCATTGCAAGCTGCAAACGGAATAAGCCAAATTTCATTCAGTACTGAAGAAAACGTTTCCCCGAAGAAACCTATCACTCTGACTGAAGTGGCAAAGCAGCGTGAGTTGAGTGGAAATTTAGAAAGTGAGTCGGATAGCAAAGTCAAGAAGCAGCTATCAGATGCAAAGACCAAGGAGCTTAGTGGAAATGATATTTTTGGCCCTCCTGAAGAAGTTCCTCCTAGATCCCTGGCTGCTGCACGTTCGATGGAATCGAAAGAAAGCAAAGGCATGGGTGAACCTGCTCCACGAACTGTACGCACATCTGTTAGGGTTTCTAATGTGAGTTGCCTTCATAATTCTTTGAAACAAATGATGAAGAGTTGGGACAATGTTGATGTTTTTAATATGACGAAATTCCTTAGGTGGCTTTTAAGTTGAGAGAAAGTAAAGGTTAATATCCAGTAAGATGATTTTAAACTCATGCTGGAAGTTATAAGAACTGGTCAAATAACTTGGATTTAGTGCTTCAGGTGGCTTAAGAATTCAAAGGACAAAAGAAATCAATTAAACCAGAAGAAATCAATGACTCTTAAGTGGTCTATTTTCTCCCGAGTCTGATGGTCTCTAAGATTGATGTTTATTGCTTAATTGTTTTAACCTTTTCTTAACTCGGGCCTCTACTCTATTATTGGCTCTTATTACCCTTTCCGTATTTTGCAGCCTGCTGGTGGTCAAAGCAGTATCTTGTTTGGAGATGAACCTGTTGTCAACGCAACAAAGAAAATACATAACCAGAAGTTTGCAGAATTGACAGGCAATGACATTTTCAAGGGAGATATTCCTCCTGGATCGGCGGAGAAGACACTGAGCAGTGCTAAGCTGAAAGAAATGAGTGGTAATGATATATTTTCTGATGGAAAAATTGAATCCAGGGATCACTTTGGCGGTGTGCGCAAACCACCTGGTGGAGAAAGCACCATCAGATTAGTGTAATGTCATCAAATGGATCTTATGTTGATCTGCAGTGCCCACATTGCAGTTGCATTCTGACCAGTTAGGGCGTCATGGCATTTAGGATTGTAAAATTTGATGTTTCAATACTCTTAATTTGTGACAAAATGCAGAGTGTTTCTCTTCTGAACTGTTGTAGGAGCTTATAGATTAGCAATAACCCATTCTATTTGCTGACCGTTTGATCAGTTGATCTATGATGGGTCCTGAATTGTGTCATCCAGTAGTAAGATCAGTCTATCAGTACAGTGAAGGAACCACGGCCCACCCAAGTGGCACTGGACCATAATGTCTAATATAAAATAACACAAATCTAAATTGGAAAAGTGAAGTCTCACAACTGTGTTTCAGTGTTGGTTTCAGCTATATGTTGATGAGCTCCTTTTAGTGTACGTCTTGGTTAGAAATAAGTATCTTTACCTAATGTGGTTCACCTTGTCTCATTCATATTTCAATGCATTTATAAGATAAGAAATTTGCTTTCTTTACGTTATTTGTTGCCAATGCAAATATTAGGAAGCCAATTCTAGCGATCGGCTAGCACATGGTATTGATACATACATTTGTACAAAAGTGACAATGACCACTAGTGTTCGATAACACTATATGACGGATTTATATTTCTGTTAAGGATATCGATGAAAGTTTAGTGCAGAAAGATGTGCAAATGATGTTCTTTCACCTAGAAAAAATATGTATGTAGTAATAGGTTGATGTGGTCATACAAGATTAGAAATAACCCGAATGCACAACAAAACAAAGAGCGATTCCACTGGGGATCGAACCCAGAATCTCTGGTTTCGTAGACCAGCGCCTTATCCATTGGGCCATGGAATCCTCCATGTTGTGTTGTGCTAAAACAATAATAATGACATATCACTAATTGAAGATATGCTGCACCAAAAAGAAGCAAGGAGATACATGGATCATCTATGTTTAATTTCAAATAAATAGAGATTCACTATGCGGCTCTTTCGTTCCAAATAGCTAAAAGGATCGAGTTCAAGACAGTAGCAGAAGCTTTATTTTGTGCAAGCAAGGCTGCAGATCCATAGTCCAATTGAGGTGTAAAATGTTGATTTCATAGACAAAATCTGTGCTTTGCCAACTTCTTCTTTTGTTCGTTAGTGATTTACCTTGTATGTGTGAAGACGTTAGCTTAAACCTTTGTATTCTTCCTTTACTCGACTAGGTTCCACTATGTGGTACGTTGATTTCATGTAACAAATTATCCAATTGTCTATGGTGCTCATGTTATAATAAGCACATTTGACAACAATTTGTGCAGCCCATCCATATTTAACAGTCCATATCAGGTGGTTTCAGGGTTTAGGCATGACCCCAACCTGTAGATATATCAAACAAAACTTGTACACTACTGAGAAAGACATAAATCAAAGCCTTATAACAAAAAGGAAGAGTGTATTTAATCACTCTTAGGTGAGAATTGTTTGAATGGACATAAATATCCAAATTAGAATGAGAGTATTCATCTATGCAAAATGAGTACTCCTTCAGACTACTACAAGTACATTATCATTAATAACAAATTGCTTCCTCCTAGGTTTGACTCTCAAGGTTTGGTGTTCCTTCTCCATCCATTATGATAAGAGCCTTAACAAGAATTGAACATCATGAACATTTTGTGAGTAGCACACTCTGTAAAAACTGAATGGAAGTAGTATAACGCTATGACGTGAACAAAGGAACTTGAATATCCATACCACTTGGACAATCTCTTCTTCTACCTCTTATCTCCTTGATTCGACAATTGAATTTTACAGTGTTATTCCCAACAACCAAATTACAGATTTGCTTAACTCATCTAATTGTGCTCATTGTCATGCTTGCAACTTGCAAGAATTTCTGCTGCAACAGTTCATGGTCTTCTCAAAATAAACTTCTTTAGGGAAGTCTCATCACCTTCATACTTCACAGATGATGAAGACCACCATCTTCGATCTATCTATCTAGTGGCGCTAGCTAAGACTTGTGAGCCATGGAAGGGATGGGGTTGGCTTCTCTCAAAAATTAATTTAATATACAATACAATACAATACATTTGATTTAACATATTAAAATAAAAATGGTGTTATATGTATGTTTGTATGCTATAAATTTAAATGTTTTAGAATATATACAAAATTTAAGTAGTATAGTGAGTACATAATACTGTTTTTTTGCAAGATTAAAAATAAAGTAGCATAAAAAAAACTGGTATACTAATATAATAAACTATGTGCTAATCCTATAGTACTCTAGAAGACGACTTCCTTTGCAGGTGATTGTGCATCAACATCATCCATGTAATTCTTCCAGTACCAATGCTCTCTCCACACTCGGGACATCTCTTCAATCGGTATATTCTTGGTTTCGGGCACGTAAAAGTAGACAAACAGGGTCATTATGAACACAAACGCTGCAAAGAAGATGAACAAGCCAAACTTCATCCAGCACAGCACCTTCAAGAAAACTTGTGCCACCGCAAACGTGAATAACATGTTCATGGAGACAGTAACGCTTTGTGCTGCAGATCGAACTTCCAATGGAGAAATCTCACTTGGAATTAACCATCCCAATGGACCCCATGAGAACGCAAAGGCAGCCACGAATACGCAGATGCACAAAACTACTAATATTGCGTAGCTCTGGGGCAAAACAGTGGCGATCATCCCAGTAGTTCCGAATTTCCACCCAATAAGACCTGCTACTAATGCTTGGAACACACACATTAGGACGCCACCCGTGAGGAGAAGTACCTTTCTTCCATACCTGTCTGTACAATAGACTGAAATAAGAGTTGCACCCACATTGACAGCCCCGGTGATGACAGCGGACATGAGGGAAGCTTTGGCCTTAAAGCCTAGCGTTTGAAAAAGCACGGGAGCATAGAACATGACCACGTTAATCCCTGTGAGCTGCTGGAATGTCGGAATTAGAGTTGATAAAATCAACTGGGGTTTGTACTTTCTGACTCTGAAAAGGACTTTCCGTGGGTGTTGTACTTTCTTGGATGCTTCACTCGCCTCCACAAGGTCCTTCAGTTCAGCATTGATATTGTCGACTCCCCTGATCTTTTTCAAAAGTTGCTCTGCCTCCTCTGTTTTTCCCCTTTGGATCAGCGAACTGGGAGTATCGTCGAGAAACAAGGACGAAATTAAAATGACTAGTGCTGGCACGGCTGCACCACCTAAGCTAACCCTCCAGCCCCAACCAGCAGAGATCTTGTTAGTAAGGAAATTGACGATATTGGCAATCAAGATCCCAAAAGTGATGGCCAATTGGAAGAGGACGTTGAATGTACCCCTGTACTTGTAGGGAGCAATCTCAGATAAATAAATAGGGACGGACTGATTAGCAAATCCGACTCCGATCCCAAGAAGGATACGACCCAAAATAAGCATGCTAATGTGGACGGCAGCAGCATTGAGAGCAGCGCCAAACAAGAAGAAGAGACCTCCAAGGAACATGGTTACTTTTCTGCCGTGTTTCTTACTAACTGAAGAAGCGACAAAGGAGGCGAAGAAGGCAGCCACGTAAAGAGAAGAGGTGAAAAGGGTGAGCAACTGGCTGTCGAACTTGTAGTACTGATTGGTGGAGGTGTCGAGGGCCTCTTTGCGATAAACAGAAGGAAAGAAAAGTTTGAGAAAAGGATCCATAGAAGTAACTCCCCCTGAAATTCCAATGTCATAACCAAAGATCAACCCTCCCATTGCTGCCATGATACAAGTAATCGCCACGTAACGTGTCAACTTCCCTGGATACTCCGAACCCCCTTCATCAGCAGCCCAAAAGTTCCCACCAGCCATGATCAATATCAATATCAATGGAAAGATGTATTATGATTATGTTTATGTTTAGTTAATCAATTGTGACGGTATATATAGATATCAAAAACTAGTTTGAAAAGGATTAGAACTACTTTCATTGTAATTCTGAATTGTGTAGGATTAGGCCATATTTTGCAGTTTTAATATCAAATTAGGAAAACTAATGTTATGACGGTTGATATATAGATGTCAAAACTGAGTTTGAAAAGGATTACGAATATGTTGAATCCATCCCATTTTTGGTCAACTTTAGCTATTCAATTGGTACAAGTAATTGTTAAAAAAGAATAGTGATAAGAGTTGAAAATTAAGACTTGGTAGTTGGCAAATTGGTAAGATTTGCAACCCATTTTTGATTTTGCTATATTTACCTATGTCATTAGTGACATAGGCATGATTTTATCCTTCTATAAATAGAGCATTCTTGCTCATTTGTAGAACACACCAAGTTAGAGAGAAAAAAACCATTTTGAGAGCAAAGTGAGGTATTCCATAGACTATACAAGAAAATAGTCTGTGAAGAAAAATAGAGTGTGAGCGATATTTTAGTAAGACGGAAACCAAAAGAGTGTTGTTCCTTTTTAGTGTGTAGTAGTCACTTTGAGTATTGTATTCGTGACTACACAGTGTAAAATTCCTTACTATAGTGATATCAATTGCTCCTCTTGGCCCGTGGTTTTTTCCCTTATTCAGAAGGGTTTCCACGTAAAATTCTTGGTGTCATTATTTTCCCATTTTATTTCCATTACTTTTACCATATATATTTTTGTGCTTGTCCGCGGTTTCCCAACAAACTGGTATCAGAGCCAAGGTTTTATCTGAGTATGCTCTGTGGTTGCAGCACAGTCTGAACTTCCACATCAGAAAAGATTTACTTTGATTTGCGATAACTATATTTTTTGGGGAAAACAATGGAAGCCAACACAAGTAGAATGGTTACTTTGAATGGTGTTAATTATGCCATTTGGAAGGAAAAAATGGAAGATCTGCTTTATCTTAAGAATTTTTACAAACCAGTATTTACCACTGTAAAGCCTGATAATAAAATAGATGAAGAGTGGAATCTGTTGCACAGACAGGTTTGTGGATTCATTAGGCAATGGGTCGACGATAATGTGTTGAACCATATTTCTGGGGAAACACATGCTCGAACCCTATGGGAGCATCTTGAAAGTTTGTATGCTCGGAAGACTGGCAACAACAAAATGTTCTTAATAAAGCAGATGTTGAGTTTGAAGTATCATGATGGTTCTCCGATGACAGACCATCTGAATAATTTTCAGGGGATCATGAACCAATTATCTGCTATGGGCATCAAATTTGATGAAGAAATTCAAGGCTTGCTTCTACTTGGTTCCCTACCAGACTCTTGGGAAACATTTAGAACGTCATTGTCAAATTCTGCTCCGGATGGTGTGATCTCTATGGATTCCGCCAAGAGTAGTGTCTTGAACGAAGAGATGAGAAGAAAAACTCAAGTTTCCTCTTCGTCGGATGTCCTGATAACTGGCCCCAGGGGGAGAAACAAAACTCGTGGTTCTCAGAATAGAGAACAAAATAAGAGCAAATCCAGAGGCAGACTTAAGGATATTGAGTGCTATCATTGTGGTATGAAAGTGCACACGAAGAAGTTCTGCAGGAAGTTGAAGAGGGAGAACAAAAACAAAGAGGAAACTAAAGAAGATGGCAATGAAAATTGCCTAGCCACCGTCACCACCGAAGATCTTGTTACCATTCTTGATGCAAACATGATAAATATTGCTTGTGATGAGTCAAGCTGGGTTGTGGACACTGGTGCCGCATCTCATGTGACATCAAGGAAGGATTTTTTCTCTTCCTATACTCCTGGTGATTTTGGAACCTTGAGTATGGGTAATGAGACTGTTTCTAGGGTGGTTGGTATTGGTACAATTTGTTTGGAAACTAGTGTTGGAACTAAACTAGTTTTGAACAATGTGAAACATGCTCCTGATGTTCGTCTGCACCTAATTTCTGTTGGTATTTTAGATGATGAAGGATATGTTAGTACCAACGGTGATGGAAAATGGAAGCTCATCAAGGGTTCCTTGGTTGTGGCTCGTGGTAACAAACGTCGTGGTCTATACTGGACTACGGCCTCTGCTTGTGTTGATATGGTGAATGCGGTTGAGAGCGATAGCTCTTCAACTTTATGGCACAAGAGGCTTAGCCACATCAGCGAGAAAGGACTTAATGTTCTAGCCAAGAAGAAATTATTGTCAAATTTCCAAAGTGCTAAATTAGAAAAGTGTGAGCACTGCTTGGCTGGTAAACAAAATAGAGTTTCCTTTAAGTCCTACCCTCCTTCGAGAAAGACAGAGTTGCTTGAGTTAGTGCACTCTGATTTATGTGGTCCAATGAAGACAAAGACATTGGGTGGTGCACTTTACTTTGTCACTTTCATTGATGATTGCTCGAGAAAACTTTGGGTCTATGTCTTGAAGACTAAAGACCAAGTGTTAGGTGTCTTCAAGCAGTTTCAGGCTTCAGTTGAAAGAGAAACTGGAAAGAAACTGAAATGCATTCGTACTGATAATGGTGGTGAATATTGTGGACCATTTGACGAATACTGCAAGCATCAAGGTATTAGACACCAGAAGACTCCTCCCAAGACTCCTCAGCTTAATGGTTTGGCTGAGAGGATGAACAGGACCTTGATGGAAAGAGTTAGATGTTTGCTTTCTGAAGCAAAGTTGCCGAACTCATTTTGGGGTGAGGCTTTATTGACCGCTGCACATGTTATTAATCTATCTCCTGTTGTTGCTTTGCAAAGTGATGTACCAAATAGTGTTTGGTTTGGAAAGGATGTTTCCTATGACCATTTGAGAGTATTTGGTTGCAAAGCTATTGTACATGTGCCAAAAGATGAGAGGTCAAAGTTAGATGCCAAGACAAAGCAATGCATCTTCATTGGATATGGCCTAGATGAATTTGGTTACAGGCTATATGATCCAATTAAAAAGAAACTTGTGAGAAGTCGTGATATTATTTTCATGGAGAATCAAACAATTGAAGATATTGACAAAGCGGAGAAGGTAGAATCTTCAAGTTTTGATGGTATAATTCATCATGATGACGTTCCTCACACAAGTGTGCATGATGTTGTTGGGCTTGATAATCATGTTGACGCCCAGAATCATGTATCAAATCAACATGTTGATGTTGATAATAACAATGATATTGTTATTGATGATCCTGTTGCTCATGAAGTTGTGGACGAATCAAATATTCCGCTTCGGAGGTCCACAAGACAGCGGTTTCCTTCCTCCCGTTATTCATCCAATGAGTATGTGTTACTCACTGACGGGGGAGAACCTGAATGTTATGAGGAGGCCATGGAAGATGAGCACAAGGATTAATGGATTGAAGCCATGCAAGATGAGATGAAGTCTTTGCATGAGAACCACACTTATGAGTTGGTAAAATTGCCCAAGGGCATGAGAGCTTTGAAGAACAAGTGGGTGTTCAAAGTTAAAGTTGAAGAACACAACTTGAAGCCCAGGTACAAAGCTAGATTGGTTGTTAAGGGATTCGGTCAAAGGAAAGGTATTGACTTTGACGAAATATTTTCTCCTGTTGTGAAAATGTCCTCGATTTGCACAGTTCTAGGTTTGGCTGCTAGTCTTAATTTAGAGATTGAGCAGATGGATCTGAAGACAGCTTTCCTTCACGGTGACCTAGAAGAAGAGGTTTATATGGAACAACCTGAGGGCTTCAAAGTAGAAGGTAAAGAAAATTTTGTGTGCAAACTCAAAAAGAGTCTTTATGGCCTAAAACAAGTTCCTAGACAGTGGTACAAGAAGTTTGAATCTGTTATGGGGGAACAAGGCTATAAGAAGACTTCTTCAGATCATTGCGTATTTGTACAAAAATTTTCTGACAATGATTTTATCATCCTCCTGTTGTATGTGGATGATATGTTGATTGTGGGCAAGAATACTTTCAAGATTGACGAGCTGAAGAAAGAGTTGTGTAAGTCTTTTTCTATGAAAGACTTGGGTCATGCCAAACAAATTTTAGGCATGAGAATTACTCGTCTTAGAGATAAAAGGAAGATTTATTTATCCCAGAAGAAGTACATTGAACGTGTACTGGAGCGCTTCAATATGAAAAATGCTAAGCCTGTTAGTACACCTCTTGCTGGTCATATGAAGTTGAGCAAGAAGATGTGTCCTACAGCTAGGGAGGAAAAAGAGAACATGGCCAAAGTTCCATATTCCTCCGTCATTGGAAGTCTAATGTATGCAATGGTGTGCACTAGACCTGATATTGCTCACGCAGTTGATGTTGTGAGCATATTTCTCGAAAATCCGGGAAAAGAGCATTGGGAAGCTGTGAAGTGGATACTCAGGTATCTTAGAGGAAGCTCAGATGAATGTTTGTGTTTTGGAGCATCAAATCCAATCTTGAAAGGCTATACAGATTCTGATATGGCAGGTGACCTTGATAACAGAAAATCCACTACTGGATATTTGTTTACTTTTTTAGGGGGAGCTATATCATGGCAGTCAAAGTTGCAGAAGTGTGTTGCACTATCTACAACTGAAGCTGAGTATATTGCGGCTACTGAAGCCGGCAAGGAGATGATATGGCTAAAGCGATTTCTTCAAGAGCTTGGTTTGAATCAGATGGAGTATATTGTCTATTTTGACAGCCAAAGTGCAATAGACTTGAGCAAGAACTCCATGTACCATGCAAGAACAAAACACATCGACGTCAGATATCATTGGATTCGTGGGGAAGTGGAGAGTGAATCATTTCACGTCAAAAAGATCCACACAAGTGAAAATCCTGCAGATATGCTGACCAAGACGATACCGAAAGACAAGTTCGATTTATGCAAAGAACTTGTGGGTATAAGCTCTCTCTAAAGAAGATGAAGATACCTTCTTCCAGTAAATGGGACTGGAGGGGGAGAGTTGTTGAATCCATCCCATTTTTGGTCAACTTTAGCTATTCAATTGGTACAAGTAATTGTTAAAAAAGAATAGTGATAAGAGTTGAAAATTAAGACTTGGTAGTTGGCAAATTGATAAGATTTGCAACCCATTTTTGACTTTGCTATATTTACCTATGTCATTAGTGACATAGGCATGGTTTTATCCTTCTATAAATAGAGCATTCTTGCTCATTTGTAGAACACACCAAGTTAGAGAGAAAAACCATTTTGAGAGCAAAGTGAGGTATTCCATAGACTATACAAGAAAATAGTCTGTGAAGAAAATAGAGTGTGAGCGATATTTTAGTAAGACGGAAACCAAAAGAGTGTTGTTCCTTTTGAGTGTGTAGTAGTCACTTTGGGTATTGTATTCGTGACTACACAGTGTAAAATTCCTTACTATAGTGATATCAATTGCTCCTCTTGGCCCGTGGTTTTTTCCCTTATTCAGAAGGGTTTCCACGTAAAATTCTTGGTGTCATTATTTGCTCATTTTATTTCCATTACTTTTACCATATATATTTTTGTGCTTGTCCGCGTTTTCCCAACAGAATATACTGTAATCCTAATTTATGTAGGATTAGGGTCTTCCTCCAAATTGCAATAATACCCCGTTATTCCTTTTAATTTCGTTAATTCCGTAGGATTAGCAACTTCTCTTTTTCTCTAATTTTAGGTATCTTATGTTTATTTTCTTTATTACCTTTGTTCCTTTTATTTTACGGTCTTTTCCCTTTTCAAACAAAATAAAATTATTAAAACTCGAATACCCTTGAATTACACACCCAATAATAAATACTGTTCTTTTAGTTTAAAATTGGATACAATGTATCTATCTCCCCATTCTCGCTTAAAACTACCTATCTCTTCCACCCGGTATCCGATACGAAGTCCGACTAAATTTAAATTCGTGCTAGAAAGTCTCACATTGAGAGTAAAATGCTCCCTAACTAAGTTTGTCTTCCAATGCTTCATATAGCTAAATGCAGTTGATTCGATTCTCTATAACAAAATGTTGAACCACCATACAATTTCCCTTGATTGACCAATACCCTTATCTCTTTTATTGTGTTGGCCTCATTGAGCTTTGTTAAACATAATTGGAAAATTTAAATGAAGTTAAGATGTACCTTTCCTTTAACGAATTTTCAGAAAAATGCTTGAAAGTAGTTACTCATATTGTTTGAAATATTTGTATAGTTTCATATGAGTAAGCGCAAAAGAGTTAAAACAGACTTTTTTAAATTCAAATTCTTACTTTGTTTCAAGAAGAGATGTAATGATTGAAAATGATCACTTGAAAATCATGTCCTATTGCCCTTGATATTATACAAACAGTAATATATATATAAATAAGGCGAAATGATCTAATGAACCTTTGTACTTGTACGTATTTATATTGTGAATCATTTTACTTAATTCTTTACCAGGCAAACCCTTAAACTCAATAAAAAAATGATTTTTAAACCTCTTCTATTATGTGTGTAGCCCACTATCCCTAGACTAGATGACATGTCAAATTCATGTCACATAAATTAACACGTCATAGTTATTTTTATTAACTATTTTTAAAAATTATTAATCAGAATATTAAATAAAAGATAATATAATTCTTTAAAGTAAATCAATTTTCTCTCACTTTCCTCCAACTTTCCACCTCTCCCAACCAAAAACCACCATGACCACAACCACCTACATACACCCTTATAATCTCTTTTTCTTCCATTTAAACTTGTCTTCATACAAAAAAACAAGAAGGGTTTTCTTCCATTTAAACTTGTCTTCATACAAAAACGAGTGACGTTGAGAATGAAAGTCTTGAAAAGAAAATCTTGAATCGTAAATTAAATCTAAATTAGTCTTTCTTTGTTTCCTATTCTTTTCCTTACTTTGTAACCCTTTTTTTAATTGAAAATTTTACTCTTAATGGTGGTATTTGGTGAAACTAAAATGGATTTTTTTAAAAAAAAAAACGAGTCTACTAATGTGGTGGGGGTGACTGAAAAGGGGAGTTGAGGCAAAGATGGGGTGGGGCATAGTTGAAACCTGAAAGAGGGGGTTGGGGCGGATATGGAGCTGGGGATGGCTAAAAAAGGGGGCTAGGGCAGATATGGGGGGTGAGGGATGGCTGAAAAAGGGGATTGAAGTGGCGGGTTGACTGAAAAGGAAGGTTGGGGCAGGGATAGGGGTGGGGGTCAGGGATGAATGAAGAAGATGAGGTGAGGGGAAGAAGAAAACTTTTTTTTTTAAAAAAATATTATTTTATATTTTTTAAAATTAAATATGATCTTCATTAAATGCGTGTGGTTACACTCTCTCGCCAACTCATTCATTTTAATGTCACATAAGCATAATCAATGGTCAGAAGTGTTTGATATATTGTGTTTAAATGAGTTGAAGGGCTCATCGACAAATGGTTAAGTAGAAGAGTTCATAATCCAAATGCATACAAGTATAGACGTTCATCAGATCATTTCACCTATAAATAAATACTATTTCTGAGAATGTGTGTGACATTTATCTTTTTTCCCCAAAAAATCTATATCTATAAATATAATAAATGATAAACATAAACATGGTGATGTGACTCTTTTTTTTGGTGCTTCCATTTGTATTCATCTCCCGCCCTTAATTTATTGCAAATAAATATTTTGTTGGAGGAATATTTACAACAAAAACTCTTCATATGCTAATTTACAAGAAATAATTATTCATAAATCACACCCCTCTAATTTTCTACTCGTAATGAATTTATTTTTTTCCTCCTTTTTTTTTTGTTTTCTAATCATAAAATGATAATAGTTAAGTATTTATATGTTTATTATTTAATTTATTTATCAAGAGTAATCATGGTTTACACCTCTATAATTTTTATTAATATTTATAACCCCCATAATTTTTATGTTCATAACTTTCAAACTTTAATTTGTTAGTTTATGGTGTCTTATGGTATTACTCTATTTGCCTGTATAATTCATATTTAATTTTATGAACATTCACATCCAAGATTATCCTTTTTCCTCTTCATCATATTGGTTGTGAATGAACTAATATAAAACAAAAAAGTACATGAAAGGTAAGAAATATTTTAATTTCAAATATTTCTTTTCATTTCCTCTATTAAATTTCCAATATAAATTTATATTTTGTTTCATGAAGATTCACATTCACTATTATCTTTTCTCTTATTCATCATATTGGTTTGTGATTTAGTTACATATAACAAAAAGAGAAGTACACAAAGGTAAAAAATATTTCATTCTCAAGTCTTTATTTTTAAATTTTTGTACATTTTGTTGGATGTTTTTCACGAGTTTCTTACCATAAATAGGTTTTACTTTTCCTAAAAGGAAAACATCATGTCTCCATATTTGGCTATTCCTTTTCTTATAGGAAAATTTTTAGGATTTTATAAATAGAAGTTTGTCCCTTCTAACTTAATCAACATTCACAATGTAGTCCGAGGGGCTTTGAGAGTTTTGGTCAAGGGATAGAATTTGTCAGACACAAGTTATCACTTGTGTGAACCTCTTTGTATTTCGAGTGAATTGGGTGAGGTTATTTCTCTCTATATTATGTACTATCATATCTATAGTAGATTGCTCATCTTTTTGTTGACATAAGTGGATTGATTGAACCATGATAAATCTTTGTGTCTTTTGGTATATTTCTCATTTGTCTTCTTGTCAATGGGCTTTCAAGGTTTGTTTTGTTAGCTTCTGCATGATACATGATTATTTAATCATAACAAATACTATCAGAGTCAGGTTAAACGATGGAGCCAAGTCCAATGGTTCAATAACAGAGCCCGGTTTAGTAATTCAATAATCAATGGTTAAACTTGGTTTAAAATTGGGTGTTCATCTTGGCGGTAGTTCTAGTCACAACCTATTCGACAATATTGAAGATTATTATTGGACAAATTATTTCAAAGAGGTTCTCAATGTCGAGACATAGGTTTGATGGAGGAGGTTTTGGAGAAGAGGAAGTGGTTGAAGATTATGTGAAGAAGGTGGAGCAAATTTATTCTATCAGAAATTGAGGTCAACGGGAGATTTATTGGGTATTTGCCCTAAATTTCTTACCATAAATATGTTTTCATTTTAATGTTTTCCTTTTCTTAAAATGAAAACATAATGTCTCCATATTTGGTTTAGTCCTTTTCTTGTAGGAAAATATTTAAGATTTGTATAAATAGAGGTTATTCCTTCTAACTTAATAAGCATTCACTTGTGTGAACCTCTTTGTATTTCGAGTGAATTGGATGATGTTATTTCTCTCTATATTTTGTACTCTCATATCTATAATAAATTGCTCATCTCCTTGTGGACATAGGTCGCTTAACTAAATCACGATAATTTTTTGTGACTTTTGGTATATTTATCGTTTGTCTTCTTACTCGTAGTCTTTCGTGGTTTGCTTTGTTAGATTCCACATGACACCTGATTATATCAATCCTAACCTTTCGTGCTTTCTTAATATTTTATTAATCCATGTATTATCATCCTTCAAGCAAGTATGATACAAAAATAACATCTTTGTAATAATAAACAATATGTATGATTGTTTTCTCGAACAATCAATTTGTGATTGATACTAACATTATAATCATATACTTTCGTTTGATTACAATATCTTTTAGATTTGAATAAATGATTATTGTTTTATTGGGAAATACATTAAAAACCCCATAAACTTGGCAGCAAAACTTACTTTAGTACTTAAACTACACGGGCGTTTAAATACCCCCTTATCATCTTCGAAGTGATTTTTTCCCCACCATGAGACTGTAACACCACTCTCACCCGCCACATCATAACCATGTAGGTACCACATCATTAATTTTTAGTTCTTTCTTACTTATTCACTATTTTTTATTAAATAATTTTTAATATTAATTATATAAGTAATTAATATGTAAATGGATATCCCCATCCCCTCTCTTTCTTCTTCCTCGTTGTTAACCATTTCAACCTTCAATACTTACTTTTCTTCTACACTATTGAACAATTTTTTTAAATAAAATGAAATTATTCACTATAATATTCATATTATCTTCTTCGAGTCCACCCCTCGCATTTACCCTCTTGGAGAATGAATTCTTTTTGAAAGCCAAGTTTTTCTTGACAACTCAAACAAGAAATGAAGATTACATAAGAAAGTTGATAAAAAAATATAAATTCTATGAGAAATATATGAATAGATCTAGAAATCAAATGGGTCATTCAAAATTAAGAAAATTTACATTTATGAAATTGACACCAATAATATAGAGCGAAATCAATGTCAATAAAATAACTTTGGTATTGAATTTTACGGATTAGTAAAGTGTAACACCCTAAAACGAACTAAGGCGAACTAGATCTTCATGATTGTTTCTAGAGTTAATTTTGTGTTAAATGAAGTTATATTGATATCCTTAGGCAGTGTGTAAAGTTTGGTTAAGTTTGAAGGTAAAACGTCCGAGAACGTCCATGACGTTAGCAAGGTGTGCCTTAGAAAGTGCTTGTGTGTCTTGATGTGTTTGAGTGAGTTTTACGTGTTCGTTTTGTTTGAAATTGGTGTGGGATGTTACTAAGACCTAAATGACTATGTTTAGGGGTTTAACGTCCGGGTATGACCCAATCTAGGGCCCACAAGAGGCCCTAGAGAAGGGCCCAAGACTGCCTAGGCAGTATCCACCAACGAGACCAATCGACGACCAGTGGTCCAACCAACGGCCCGTAGACTTGGTCTGTTGATTGGACCTGTAGGCCTGCATGTTTGGAGAGTTTAAGTCCCAACCAACGACCACCACCAACGGGCCGTTGATGGACAAACGGTCCGTTGGTTGGATCCGTCTGTGAGACTGCCCAAAAAGCTATCACTTTCATGTAATGACTTGGGGTGCTTGGTAAATTCACCCCAAGTCTTTTATGAACCTAGGGTGATAGTTTTAGTTTCTTTTAGGTATCTTAAGGTATTTAAAACCCTAAGACCTAGTTTTAGACTTCATTTCCTAAAACCCAAAACCCCTCTCTCTTAAAAGACTCTCTCAAGTCACCATGGAAGCTAGAACTCAAGACGGGCTAGAAGGGGCTGTTGGTGGTCGAGTTCTTCATCAAAAATCAGTGGGTTTTCTTCAGTGTGAGGTATGGTAGTCATTCTTGAATGCTCTTCCATTCAAGGAGTCATTTCTAAAAGATTTCAAAAAGGGTTTTCAAACTCTACTTCCTTCTAGT
>JABWTJ010000966.1:0-168056 GCA_016801875.1 Solanum sitiens
TTGGTTGGTTTGATGCATTTGAGGTTAGACCTTGGGGTACTGATCTTTTGAGGGATTCATTAGAGAAGGTGAAATTTATTCAAGAAAAGTTTTTAGCGGCTCAAAGTAGGCAAAAGGAATATGCAGATCGAAAGGCTAGAGACTTGGAGTTCATGGAGGGTGAACAGGTCTTGCTGAAAGTCTCACCCATGAAAGGGGTGATGCGGTTTGGTAAAAGAGGTAAGCTAAGCCCAAGGTATATTGGACCATTTGAAGTACTTAAGCGAGTAGGAGAGGTGGCTTATGAATTAGCCTTGCCTCCAGGGCTTTCAGGAGTGCATCCGGTATTTCATGTGTCTATGTTGAAAAGATACCATGGGGATGGAAACTACATCATTCGTTGGGAATCGGTTCTGCTTGATGAGAAATTGTCTTATGAGGAGGAGCCTGTTGCCATTCTAGATAGAGAAATTCACAAGTTGAGATCAAGGGAGATTGCATCCATCAAAGTTCAATGGAAGAATCGACCAGTTGAAGAGTCCACCTGGGAGAAGGAGGCTGATATGCAAGAAAAATATCCTTGTTTTTCTTCTTTAGATCATTCGAGGGCGAACGATGGGTAAATTGGTATCTATTGTAACGACCTGTTTAGTTGTTTTGAGCAGTAGAGTTCATTCTGGAAATAACTGTCTTAGAATTCTGAAATTGAGTGCTGAAAATCGACTCTCTAAACTCTGTGACGGACCTGCAGAACGGACCGTCACAGACATGACGGACCGTCGAGGAGGTCTCGTTCCAAAACACTTAGAATTCTGAAATTGAGTGCAGAAATCGACTCTCTGAACTCTATGACGGACATGCAGGACGGACCGTCACAGACACGACGGACCGTCGAGGAGGTCTCGTTCCAAAACACTTCAACTCTTGAAAATTGACATGCTGAAATCGACTCTCTGAACTTCGTGACAGACCTGCAGGACGGACCGTCACAGACACGACGGACCGTCACACGCAGCGTAACCCCACACGATGTCAGCTTCCACTAATTATTTTAATGGATGTTTGGGGCTATTATTATGTATTTAGTGGACTAGCTTTTATAATGGAGTTAGTGGGTATTAAAGAAAGTAACTTTAGACTAATGGGGGATTACTTTTACAATAAGTATAGTCTTGCATTATTATTAGAGGAGGGAGTCTTGAATTGGGAGAGGGAAGAACTGATCAGCTGGGGAAGCAAGGAGAGAAAAACGTGAAAGGGAGAGGAGAACAGGCATTTTGGACTTCGGATTGAAAGGGTTCTTAGGCAATAAGAAAGGCAAAGGCATTGGAGAGGTAGCTTGCTTGATTTCGGTTCTTCGGTGGAGGTAGGTTATGGTTTATTTCTATGTGATAGATAAACTCTAAATAGCGATTGATATGTATTGGATGATATTGTAAAGTCTCCTATTACTTGATTTTGTGGTTGTATATTATGATTGTGTGGTTTGTGTTTTGCCTAAAATATTGAGACTATTGAATTTTATTCTTGAAAACTCTCTTTTGAAGTGATGCCTTGAATAAAGAAGGCTTGATGGAATTAAAATGATTTGAAAACAGTTTTAATAAATTAAATACATTTTTTTTGGATCGGAGTGTCACGTTCCGACACGGTCTTTTTGGATCGGAGTGTCACATTCCGACATGGTATTTTTGGATCGGAGTGTCACGTTCCGACATGGTATTTTTGGATCGGAGTGTCACGTTCCGACACGGTATTTTTGGATCGGAGTGTCACGTTCCGACACGGTATTTTTGGATCGGAGTGTCACGTTCGACACGATATTTTTGGATCGGAGTGTCACGTTCCGACACGGTATTTTTGGATCGGAGTGTCACGTTCCGACACGGTATTTTGGATCGGAGTGTCACGTTCCGACACGGTATTTTTAAATGAAAAGAATCTTGAATTATATTATTTTACTCAAATTCAAAGAAACTATTTTCCCAAATGAGTATGGTGTGGAGGCATGAGTCCTCAAGGGTGTGCTTGATGTTGTGATTGATGGTGTACTTATTATGGTGTTGTTGCCAATGGTTTATGTAATTGTTACTTGCTATCTGTTAAGTATTGTGGTTGACTGTATATTATTATTCGGTATATATTGTTTTCTATTTTGAGTTGGCCGATGATACCTACTCAGTACGTGTTCCTTGTACTGACCCCCCCTACTTGTATTTTCTTCTTTGTTATTTTGTGGAGTGCAGCAAGTGTGCCATCGTCTTCGACTCGCCCTCAGTTCTAGCCAGTCTTCAGCATATCAGAGTTCGGGGTGAGCTATTATTCTTAGCTCGTGCTGGATTCTCTTCTTCAAGTCTTGATGTCTTTGAATTTCGGACATGGACCATTTTCTTACTTATTTTGTTTTCTCAAACATTCTTAGACTTTGTAATTTGAGGATAGATGTTCTTGATGTGATGACTTCCAGATTTTGGGGATGATAAGTGTAAACTTAGAAGCTTATTTACTTAGTTACCTTAAATCAGATTTTGAGTCTTCCGCATTATTTTGTTATTTACAGTTGAACTATTGGTAAATATTGGAGTTTAGATTTGTTGGTTCGCTCACCTAGTAGGATAAGGGTGGGTGCCACTCACGAGATCGTTTTGGGTCGTGACATTAGTAAACTTCATGCATAAGGAAAATAATATATTTTAAAGTATATCTAGCTTATTAACGTAATTTACAGTTATAAATATGCGTATAAGTATTTTCAAATTAGAAAATCGAAGAGTCTAGTATGAATTATGTATAATATATTACACGTACATGAGTTCATTTAAAATATGCCATAATATCAGTGTCGAAATATTATCTATACATTTAAACAGTTTAGTGTTATATATATATATATATATATATATATATATATATATATATATATATACTCGGTCCACTAACACTGTAAAAAAGAAATAACACAAGTTTATTTTCCTTCAACGTACAACCATTTACATTACGCTAATTAATTCAAATGTTAAGTGATTGCCCTGCAGTTAATTTTTACTTATTCATTTTAAATATTACATGTTTTGCAAGAAATAAAATTGATATGAGAATACAATTCATATAATGTTTTTATTAATTGACGAATAATATTACGTCTTGAAAAATGACTTAGGAATAAGTCATTAATGTTGAGTATAAAATAGAAAAATAAAATGATTTTTATTGATATGATTAAAGTAATAAGTGTGTGTATATATATTTTCGAAATATTTGACAAATAAAATAAAACGCAAGACTAATATATAGTAATATCAACAATTTATATGAAAAAACATAATTCTACTCATAGCTGAACGCGATTTCATGTACAAAAAGTTGTGGCAATATCGTAATATCAAAAATTTGTAAGAAAAATAAAATTAAAACGCGATAAATATATAAAGGGTAGTGGCAATGTCGTAATTTCAACAATTCGTAGGAAAAAAAAAATTTTACTCACAAAATGCTATCAGCAAACGCGATTTACGTGTAAAGAGTGGTGGCAATGTCGTAATATCAATTATGTGTAAGAAAAACATAATTTTACTCATAAATAGCAGTGGCGATGTCGTAATATCAGCAATACGTAATTAAGTAAACATATTTAAATATTCTCATTTCCCAATCACATAATAAAAATTATCGATAGGACATCGTGCAAGGCTCACCATTGGATGGAGAATTTTTTAATAATCCTTCAGTTTTAAAATATTTATGATACACTTTTATTTGTTACGTTTCATTCATCGAAACGACATCTTAGTGAACATGCATGAATTCTTGAGGCTTAGTAAACTTCATGCATAAGGAAAATAATATATTTTAAAGTATAGCTAGCTTATTAACGTAATTTACATTTATAAATATGCGTATAAGTATTTTCAAATTAGAAAATCGAAGAGTCTAGTATGAATTACGTATAATATATTACACGTACATGAATTCATTTAAAATATGCCATAATATCAGTGTCGAAATATTATCTATACATTTAAACAGTTTAGTGTTATATATATATATATACTCGGTCCACTAACACTGAAAAAAAGAAATAACACAAGTTTATTTTCCTTCAACGTACAACCATTTACATCACGCTAATTAATTCAAATGTTAAGTGATTGCCCTGCAGTTAATTTTTACTTATTCATTTTAAATTTTACATGTTTTGCAAGAAATAAAATTGATATGAGAATACAATTCATATAATGTTTTTATTAATTGACGAATAATATTACGTCTTGAAAATGACTTAGGAATAAGGCATTAATGTTGAGTATAAAATAGAAAAATAATAATGATTTTTATTGATATGATTAAAGTAATAAGTGTGTGTATATATATTTTCGAAATATTTGACAAAATAAAATAAAACGCAAGAGTAATATATAGTAATATCAATAATTTATAAGAAAAAAATAATTCTACACATAGCTGAACGCGAATTCATGTACAAAGAGTTGTGGCAATATCGTAATATCAACAATTTGTAAGAAAAATAAAATTAAAACGCGATAAATATATAAAGGGTAGTGGCAATGTCGTAATTTCAACAATTCGCAGGAAAAACAAAATTTTACTCATAAAACGCTATCAGCAAACGCGATTTACGTGTAAAGAGTGGTGGCAATGTCGTAATATCAACAATCTGTAAGAAAAACATAATTTTACTCATAAATAGCAGTGGCGATGTCGTAATATCAGCAATACGTAATTAAGTAAACATATATAAATATTCTCATTTCCCAATCACATAATAAAAATTATCGATAGGACATCGTGCAAGGCTCACCATTGGATGGAGAATTTTTTAATAATCCTTCAGTTTTGAAATATTTATGATACACTTTTATTTGTTACGTTTCATTTATCGAAACGACATCTTAGTGAACATGCATGAATTCTTGAGGCTTAGTAAACTTCATGCATAAGGAAAATAATATATTTTAAAGTATAGCTAGCTTATTAAATTAATTTACATTTATAAATATGCGTATAAGTATTTTCAAATTAGAAAATCGAAGAGTCTAGTATGAATTACGTATAATATATTACACGTACATGAGTTCATTTAAAATATGCCATAATATCAGTGTTGAAATATTATCTATATATTTAAAAAGTTTAGTGTTATATATATATATATATATATATATATATACTCGGTCCACTAACACTGTAAAAAAGAAATAACACAACTTTATTTTCCTTCAACGTACAACCATTTACATTACGCTAATTAATTCAAATGTTAAGTGATTGCCCCGCAGTTAATTTTTACTTATTCATTTTAAGTTTTACACGTTTTGCAAGAAATAAAATTGATATGAGAATACAATTCATATAATGTTTTTATTAATTGACGAATAATATTACGTCTTGAAAAATGACTTAGGAATAAGTCATTAATGTTGAGTATAAAATAGAAAAATAATAATGATTTTTATTGATATGATTAAAGTAATAAGTGTGTGTATATATATTTTCGAAATATTTGACAAATAAAATAAAACGCAAGAGTAATATATAGTAATATCAACAATTTATAAGAAAAAACATAATTCTACTCATAGCTGAACGCGATTTCATGTACAAAAAGTTGTGGCAATATCGTAATATCAACAATTTGTAAGAAAAATAAAATTAAAACGCGATAAATATATAAAGGGTAGTGGCAATGTCGTAATTTCAACAATTCGTAGGAAAAATAAAATTTTACTCATAAAACGCTATCAGCAAACGCGATTTACGTGTAAAGAGTAGAGGCAATGTCGTAATTTCAATAATTCGCAGGAAAAACAAAATTTTACTCATAAAACGCTATCATCAAACGCGATTTACGTGTAAAGAGTGGTGGCAATGTCGTAATATCAACAATGTGTAAGAAAAACATAATTTTACTCATAAATAGCACTGGCGATGTCGTAATATCAGCAATACGTAATTAAGTAAACATATTTAAATATTCTCATTTCCCAATCACATAATAAAAATTATCGATAGGACATCGTGCAAGGCTCACCATTGGATGGAGAATTTTTTAATAATCCTTCAGTTTTAAAATATTTATGATACACTTTTATTTGTTACGTTTCATTCATCGAAACGACATCTTAGTGAACATGCATGAATTCTTGAGGCTTAGTAAACTTCATGCATAAGGAAAATAATATATTTTAAAGTATAGCTAGCTTATTAACGTAATTTACATTTATAAATATGCGTATAAGTATTTTCAAATTAGAAAATCGAAGAGTCTAGTATGAATTACGTATAATATATTACACGTACATGAGTTCATTTAAAATATGCCATAATATCAGTGTCGAAATATTATCTATACATTTAAACAGTTTAGTGTTATATATATATATATATATATACTCGGTCCACTAACACTGTAAAAAAGAAATAACACAACTTTATTTTTCTTCAACGTACAACCATTTACATTACGCTAATTAATTCAAATGTTAAGTGATTGCCCCGCAGTTAATTTTTACTTATTCATTTTAAGTTTTACACGTTTTGCAAGAAATAAAATTGATATGAGAATATAATTCATATAATGTTTTTATTAATTGACGAATAATATTACGTCTTGTAAAATGACTTAGGAATAAGTCATTAATGTTGAGTATAAAATAGAAAAATAATAATGATTTTTATTGATATGATTAAAGTAATAAGTGTGTGTATATATATTTTCGAAATATTTGACTAATAAAATAAAACGCAAGAGTAATATATAGTAATATCAACAATTTATAAGAAAAAACATAATTCTACTCATACCTGAACGCGATTTCATGTACAAAAAGTAGTGGCAATATCGTAATATCAACAATTTGTAAGAAAAATAAAATTAAAACGCGATAAATGTATAAAGCGTAGTGGCAATGTCGTAATTTCAACAATTCGTAGGAAAAACAAAATTTTACTCATAAAACGCTATCAGCAAACGCGATTTACGTGTAAAGAGTTGTGGCAATGTCGTAATATCAACAATTTGTAAGAAAAACATAATTTTACTCATAAATAGCAGTGGCAATGTCGTAATATCAGCAATATGTAATTAAGTAAACATATTTAAATATTCTCATTACCCAATCACATAATAAAAATTATCGATAGGACATCGTGCAAGGCTCACCATTGGATGGAGAATTTTTTAATAATCCTTCAGTTTTAAAATATTTATGATACACTTTTATTTGTTACGTTTCATTCATCGAAACGACATCTTAGTGAACATGCATGAATTCTTAAGGCTTAGTAAACTTCATGCATAAGGAAAATAATATATTTTAAAGTATAGCTAGCTTATTAACGTAATTTACATTTATAAATATGCGTATAAGTATTTTCAAATTAGAAAATCGAAGAGTCTAGTATGAATTACGTATAATATATTACACGTACATGAGTTCATTTAAAATATGCCATAATATCAGTGTCGAAATATTATCTATACATTTAAACAGTTTAGTGTTATATATATATATATATATATACTCGGTCCACTAACACTGTAAAAAAGAAATAACACAACTTTATTTTTCTTCAACGTACAACCATTTACATTACGCTAATTAATTCAAATGTTAAGTGATTGCCCCGCAGTTAATTTTTACTTATTCATTTTAAGTTTTACACGTTTTGCAAGAAATAAAATTGATATGAGAATATAATTCATATAATGTTTTTATTAATTGACGAATAATATTACGTCTTGTAAAATGACTTAGGAATAAGTCATTAATGTTGAGTATAAAATAGAAAAATAATAATGATTTTTATTGATATGATTAAAGTAATAAGTGTGTGTATATATATTTTCGAAATATTTGACTAATAAAATAAAACGCAAGAGTAATATATAGTAATATCAACAATTTATAAGAAAAAACATAATTCTACTCATAACTGAACGCGATTTCATGTACAAAAAATGGTGGCAATATCGTAATATCAACAATTTGTATGAAAAAAAAAATTAAAACGCGATAAATGTATAAAGGGTAGTGGCAATATAGTAATTTCAACAATTCGTAGGAAAAAAAAATTTACTCATAAAACGCTATTAGCAAACGCGATTTACGTGTAAAGCGTAGTGGCAATGTCGTAATTTCAATGATTCACAGGAAAAACAAAATTTTACTCATAAAACGCTATCATCAAACGCGATTTATGTGTAAAGAGTGGTGGCAATGTCGTAATATCAACAATTTGTAAGAAAAAACATAATTTTACTCATAAATAGCAGTGGCGATGTCGTAATATCAGCAATACGTAATTGAGTAAACATATTTAAAGATTCTCATTTCTCAATCACATAATAAAAATTATCGATAGGACATCGTGCAAGGCTCACCATTGGATGGATAATTTTTTAATAATCCTTCAGTTTTAAAATATTTATGATACACTTTTATTTGTTACGTTTCATTCATCGAAACGACATCTTAGTGAACATGCATGAATTCTTAAGGCTTAGTAAACTTCATGCATAAGGAAAATAATATATTTTAAAGTATAGCTAGCTTATTGACGTAATTTACATTTATAAATATGCGTATAAGTATTTTCAAATTAGAAAATCGAAGAGTCTAGTATGAATTACGTATAATATATTACAAGTACATGAGTTCATTTAAAATATGCCATAATATCAGTGTCGAAATATTATCTATACATTTAAACAGTTTAGTGTTATATATATATATATATATATATATATATACTCGGTCCACTAACACTGTAAAAAAGAAATAACACAAGTTTATTTTCCTTCAACATACAACCATTTACATTACGCTAATTAATTCAAATGTTAAGTGATTGCCCCGCAGTTAATTTTTACTTATTCATTTTAAGTTTTACACGTTTTGCAAGAAATAAAATTGATATGAGAATATAATTCATATAATGTTTTTATTAATTGACGAATAATATTACGTCTTGTAAAATGACTTAGGAATAAGTCATTAATGTTGAGTATAAAATAGAAAAATAATAATGATTTTTATTGATATGATTAAAGTAATAAGTGTGTGTATATATATATTCGAAATATTTGACAAATAAAATAAAACGCAAGAGTAATATATAGTAATATCAACAATTTATAAGAAAAAACATAATTCTACTCATAGCTGAACGCGATTTCATGTACAAAAAGTTGTGGCAATATCGTAATATCAACAATTTGTAAAAAAAAAAATTAAAACGCGATAAATGTATAAAGGGTAGTGGCAATGTCGTAATTTCAACAATTCGTAGGAAAAACAAAATTTTAGTCATAAAACGCTATTAGCAAACACGATTTCAATGTAAAGCATAGTGGCAATGTCGTAATTTCAACAAATCGTAGGAAAAACAAAATTTTACTCATAAAAAGCTATCAGCAAACGCGATTTACGTGTAAAGAGTAGTGGCAATGTCGTAATTTCAATAATTCGCAGGAAAAACAAAATTTTACTCATAAAACGCTTTCATCAAACGCGATTTACGTGTAAAGAGTTGTGGCAATGTCGTAATATCAACAATTTGTAATAAAAACATAATTTTACTCATAAATAGCAGTGGCAATGTCGTAATATCAGCAATACGTAATTAAGTAAACATATTTAAATATTCTCATTTCCCAATCACATAATAAAAATTATCGATAGGACATCGTGCAAGGCTCACCATTGGATGGAGAATTTTTTAATAATCCTTCAGTTTTAAAATATTTATGATACACTTTTATTTGTTACGTTTCATTCATCGAAATGACATCTTAGTGAACATGCATGAATTCTTAAGGCTTAGTAAACTTCATGCATAAGGAAAATAATATATTTTAAAGTATAGCTAGCTTATTAACGTAATTTACATTTATAAATATGCGTATAAGTATTTTCAAATTAGAAAATCGAAGAGTCTAGTATGAATTACGTATAATATATTACACATACATGAGTTCATTTAAAATATGCCATAATATGAGTATCGAAATATTATCTATACATTTAAACAGTTTAGTGTTATATATATATATATATATATATATAATCGGTCCACTAACACTGTAAAAATGAAATAACACAACTTTATTTTCCTTCAACGTACAATCATTTACATTACGCTAATTAATTCAAATGTTAAGTGATTGCCCCGCAGTTAATTTTTACTTATTCATTTTAAATTTTACACGTTTTGCAAGAAATAAAATTGATATGAGAATATAATTCATATAATGTTTTTATTAATTGACGAATAATATTACGTCTTGAAAAATGACTTAGGAATAAGTCATTAATGTTGAGTATAAAATAGAAAAATAATAATGATTTTTATTGATATGAAGTAATAAGTGTGTGTATATATATTTTCGAAATATTTGACTAATAAAATAAAACGCAAGAGTAATATATAGTAATATGAACAATTTATAAGAAAAAACATAATTCTACTCATAACTGAACGCGATTTCATGTACAAAAAGTAGTGGCAATATCGTAATATCAACAATTTGTAAGAAAAATAAAATTAAAACGCGATAAATATATAAAGGGTAGTGGCAATGTCGTAATTTCAACAATTCGTAGGAAAAACAAAATTTTAGTCATAAAACGCTATCAGCAAACGTGATTTACGTGTAAAGAGTAGTGGCAATGTCGTAATTTCAATAATTCGCAGGAAAAACAAAATTTTACTCATAAAACGCTATCATCATACGCGATTTACTTGTAAAGAGTGGTGGAAATGTCGTAATATCAACAATTTGTAAGAAAAACATAATTTTACTCATAAATAGAAGTGGCGATGTCGTAATATCAGCAATACGTAATTAAGTAAACATATTTAAATAT
Source organism: Solanum sitiens (assembly GCA_016801875.1). NCBI lineage: Eukaryota > Viridiplantae > Streptophyta > Magnoliopsida > Solanales > Solanaceae > Solanum > Solanum sitiens. Next base: position 10,866 of record JABWTJ010000966.1, read on the forward strand.
TCTCATTTCCCAATCACATAATAAAAATTATCGATAGGACATCGTGCAAGGCTCACCATTGGATGGAGAATTTTTTAATAATCCTTCAGTTTTAAAATATTTATGATACACTTTTATTTGTTACGTTTCATTCATCGAAACGACATCTTAGTGAACATGCATGAATTCTTAAGGCTTAGTAAACTTCATGCATAAGGAAAATAATATATTTTAAAGTATAGCTAGCTTATTAACGTAATTTACATTTATAAATATGCGTATAAGTATTTTCAAATTAGAAAATCGAAGAGTCTAGTATGAATTACGTATAATATATTACAAGTACATGAGTTCATTTAAAATATGCCATAATATCAGTGTCGAAATATTATCTATACATTTAAACAGTTTAGTGTTATATATATATATATATATATACTCGGTCCACTAACACTGTAAAAAAGAAATAACACAACTTTATTTTCCTTCAACGTACAACCATTTACATTACGCTAATTAATTCAAATGTTAAGTGATTGCCCCGCAGTTAATTTTTACTTATTCATTTTAAGTTTTACACGTTTTGCAAGAAATAAAATTGATATGAGAATATAATTCATATAATGTTTTTATTAATTGACGAATAATATTACGTCTTGTAAAATGACTTAGGAATAAGTCATTAATGTTGAGTATAAAATAGAAAAATAATAATGATTTTTATTGATATGATTAAAGTAATAAGTGTGTGTATATATATATTCGAAATATTTGACAAATAAAATAAAACGCAAGAGTAATATATAGTAATATCAACAATTTATAAGAAAAAACATAATTCTACTCATAGCTGAACGCGATTTCATGTACAAAAAGTTGTGGCTATATCGTAATATCAACAATTTGTAAGAAAAATAAAATTAAAACGCGATAAATGTATAAAGGGTAGTGGCAATCTAGTAATTTCAACAATTCGTAGGAAAAACAAAATTTTACTCATAAAACGCTATTAGCAAACGCGATTTCAGTGTAAAGCATAGTGGCAATGTCGTAATTTCAACAACTCGTAGGAAAAACAAAATTTTACTTATAAAACGCTATCAGCAAACGCGATTTACGTGTAAAGAGTAGTGGCAATGTCGTAATTTCAATAATTCGCAGGAAAAACAAAATTTTACTCATAAAACGCTATCATCAAACGCGATTTACCTGTAAAGAGTTGTGGCAATGTCGTAATATCAACAATTTGTAATAAAAACATAATTTTACTCATAAATAGCAGTGGCAATGTCGTAATATCAGCAATACGTAATTAAGTAAACATATTTAAATATTCTCATTTCCCAATCACATAATAAAAATTATCGATAGGACATTGTCAAGCTCACCATTGAGGGGAGAAATTTTAATAATCCTTCAGTTTTAAAATATTTATGATACACGTTTTATTTTTACGGTTTCATTCATCCGAAATGACATGCTTAGTGAACATGACAGGGAATTCTTAAGGCTTAGTAAACTTCATGCATAAGGAAAATAATATATTTTAAAGTATAGCTAGCTTATTAACGTAATTTACATTTATAAATATGCGTATAAGTATTTTCAAATTAGAAAATCGAAGAGTCTAGTATGAATTACGTATAATGCCATAATATGAGTATCGAAATATTATCTATACATTTAAACAATTTAGTGTTATATATATATATATATAATCGGTCCACTAACACTGTAAAAATGAAATAACACAACGTACAATCATTTACATTACGCTAATTAATTCAAATGTTAAGTGATTGCCCCGCAGTTAATTTTTACTTATTCATTTTAAATTTTACACGTTTTACAAGAAATAAAATTGATATGAGAATATAATTCATATAATGTTTTTATTAATTGACGAATAATATTACGTCTTGAAAAATGACTTAGGAATAAGTCATTAATGTTGAGTATAAAATAGAAAAATAATAATGATTTTATTGATATGATTAAAGTAATAAGTGTGTGTATATATATTTTCGAAATATTTGACTAATAAAATAAAACACAAGAGTAATATATAGTAATATCAACAATTTATAAGAAAAAACATAATTCTACTCATAACTGAACGCGATTTCATGTACAAAAAGTAGTGGCAATATCGTAATATCAACAATTTGTAAGAAAAATAAAATTAAAACGCGATAAATATATAAAGGGTAGTGGCAATGTCGTAATTTCAACAATTCGTAGGAAAAACAAAATTTTAGTCATAAAACGCTATCAGCAAACGTGATTTACGTGTAAAGAGTAGTGGCAATGTCGTAATTTCAATAATTCGCAGGAAAAACAAAATTTTACTCATAAAACGCTATCATCATACGCGATTTACTTGTAAAGAGTGGTGGAAATGTCGTAATATCAACAATTTGTAAGAAAAACATAATTTTACTCATAAATAGCAGTGGCGATGTCGTAATATCAGCAATACGTAATTAAGTAAACATATTTAAATATTCTCATTTCCCAATCACATAATAAAAATTATCGATAGGACATCGTGCAAGGCTCACCATTGGATGGAGAATTTTTTAATAATCCTTCAGTTTTAAAATATTTATGATACACTTTTATTTGTTACGTTTCATTCATCGAAACGACATCTTAGTGAACATGCATGAATTCTTAAGGCTTAGTAAACTTCATGCATAAGGAAAATAATATATTTTAAAGTATAGCTAGCTTATTAACGTAATTTACATTTATAAATATGCGTATAAGTATTTTCAAATTAGAAAATCGAAGAGTCTAGTATGAATTACGTATAATATATTACAAGTACATGAGTTCATTTAAAATATGCCATAATATCAGTGTCGAAATATTATCTATACATTTAAACAGTTTAGTGTTATATATATATATATATACTCGGTCCACTAACACTGTAAAAAAGAAATAACACAACTTTATTTTCCTTCAACGTACAACCATTTACATTACGCTAATTAATTCAAATGTTAAGTGATTGCCCCGCAGTTAATTTTTACTTATTCATTTTAAGTTTTACACGTTTTGCAAGAAATAAAATTGATATGAGAATATAATTCATATAATGTTTTTATTAATTGACGAATAATATTACGTCTTGTAAAATGACTTAGGAATAAGTCATTAATGTTGAGTATAAAATAGAAAAATAATAATGATTTTTATTGATATGATTAAAGTAATAAGTGTGTGTATATATATTTTCGAAATATTTGACTAATAAAATAAAACGCAAGAGTAATATATAGTAATATCAACAATTTATAAGAAAAAACATAATTCTACTCATAACTGAACGCGATTTCATGTACAAAAAGTAGTGGCAATATCGTAATATCAACAATTTGTAAGAAAAATAAAATTAAAACGCGATAAATATATAAAGGGTAGTGGCAATGTCGTAATTTCAACAATTCGTAGGAAAAACAAAATTTTAGTCATAAAACGCTATCAGCAAACGTGATTTACGTGTAAAGAGTAGTGGCAATGTCGTAATTTCAATAATTCGCAGGAAAAACAAAATTTTACTCATAAAACGCTATCATCAAACGCGATTTACGTGTAAAGAGTTGTGGCAATGTCGTAATATCAACAATTTGTAAGAAAAACATAATTTTACTCATAAATAGCAGTGGCAATGTCGTAATATCAGCAATACGTAATTAAGTAAACATATTTAAATATTCTCATTTCCCAATCACATAATAAAAATTATCGATAGGACATCGTGCAAGGCTCACCATTGGATGGAGAATTTTTTAATAATCCTTCAGTTTTAAAATATTTATGATACACTTTTATTTGTTACGTTTCATTCATCGAAATGACATCTTAGTGAACATGCATGAATTCTTAAGGCTTAGTAAACTTCATGCATAAGGAAAATAATATATTTTAAAGTATAGCTAGCTTATTAACGTAATTTACATTTATAAATATGCGTATAAGTATTTTCAAATTAGAAAATCGAAGAGTCTAGTATGAATTACGTATAATATATTACACATACATGAGTTCATTTAAAATATGCCATAATATGAGTATCGAAATATTATCTATACATTTAAACAGTTTAGTGTTATATATATATATATATAATCGGTCCACTAACACTGTAAAAATGAAATAACACAACTTTATTTTCCTTCAACGTACAATCATTTACATTACGCTAATTAATTCAAATGTTAAGTGATTGCCCCGCAGTTAATTTTTACTTATTCATTTTAAATTTTACACGTTTTGCAAGAAATAAAATTGATATGAGAATATAATTCATATAATGTTTTTATTAATTGACGAATAATATTACGTCTTGAAAAATGACTTAGGAATAAGTCATTAATGTTGAGTATAAAATAGAAAAATAATAATGATTTTTATTGATATGATTAAAGTAATAAGTGTGTGTATATATATTTTCGAAATATTTGACTAATAAAATAAAACGCAAGAGTAATATATAGTAATATCAACAATTTATAAGAAAAAACATAATTCTACTCATAACTGAACGCGATTTCATGTACAAAAAGTAGTGGCAATATCGTAATATCAACAATTTGTAAGAAAAATAAAATTAAAACGCGATAAATATATAAAGGGTAGTGGCAATGTCGTAATTTCAACAATTAGTAGGAAAAACAAAATTTTAGTCATAAAACGCTATCAGCAAACGTGATTTACGTGTAAAGAGTAGTGGCAATGTCGTAATTTCAATAATTCGCAGGAAAAATAAAATTTTACTCATAAAACGCTATCATCATACGCGATTTACTTGTAAAGAGTGGTGGAAATGTCGTAATATCAACAATTTGTAAGAAAAACATAATTTTACTCATAAATAGCAGTGGCGATGTCGTAATATCAGCAATACGTAGTTAAGTAAACATATTTAAATATTCTCATTTCCCAATCACATAATAAAAATTATCGATAGGACATCGTGCAAGGCTCACCATTGGATGGAGAATTTTTTAATAATCCTTCAGTTTTAAAATATTTATGATACACTTTTATTTGTTACGTTTCATTCATCGAAACGACAGCTTAGTTAACATGCATGAATTCTTAAGGCTTAGTAAACTTCACGCATAAGGAAAATAATATATTTTAAAGTATAGCTAGCTTATTAACGTAATTTACATTTATAAATATGCATATAAGTATTTTCAAATTAGAAAATCGAAGAGTCTAGTATGAATTACGTATAATATATTACAAGTACATGAGTTCATTTAAAATATGCCATAATATCAGTGTCGAAATATTATCTATACATTTAAACAGTTTAGTGTTATATATATATATATATATATATACTCGGTCCACTAACACTGTAAAAAAGAAATAACACAACTTTATTTTCCTTCAACGTACAACCATTTACATTACGCTAATTAATTCAAATGTTAAGTGATTGCCCCGCAGTTAATTTTTACTTATTCATTTTAAGTTTTACACGTTTTGCAAGAAATAAAATTGATATGAGAATATAATTCATATAATGTTTTTATTAATTGACGAATAATATTACGTCTTGTAAAATGACTTAGGAATAAGTCATTAATGTTGAGTATAAAATAGAAAAATAATAATGATTTTTCAGTGATATGATTAAGTAATAAGTGGGTGTATATATATATTCGAAATAGTTGACAAATAAAATAAAACGCAAGAGTAATTATATAGTAATTCAACAATTTTATAAGAAAAACATATTCTAACTCATAGCGGAACGCGATTTCATGTACAAAAAGTTGTGGCTATATCGTAATATCAACAATTTGTAAGAAAAAAAAATTAAAACGCGATAAATGTATAAAGGGTAGTGGCAATATAGTAATTTCAACAATTCGTAGGAAAAACAAAATTTTACTCATAAAACACTATTAGCAAACGCGATTTCAGTGTAAAGCATAGTGGCAATGTCGTAATTTCAACAACTCGTAGGAAAAACAAAATTTTACTCATAAAACGCTATCAGCAAACGCGATTTACGTGTAAAGAGTAGTGGCAATGTCGTAATTTCAATAATTCGCAGGAAAAACAAAATTTTACTCATAAAACGCTATCATCAAACGCGATTTACGTGTAAAGATTGGGCAAGTCGTAATAATCAACAATTAGTAAGAAAAAACATATTTTAATCAATAAATACAGTGGCAATGGTCGTAATATCCGCAATACGTAATTAAGTAAACTTATTTAATTAGTCTCATTTCCCAATAACATAATAAAAATTAATCATAGGACATCGTGCAAGGCTCACCATTGGAGGAGAATTTTTTAATAATCCTTCAGTTTTAAAATATTTATGATACACGTTTTATTTGTTACGTTTCAATTCATCGAAATGACATCTTAGTGAACATGCATGAATTCTTAAGGCTTAGTAAACTTCATGCATAAGGAAAATAATATATTTTAAAGTATAGCTAGCTTATTAACGTAATTTACATTTATAAATATGCGTATAAGTATTTTCAAATTAGAAAATCGAAGAGTCTAGTATGAATTACGTATAATATATTACACATACATAAGTTCATTTAAAATATGCCATAATATGAGTATCGAAATATTATCTATACAGTTAAACAATTTAGTGTTATATATATATATATATATATAATCGGTCCACTAACACTGTAAAAATGAAATAACACAACTTTATTTTCCTTCAACGTACAATCATTTACATTACGCTAATTAATTCAAATGTTAAGTGATTGCTTCGCAGTAAATTTTTACTTATTCATTTTAAGTTTTACACGTTTTGCAAGAAATAAAATTGATATGAGAATATAATTCATATAATGTTTTTATTAATTGACGAATAATATTACGTCTTGTAAAATGACTTAGGAATAAGTCATTAATGTTGAGTATAAAATAGAAAAATAATAATGATTTTTATTGATATGATTAAAGTAATAAGTGTGTGTATATATATATTCGAAATATTTGACAAATAAAATAAAACGCAAGAGTAATATATAGTAATATCAACAATTTATAAGAAAAAACATAATTCTACTCATAGCTGAACGCGATTTCATGTACAAAAAGTTGTGGCAATATCGTAATATCAACAATTTGTAAGAAAAAAAAATTCAAACGCGATAAATGTATAAAGGGTAGTGGCAATATAGTAATTTCAACAATTCGTAGAAAAACAAAAATTTACTCATAAAACGCTATTAGCAAACGCAATTTCAGTGTAAAGCATTGTGGAAATGTCATAATTTCAACAATTCGTAGGAAAAACAAAATTTTACTCATAAAACGCTATCAGCAAACGCGATTTACGTGTAAAGAGTAGTGGCAATGTCGTAATTTCAATAATTCTCAGGAAAAACAAAATTTTACTCATAAAACGCTATCATCAAACGCGATTTACGTGTAAAGAATTGTGGCAATGTCGTAATATCAACAATTAGTAAGAAAAACATAATTTTACTCATAAATAGCAGTGGCAATGTCGTAATATCAGCAATACGTAATTAAGTAAACTTATTTAAATATTCTCATTTCCCAATCACATAATAAAAATTATCGATAGGACATCGTGCAAGGCTCACCATTGGATGGAGAATTTTTTAATAATCCTTCAGTTTTAAAATATTTATGATACACTTTTATTTGTTACGTTTCATTCATCGAAATGACATCTTAGTGAACATGCATGAATTCTTAAGGCTTAGTAAACTTCATGCATAAGGAAAATAATATATTTTAAAGTATAGCTAGCTTATTAACGTAATTTACATTTATAAATATGCGTATAAGTATTTTCAAATTAGAAAATCGAAGAGTCTAGTATGAATTACGTATAATGCCATAATATGAGTATCGAAATATTATCTATACATTTAAACAGTTTAGTGTTATATATATATATAATCGGTCCACTAACACTGTAAAAATGAAATAACACAACTTTATTTTCCTTCAACGTACAATCATTTACATTACGCTAATTAATTCAAATGTTAAGTGATTGCCCCGCAGTTAATTTTTACTTATTCATTTTAAATTTTACACGTTTTGCAAGAAATAAAATTGATATGAGAATATAATTCATATAATGTTTTTATTAATTGACGAATAATATTACGTCTTGAAAACTGACTTAGGAATAAGTCATTAATGTTGAGTATAAAATAGAAAAATAATAATGATTTTTATTGATATGATTAAAGTAATAAGTGTGTGCATATATATTTTCGAAATATTTGACTAATAAAATAAAACGCAAGAGTAATATATAGTAATATCAACAATTTATAAGAAAAAACATAATTCTACTCATAACTGAACGCGATTTCATGTACAAAAAGTAGTGGCAATATCGTAATATCAACAATTTGTAAGAAAAATAAAATTAAAACGCGATAAATATATAAAGGGTAGTGGCAATGTCATAATTTCAACAATTCGTAGGAAAAACAAAAGTTTACTCATAAAACGCTATCAGCAAACGTGATTTACGTGTAAAGAGTAGTGGCAATGTCGTAATTTCAATAATTCGCAGGAAAAACAAAATTTTACTCATAAAACGCTATCATCAAACCCTATTTACTTGTAAAGAGTGGTGGAAATGTCGTAATATCAACAATTTGTAAGTAAAACATAATTTTACTCATAAATAGCAGTGGCGATGTCGTAATATCAGCAATACGTAATTAAGTAAACATATTTAAATATTCTCATTTCCCAATCACATAATAAAAATTATCGATAGGACATCGCGCAAGGCTCACCATTGGATGGAGAATTTTTTAATAATCCTTCAGTTTAAAAATATTTATGATACACTTTTATTTGTTACGTTTCATTCATCGAAATGACATCTTAGTGAACATGCATGAATTCTTAAGGCTTAGTAAACTTCATGCATAAGGAAAATAATATATTTTAAAGTTTAGCTAGCTTATTAACGTAATTTACATTTATAAATATGCGTATAAGTATTTTCAAATTAGAAAATCGAAGAGTCTAGTATGAATTACGTATAATATATTACACGTACATGAGTTCATTTAAAATATGCCATAATATCAGTGTCGAAATATTATCTATACATTTAAACAGTTTAGTGTTATATATATATATATATATATATATATATATATATATATATATATATATATATATATATATATATATATATATATATATACTCGGTCCACTAACACTGTAAAAAAGAAATAACACAACTTTATTTTCCTTCAACGTACAATCATTTACATTACGCTAATTAATTCAAATGTTAAGTGATTGCCCCACAGTTAATTTTTACTTATTCATTTTAAATTTTACACGTTTTGCAAGAAATAAAATTGATATGAGAATATAATTCATATAATGTTTTTATTAATTCACGAATAAAATTATTTGTGGACGTCCGTGAAGACCTTGTCTATGCATCCGGTTGGCCCTCACGGCCATTCCGATCCATTTTCAAGGTCAAAATAGCCCCGAAGCGCGCATACCCCTATTTCGACGATTTTTCGTGTGCTATATTAAACCACTTTTTCGGTGATCGGGTTCCCGACGTCAAAACTGCAAAAAATTTTTGTGGACGTCCGTGAAGACCTTGTCTATGCATCCGGTTGGCCCCCACGGCCATTCCGATCCATTTTCAAGGTCAAAATAGCCCCGAAACGCGCATACCCCTATTTCAATGATTTTTCGTGTGCTATAGTAAACTATTTTTTGGGTGATCGGGATCCCGACGTCAGAACTGCCAAAATTATTTGTGGACGTCCGTGAAGACCTTGTCTAGCATCCGGTTGGCCCCCATGGGCATTCCGATCCATTTTCAAGGTCAAAATAGCCCCAAAGCGCGTATACCCCTATTTCGACGATTTTTCGTGTGCTATAGTAAACCATTTTTTGGGTGATCGAGATCCCGACGTCTAAACTGCCAAAAATTATTTGTGGACGTCCGTGGAGACCTTGTCTACGCATCCGGTTGTCCCTCATGGCCATTCTGATCCATTTTCAAGGTCAAAATATCCCCGAAGCGCGCATACCCCTATTTCGACGATTTTTCGTGTGCTATAATAAACAATTTTTTGGGTGATCGGGATCCCAACGTCAAAATAGCCAAAATTATTTGTGGACGTCCGTGAAGACCTTGTCTATGCATCCGGTTGGCCCTCACGGCCATTCCGATCCATTTTGAAGGTCAAAATAGCCCCGAAGCTCGCATACCCCTATTTCGACGATTTTTCGTGTGCTATAGTAAACCATTTTGTTGGGTGATCGGGATCCCGACGTCAAAACTGCCAAAATAATTTGTGGACGTGTGAAGACCTTGTCTATACATCCGGTTGGCCCTCACGGCCATTCCGATCCATTTTGAAGGTCAAAATAGCCCCGAAGTGCGCATACCCTATTTCGACGATTTTTTGTGTGCTATAGTAAACCTTTTTTTGGGTGATCGGGATCCCGACGTCAAAACTGCCAAAATTATTTGTGGAAGTCCATGAAGACCTTTTCTATGCATCCGATTAGCCCCCACGGCCATTCTGATCCATTTTTTCAAGGTCAAAATAGCCCCGAAACGCGCATACCCCTATTTCGACGATTTTTTGTGTGCTATAGTAACCATTTTTTGGGTGATCGGGATCCCGACGTTAAAACTGCCAAAATTATTTGTGGACGTCTGTGAAGACCTTGTCTATGCATCCGATTAGCCCCCACGGCCATTCTGATCCATTTTTTCAAGGTCAAAATAGCCCCGAAACGCGCATACCCCTATTTCGATGATTTTTCGTTTGCTATAGTAAACCATTTTTTGGGTGATCGAGATCCCGACGTCAAAACTGCCAAAATTATTTGTGGACGTTCGTGAAGACCTTGTCTATGCATCCGGTTTGCCCTCACGGCCATTCCGATCCATTTTAAAGGTCAAAATAGCCCCGAAGCGCGCATACCGCTATTTCGACGATTTTTCATGTTCTATAGCAAACCATTTTTGGGTGATCGGGATCCCGACGTCAAAACTGCCAAAATTATTTGTGCACATCCGTGAAGACCTTGTCTATGCATCCGCTTGGCCCTCACGGCCATTCTGATCCATTTTCAAGGTCAAAATATCCCCGAAGCGCGCATACCCCTATTTCGACGATTTTTCGTGTGCTATAGTAAACCATTTTTTGGGTGATCAGGATCCCGACGTCAAAACTGCCAAAATAATTTGTCGACGTGTGAAGACCTTGTCTATACATCCGGTTGGCCCTCACGGCCATTCCGATCCATTTTGAAGGTCAAAATAGCCCCGAAGTGCGCATACCCCTATTTCAACGATTTTTCGTGTGCTATAGTAAACCATTTTTTGGGTGATCGGGATCCCGACGTCAAAACTGACAAAATTATTTGTGGACGTCCGTGAAGACCTTGTCTATGCATCCTGTTGGCCCACACGGCCATTCCGGTCCATTTTGAAGGTCAAAATAGTCCCAAAGCGCGCATACCCCTATTTTGACGATTTTTCGTGTGCTATAGTAAACCTTTTTCTGGGTGATCGGGATCCCGACGTCAAAACTGCCAAAATTATTTGTGGACGTCCATGAAGACCTTTTCTATGCATCCGGTTAGCCCCCACGGCCATTCTGATCCATTTTTTCAAGGTCAAAATAGCTCCGAAGCGCGCATACCCCTATTTCGACGATTTTTTGTGTGCTATAGTAACCATTTTTTGGGTGATCGGGATCCCGACGTCAAAACTGCCAAAATTATTTGTGGAGGTCTGTGAAGACCTTGTCTATGCATCCTGTTGGCCCACACGGCCATTCCGATCCATTTTCAAGGTCAAAATAGCCCCGAAGCGCGCATACCCCTATTTCGATGATTTTTCGTTTGCTATTGTAAACCATTTTTTGGGTGATCGAGATCCCGACGTCAAAACTGCCAAAATTATTTGTGGACGTTCGTGAAGACCTTGTCTATGCATCCGGTTTGCCCTCACGGCCATTCCGATCCATTTTCAAGGTCAAAATAGCCCCGAAGCGCGCATACCCCTATTTCGACGATTTTTCATGTTCTATAGCAAACCATTTTTGGGTGATCGGGATCCCGACGTCAAAACTGCCAAAATTATTTGTGGACGTCCGTGAAGACCTTGTCTATGCATCCGGTTGCCCCCACGGCCATTCCAATCCATTTTGAAGGTCAAAATAGCCCTGAAGTTCGCATACCCCTATTTGAACGATTTTTTGTGTGCTATAGTAAACCATTTTTTGGGTGACCGGGATCCCGATGTCAAAACTGCCAAAATTATTTGTGGACGTCCGTGAAGACCTTGTCTATGCATCCGGTTGGCCCCCACGACTATTCTGATCCATTTTCAAGGTCCAAATAGCCCCGAAGCGCGCATACCCCTATTTTGACGATTTTTCGTGTGCTATAGTAAACCTTTTTTTGGGTGATCGGGATCGCGACGTCAAAACTGCTAAAATTATTTGTGGACGTCCATGAAGACCTTTTCTATACATCCGGTTGTCCCCCACGGCCATTCCGATCCATTCTTTCAAGGTCAAAATAGCTCCGAAACGCGCATACCCCTATTTCGACGATTTTTTGTGTGCTATAGTAACCATTTTTTGGGTGATCGGGATCCCGACGTTAAAACTGCCAAAATTATTTGTGGACGTCTGTGAAGACCTTGTCTATGCATCCGGTTGGCCCTCACGGCCATTCCGATCCATTTTCAAGGTCAAAATAGCCCCGAAGCGCATACCCCTATTTTGACGATTTTTCGTGTGCTACAGTAAACCATTTTTTGGGTGATCGGGATCCCGACGTCAAAACTGCCAAAATTATTTGTGGACGTCCGTGAAGACCTTGTCGATGCATCCAGTTTGCCCTCACGGCCATTCCAATCCATTTTCAAGGTCAAAATAGCCCCGAAGCGCGCATACCCCTATTTCGACGATTTTTCGTGTGCTATAGTAAACCATTTTTTGGATGATCGGGATCCCGACATCAAAACTGCCAAAATTATTTGTGAACGTCCGTGAAGACCTTTTCTATGCATCCGGTTGTCCCTCATGGCCATTCGATCCATTTTCAAGGTCAAAATAGCTCCGAAGCGCGCATACCCCTATTTCGACGATTTTTCGTGTGCTATAGTAAACCATTTTTTGGGTGATCGGGATCCCGACGTCAAAACTGCCAAAATTATTTGTGGACGTCCGTGAAGACATTGTCTATGCATCCGGTTGGCCCTCACGGCCATTCCGATCCATTTTCAAGGTCAAATAGCCCCGAAGCGTGGCATACCCCGGATTTCGACGATTTTTTCGTGTGCTATAGTAAACCAGTTTTTTGGGGATTTGGGAATCCCGACGTCAAAACTGCCATAATTATTTGTGGACGTCCGTGAAGACCTTGTCTATGCATCCGGTTGGCCCTCACGGTCATTCCGATCCATTTTCAAGGTCAAAATAGCCCCGAAACGGGCATACCCCTATTTCGACGATTTTTCGTGTGCTATAGTAAACCATTTTTTGGGTGATCGGGATCTCGACGTCGAAACTGCCAAAATTTTTGTGGATGTCCGTGAAGACCTTGTCTATGCATCCGATTGGCCCTCACGGCCTTTTCGATCCATTTTCAAGGTCAAAATAGCTCCGAAGCGCGCATACCAATATTTCGACGATTTTTCGTGTGCTATAGTAAACCATTTTTGGGTGATCGGGATCCCGACGTCGAAACTGCCAAAATTATTTGTGGACGTCCGTGAATACCTTGTCTATGCATCCGGTTGGCCCTCACGGCCATTCCGATCCAGTTTCAAGGTCAAAATAGCCCCGAAGCGCGCATACCCCTATTTCGACGATTTTTCGTGTGCTATAGTAACCCTTTTTTTGGGTGATCGGGATCCCGACGTCAAAACTGCCAAAATTATTTGTGGACGTCCGTGAAGACCTTGTCTATGCATCCGGTTGGCCCTCAAGGCCATTCTAATCGATTTTCAAGGTCAAAATAGCCTCGAAGCGCGCATACCCCTATTTCGACGATTTTTTGTGTGCTATAGTAAACCATTTTTTGGGTGATCGGGATCCCGACGTCAAAACTGCCAAAATTATTTGTGGACGTCCGTGAAGACCTTGTCTATGCATCCGGTTGGCCCCCACGGCCATTCCGATCCATTTTGAAGGTTCAAAATTGCCCCAAAGCGTGCATACCCCTATTTTGACGATTTTTCGTGTGCTATTGTAAACCATTTTTTGGGTGATCGGGATCCCGACGTCAAAACTGCCAAAATTATTTGTGGACGTCCGTGAAGACCTTGTCTGTGCATCCGGTTGGCCCTCACGGCCAATCTGATCCATTTTCAAGGTCAAAATAGCCCCGAAGCGCGCATACCCCTATTTCGACGATTTTTCGTGTGCTATAGTAAACCATTTTATTGGGTGATCGGGATCCCGACATCAAAACTGCCAAAATGATTTGTGGACGTCCGTGAAGACCTTGTATATACATCCGGTTGGCCCCCACGGCCATTCCAATCCATTTTAAAGGTCAAAATAGCCCCGAAGCGCGCATGCACCTATTTCGACGATTTTTCGTGTGCTATAGTAAACCATTTTTTAGGTGATCAAGATCCCGACGTCAAAACTGCCAAAGTTATTTGTGGACGTCCGTGAAGACCTTGTCTATGCATCCGATTGGACCCCACGGCCATTCCAATCCATTTTCAAGGTCAAAATAGCCCCGAAGCGCGCATACCCCTATTTCGACGATTTTTCGTGTGCTATAGTAAACTTTTTTTGGGTGATCGGGATCTCAACATCAAAACTGCCTGTGGACGTCCATGAAGACCTTTTCTATGCATCAGGTTGGCCCCCACGGCCATTCTGATCCATTTTTTCAAGGTCAAAATAGCCCCGAAGCGCGCATACCCCTATTTCGACGATTTTTTGTGTGCTATAGTAACCATTTTTTGGGTGATCGGGATCCCGACGTCAAAACTGCCAAAATTATTTGTGGACGTTTGTGAAGACCTTGTATATGCATCCGGTTGGCCCCCACAGCCATTCCGATCCATTTTCATGGTCAAAATAGCCCCGAATCGCGCATACCCCTATTTCGACGATTTTTCGTTTGCTATAGTAAACCATTTTTTGGGTGATCGGGATCCCGACGTCAAAACTGCCAAAATTATTTGTGGACGTCCGTGAAGACCTTGTCTATACATCCGGTTGGCCCTCACGGCCATTCCGATCCATTTTCAAGGTCAAAATAGCCCCGAAGCGCGCATACCCCTATTTCGACGATTTTTTGTGTGCTATAGTCAACCATTTTTTGGGTGATCAGGATCCCGACGTCAAAACTGCCAAAATTATTTGTGCACATCCGTGAAGACCTTGTCTATGCATCCGGTTGGCCCCCACGGCCATTCCGATCCATTTTGAAGATCAAAATAGCCCCGAAGCGCGCATACCCTTATTTCGATGATTTTTCGTGTGCTATAGTAAACCATTTTTTGGGTGATCGGGATCTCGACTTCAAAACTGCCAAAATTATTTGTGGACATCCGTGAAGACCTTGTCTATGCATCAGGTTGGCCCCCACGGCCATTCCGATCCATTTTCAAGGTCAAAATAGCCCCGAAGCGCTCATACCCCTATTTCAACGATTTTTCGTGTGCTATAGTAAACAATTTTTTGGGTGATCGGGATCCCAATGTCAAAACAGCCAAAATTATTTGGGGACGTCCGTGAAGACCTTGTCTATGCATCCGGTTGGACCCCACGACCATTCCAATCCATTTTAAAGGTCAAAATAGCCCCGAAGAGTGCATACCCCTATTTCGACGATTTTTCGTGTGCTATAGTAAACTATTTTTTGGGTGATCGAGATCCCGACGTCAAAACTGCTAAAATTATTTGTTGACGTCCGTGAATACCTTGTCTATGCATCCGGTTGGCCCTCACGGCCATTCCAATCCAATTTCAAGGTCAAAATAGCCCCGAAGCGCGCATACCCCTATTTCGATGATTTTTCGTGTGCTATGGTAAACCATTTTTTGGGTGATCAGGATCCCGACGTCAAAACTGCCAAAATTATTTGTCCACATCCGTGAAGACCTTGTCTATGCATCCGATTGGCCCCCATGGCCATTCTGATCCATTTTGAAGGTCAAAATAGCCCCGAAGTGCGCAAACCCTTATTTCGATGATTTTTCATGTGCTATAGAAAGTCATTTTTTGGGTGATCGGGATCCCAACTTCAAAACTGCCAAAATTATTTGTGGACATCTGTGAAGACCTTGTCTATGCATCAGGTTGGCCCCCACGGCCATTCCGATCCATTTTCAAGGTCAAAATAGCCCCTGAGCGCGCATACCCCTATTTTGAGGATTTTTCGTGTGCTATAGTAAACAATTTTTTGGGTGATCGGGATCCCGATGTCAAAACTGCCAAAATTATTTGTGGACGTCCGTGAAGATCTTGTCTATGCATCATGTTGGCCCCCACGACCATTCTGATCCATTTTCAAGGTCAAAATAGCCCCGAAGTGCGCATACCCCTATTTCGATGATTTTTCGTGTGCTATAGTAAACTATTTTTTGGGTGATCGGGATCCCGACGTCAAAACTGCCAAAATTATTTGTGGACGTCCGTGAAGACCTTGTCTATGCATCCGGTTGGCCCTCACGGCCATTCCGATCCATTTTGAAGGTCAAAATAGCCCCAAAGCGCGCATACCCCTATTATCGATGATTTTTCGTGTGCTATAATAACCAATTTTGTTGGGTGATCGGGATACCGACGTCAAAACTGCCAAAATAATTTGTGGACGTCCGTGAAGACCTTGTCAATACATCCGGTTGGCCCCCACGGCCATTCCAATCCATTGTGAAGGTCAACATAGCCCCGAAGCGCGCATACCCTTATTTCGACAATTTTTCATGTGCTATAGTAAACCATTTTTTAGGTGATCAAGATCCCGACGTTAAATCTGCCAAAGTTATTTGCGGACGTCCGTGAAGACCTTGTCTAGGTATCCGGTTGTCCCTCACGGCAATTACGATCCATTTTCAAGGTCAAAATAGCCCCGAAGCGCGCATACCCCTATTTCGATGATTTTTCGTGTGCTATAGTAAACAATTTTTTGGGTGATCAGGATCCTTATTTCAAAACTACCAAAATTATTTGTGGACGTCCGTGAAGACCTTGTCTATGCATCCGGTTGGCCCTCACGGCCATTCCGATCCATTTTCAAGGTCAAAATAGCCCCAAAGCGCATACCCCTATTTCGACGATTTTTTGTGTGCTATAGTAAACCATTTTTTGGGTGATCGGGATCCCAACGTCAAACTGCCATATTTATTTGTGGACGTCCCTGAAGACCTTGTCTATGTATCCGGTTGGGCCCCATGGCAATTCCAATCCATTTTGAAGGTCAAAATAACCCCGAAGCGCGCATACCCCTATTTCGACGATTTTTCATGTGCTATATTAAACCATTTTTGGGTGATCGGGATCCCGACGTCAAAACTGCCAAAATTATTGGTGGACGTCCGTGAAGACCTTGTCTATGCATCCGGTTGGCCCTCACGGCCATTCTGATCCATTTTCAAGGTCAAAATAGCCCCGAAGCGCGCATACCCCTATTTCGACGATTTTTCGTGTGCTATAGTAAACCATTTTGTTGGGTGATCGGGATCCCGACATCAAAACTGCCAAAATGATTTGTGGACGTCCGTGAAGACCTTGTATATACATCCGGTTGGCCCCCACAGCCATTCCAATCCATTTTCAAGGTCAAAATAGCCCCGAAGCGCGCATACACCTATTTTGACAATTTTTCGTGTGCTATAGTAAACCATTTTTTAGGTGATCAAGATCCCGACGTCAAAACTGCCAAAGTTATTTGTTGACGTCCGTGAAGACCGTGTCTTGCAATCCGATTATACACGGCCATTCCGATCCCATTTTCAGTTCAAAAAAGCCCGAGTGCATCCCCTATATTCGACGATTTTTTCTGTGTGCTATAAGTAAACTGTTATTGGGTGAATCGGATCCCGACGGTAAAACTCCTGTGACGTCTGTTAAGACCTTTTCTATGATCTGTTGGCCCCACGGCCCCATTTCCAATCCATTTTTTCAAGTCAAAATAGCCCCGAAGCGCGCAGCCCCCTAGTGTCGACAGATTTTTTTGTGTGCTATAGTACCATTTTTTGGGATGATCGGGAATTCCCCGACTTACAAAACTTCCAAATTAATTGGTGGACGTCCGTGAAGACCTTGTCTATGCATTCGGTTGGCCCCCACGGCATTCCGATCCATTTTCAAGGTCAAAATAGCTCCCGAAGCGCGCATCCCCTATTTCGATTTTTTTCATATGCTATAGTAACCATTTTTTGGGTGATCGGGAATTCCCGACGTCAAAACTGCAAAATATTTGTGGCGTCCGTGAAGACCTTGTCTATGCATCCGGTTTGCCCTCACGGCCATTCCGATCCATTTTCAAGGTCAAAATAGCCCCGAAGCGCGCATACCCCTATTTCGACGATTTTTTGTGTGCTATAGTAAACCATTTTTTGGGTGATCAGGATCCCGACGTCAAAACTGCCAAAAATTTTTGTGCACATCCTTGAAGACCTTGTCTATGCATCCGGTTGGCCCCCACGGCCATTCCGATCCATTTTGAAGATCAAAATAGCCCCGAAGCGCGCATACCCCTATTTCGAGGATTTTTCGTGTGCTATAGTAAACAATTTTTTGGGTGATCGGGATCCCGATGTCAAAACTGCCAAAATTATTTGGAGACGTCCGTGAAGACCTTGTCTATGCATCCGGTTGGCCCCCACGACCATTCCAATCCATTTCAAGGTTAAAATAGCCCCGAAGCGCGCATACCCCTATTTCGACGATTTTGCGTGTGCTATAGTAAACTATTTTTTGGGTGATCGGGATCCCGATGTCAAAACTGCTAAAATTATTTGTTGACGTCCGTGAATACCTTGTCTATGCATCCGGTTGGCCCTCACGGCCATTCCAATCAAATTTCAAGGTCAAATAGCCCCGAAGCGCGCATACCCCTATTTCAATGATTTTTCGTGTGCTATAGTAAACCATTTTTTGGGTGATCAGGATCCCGACGTCAAAACTGCCAAAATTATTTGTGCACATCCGTGAAGACCTTGTCTATGCATCCGGTTGGCCCCCTTGGCCATTCCGATCCATTTTTAAGATCAAAATAGCCCCGAAGCGCGCATACCCCTATTTCGACAATTTTTCATGTGCTATAGCAAATCATTTTTTGGGTGATCGGGATCCCAACTTCAAAACTGCCAAAATTATTTGTGGACATCCGTGAAGACCTTGTCTATGCATCAGGTTGGCCCCCACAGCCATTCCGATCCATTTTCAAGGTCAAAATAGCCCCGAAGCGCGCATACCCCTATTTCGAGGATTTTTCGTGTGCTATAGTAAACAATTTTTTGGGTGATCGGGATCCCGATGTCAAAACTGCCAAAATTATTTGTGGACGTCTGTGAAGACCTTGTCTATGCATCCGGTTGGCCCCCACGACCATTCCGATCCATTTTCAAGGTCAAAATAGCCTCGAAGCGCGCATACCCCTATTTCGATGATTTTTCGTGTGCTATAGTAAACTATTTTTTGGGTGATCGGGATCCCAACGTCAAAACTGCCAAAATTATTTGTGGACATTCGTGAAGACCTTGTCTATGCATCAGGTTGGCCCCCACGACCATTCCGAACCATTTTCAAGGTCAAAATAGCCCCGAAGCGCGCATACCCCTATTTCGAGGATTTTTCGTGTGCTATAGTAAACAATTTTTTGGGTGATCGGGATCCCGATGTCAAAACTGCAAAAATTATTTGTGGACGTCTGTGAAGACCTTGTCTATGCATCCGGTTGGCCCCCACGACCATTCCGATCCATTTTCAAGGTCAAAATAGCCCCGAAGCGCGCATACCCCTATTTCGACGATTTTTTGTGTGCTATAGTAAACTATTTTTTGGGTGATCGGGATCCCGACGTCAAAACTGCTAAAATTATTTATTGACGTCTGTGAATACCTTTTCTTTGCATCCGGTTGGCCCTCACGGCTATTCCAATCCATTTTCAAGGTCAAAATAGCCCCGAAGAGTGCATACCCCTATTTCGACGATTTTTCTTTTTCTATAGTAAACCATTTTTTGGGTGATCGGGATCCCGACGTCAAAACTGCCATATTTATTTGTGAACGTCCGTAAAGACCTTGTCTATGCATCCGGTTGGCCCCCACGGCTATTCCGATCTATTTTGAAGGTCAAAATAGCCCCGAAGCGCGCATACCCCTATTTCGACGATTTTTCGTGTCCTATATTAAACCATTTTTTAGGTGATCGGGATCCCAACGTCAAAACTTCCAAAGTTATTTGTAGGCGTCCGTGAAGACCTTGTCTTTGCATCCGGTTAAGCCCCACGGCCATTCCGATCCATTTTCAAGGTCAAAATAGCCCCAAAGCGCGCATACACCTATTTCGATGATTTTTCGTGTGCTATAGTAAGCCATTTTTTGGGTGATCGGGATCCCGACGTCAAAACTGCCAAAAGTATTTGTGGACGTCCGTGAAGACCTTGTCTATGTATCCGGTTGTCCCTCACGGCCATTACGATCTATTTTCAAGGTCAAAATAGCCCCGAAGCGCGCATACCCCTATTTCGACGATTTTTTGTGTGCTATAGTAAACCATTTTTTAGGTGATCAAGATCCCGACGTCAAAACTGCCAAAATTATTTGTTGACGTCCATGAAGACCTTGTCTATGCATCCGTTGGAGAAAAACGCCCACGGCCATTTCCGATCCATTTCAAGGTCAAAGATAAGCCCCGAGCGCGCAGCCCCTTTTTGACGATTTTTCGTGTGCTAATAGTAAACTAGTTTTTTGGGGATCGGAATCCCGACGTCAGGAGGGGGCTGGCTGGCCAGAAACTTGAGATTTTGGACGTCCGTGAAGACCTTGTCTATGCATCCGGTTTGCGCCACGGCAATTCTGAATCCCATTTCGGTGGGGTCAAGGTGCAAACTAGCCCCGAAGCGCGCAACCCCTATTTCGACGGTTGTTTCGGTGTGCGTAGTGGTAGTGGGTCCATGTTTTGGTGTGTGACGGATCCAGACGTCAAACGCCAATTATTTGTGGAAGTCCGTGAATCCCTTGTCTATGCATCCGGTTGGCCCTCACAGCCACTCCATCCATTATTCAAGGTCAAAATAGCCCCGAAGCGTGCATACCCCTATTTCGACGATTTTTCGTGTGCTATAGTAAACCATTTTTTGGGTGATCGGGATCCCGACGTCAAAACTTCCAAAATTATTTGTGGACGTCCGTGAAGACCTTGTCTATGCATCCGGTTCGCCCTCACAGACATTCTGATCCATTTTCAAGGTCAAAATAGCCCTGAAGCGCGCATACCCCTATTTCGATGATTTTTCGTGTGCTATAGTAAACCATTTTTTGGGTGATCGGGATCCCGACGTCAAAACTACCAAAATTATTTGTGGACATCCGTGAAGACCTTGTCTATGCATCTGGTTGGCCCCCACGGCCATTCCGATCCATTTTGAAGATCAAAATAACCCCGAAGCGTGCATACCCCTATTTCGACGATTTTTCGTGTGCTATAGCAAACCATTTTTTGGGTGATCGGGATCCCGACTTCAAAACTGCCAAAATTATTTGTGGACGTCCGAGAAGACCTTGTCTATGCATCCGGTTGGCCCCCACGACCATTCCAATCCATTTTTAAGGTCAAAATAGCCCCGAAGCGCGCATACCCCTATTTCGACGATTTTTCGTGTGCTATAGTAAATAATTTTTTGGGTGATCAGGATCCCGATGTCAAAACTACCAAAATTATTTGTGGACGTCCGTGAAGATCTTGTCTATGCATCATGTTGGCCCTCACGGCCATTCCGATCCATTTTCAAGGTCAAAATAGCCCCGAAGCGCGTATACCCCTATTTCGATGATTTTTCATGCTCTATAGTAAACCATTTTTTGGGTGATCGGGATCCCGACTTCAAAACTGCCAAAATTATTTGTGGACGTCAGAGAAGACCTTGTCTATGCATCCGGTTGGCCCCCACGACCATTCCGATCCATTTTTAAGGTCAAAATAGCCCCGAAGCGCGCATACCCCTATTTCGACGATTTTTCGTGTGCTATAGTAAATAATTTTTTGGGTGATCAGGATCCCGACGTCAAAACTACCAAAATTATTTGTGGACGTCCGTGAAGATCTTGTCTATGCATCATGTTGGCCCTCACGGCCATTCCGATCCATTTTCAAGGTCAAAATAGCCCCGAAGCGCGTATACCCCTATTTTTCGTGTGCTATAGTAAACCATTCTTTGGGTGATCGGGATCCTGACGTCAAAACTTCCAAAATTATTTGTGGATGTCCATGAATACCTGGTCTATACATACGGTTGGCCATCACGGCCATTCCAATCCATATTCAAGGTCAAAATAGTCTCGAAGCGCGCATACCCCTATTTCGATGAGTTTTCATGTGCTATAGTAAACCATATTTTGGGTGATCGGGATCCCGACGTTAAAACTGCCAAAATTATTTGTGAACGTTCGTGAAGACCTTGTCTATGCATTCGGTTGGCCCCCACGGCCATTCCGATCCGTTTTGAAAGTAAAAATAGCCCCGAAGCGCGAATACCCTTATTTCGACGATTTTTTGTGTGCTATAGTAAACCATTTTTTGGGTGCTCGGGATCCCGACGTCAAAACTGCCAAAATTATTTGTGAACGTCCGTGAAGCCCTTGTCTATGCATCCGGTTGGCCCCCATGGCCATTCCGATCCATTTTCAAGGTCAAAATAGCCCCGAAGCGCATATACCCCTATTTCGACGATTTTTCGTGTGCTATAGTAAACCATTTTTTGGGTGATCGGGATCCCGATGTCAAAACTGCCAAAATTATTTGTGGTTGTCCGTGAAGACCTTGTCTATGCATCCGATTTACCCTCACGTCCATTCCGATCCATTTTCTAGGTCAAAATAGCCCCGAAGCGCGCATACCCCTATTTCAATGATTTTTCGTGTGCTATAGTAAACCATTTTTGGGTGATCAAGATCCTGATGTCAAAACTTCCAAAATTATTTGTGGATGTTCGTGAAGACCTTTTCTATGCATACGGTTAGCCCTCACGTCCATTCCGATCCATTTTCAAGGTCAAAATAGCCCCGAAGCGTGCATACCCCTATTTCGACGATTTTTTGTGTGCTATAGCAAACAATTTTTTGGGTGATCGGGATCCCAACGTCAAAACTGCCAAAATTATTTGTGGACGTCCGTGAAGACCTTGTCTATGCATCCGGTTGGCCCTCACGGCCATTGCGATCCATTTTGAAAGTCAAAATAGCCCCGAAGCGCGCATACCCCTATTTCAATGATTTTTCGTGTGCTATATTAAATAATTTTTTGGGTGATGGGGATCCCGACGTCAAAACTGTCAAAACTATTTGTGGACGTCCGTGAAGACCTTTTCTATGCATCCGGTTGGCCCCCACGGCCATTCCGATCCATTTTCAAGGTCAAAATAGCCCTGAAGCGCGCATATCCCTATTTTGATGATTTTTCATGTGCTATAGTAAACTATTTTTTGGGTGATCGGGATCCCGACGTCAAAACTGCAAAAATTATTTGTGGATGTCCGTGAAGACCTCTTCCATGCATCTGGTTGGCCCTCACGGCTATTTCGATCCATTTTGAAGATCAAAATAGCCCCGAAGCGCGCATACCCCTATTTCGAAGATTTTTCATGTGCTATAGTAAACTATTTTTTGGGTGACCGGGATCCCGACGTCAACACTGTCAAAATTATTTGTGGACGTCCGTGAAGACCTTTTCTATGCATCCGGTTGGCCCTCACGGCCATTCCGATCCATTTTCAAGGTCAAAATAGCCCCAAAGCGTGCATACCCCTATTTCGATGATTTTTCGTGTGCTATAGTAAACGATTTTTTGGGTGATCGGGATCCCGACGTCAGAAATGCCAAAATTATTTATGGACATCCGTGAAGACCTTGTCTATGCATCCGGTTGGCCCCCACGGCCATTCCAATCCTTTTTTTCAAGGTCAAAATAGCCCGAAGCGCGCATATCACTATTTCGACGATTTTTCATGTGCTATAGTAACCATTTTTTGGGTGATCGGGATCCCGACGTCAAAACTGCCAAATTTATTTGTCGACGTCAGTGAAGACCTTGTCTATGCATCCGGTTGGCCCCCACGGCCATTCCGATCTATTTTCAAGATCAAAATAGCCCCAAAGCGCGCATACCCCTATTTCGACGATTTTTCGTGTGCTATAGTAAACCATTTTTTGGGTGATCGGGATCCCGACGTCAAAACTGCCAAAATTATTTGTGGACGTCCGTGAAGTCCTTGTCTATGCATCCGATTTGCCCTCACGGCCATTCCGATCCATTTTCAAGGTCAAAATAGCCCGGAAGCGCGCATACCCCTATTTCGACGATTTTTCGTGTGCTATAGTAAACGATTTTTTGGGTGATCGGGATCCCGACGTAAAAACTGCCAAAATTATTTGTGGATATTCGTGAAGACCTTGTCTATGCATCCGGTTGGCCCCCACGGTCATTCCAATCCATTTTCAAGGTCAAAATAACCCCGAATCACGCATACCGCTATTTCAACAATTTTTCGTGTGCAATAGTAAACCATTTTTTGGGTGATCGGGATCCCGATGTCAAAACTGCCAATATTATTTGTGGACGTCCGTGAAGACTTTGTCTATGCATCCGGTTAACCCTCACGGCCATTCCAATCCATTTTCAAGGTCAAAATAGCCCCGAAGCGTGCATACCCCTATTTCGATGATTTTTCGTGTGCTATAGTAAACCATTTTTTGGGTGATCGGGATTCTGACGTCAAAACTGCTAAAATTATATGTGGATGTCCGTGAAGACCTTGTCTATGCATCCGGTTGGCCCTCATGGCCATTCCGATCCATTTTTAATGTCAAAATAGCCCCGAAGAGCATACCCCTATTTCGACGAGTTTTTGTGTGCTATAGTAAACAGTTTTTTGGGTGATCGGGATCTTGATTTCAAAACTACCAAAATTATTTGTGGACGTCCGTGAAGACCTTGTCTATGCATCCGGTTGGCCCTCACGACCATTCTGATCCATTTTCAAGTTCAAAATAGCCCCGAAGCGCGCATACCCCTATTTTAATGATTTTTCGTGTGCTATAGTAAACCATGTTTCGGGTGATCGGAATCCCAACGTCAACACCGCCAAAATTATTTGTGGATATCTGTGAAGACCTTGTCTATGCACTGGTTCGCCCTCACGGCCATTCTGATCCATTTTGAAGATCAAAATAGCCCCGAAGCGCGCATACCCCTATTTCGATGATTTTTCGTGTGCTATAACAAACCATTTTTCGGGTGATCGGGATCCCAACTTCAAAACTGCCAAAATTATTTGTGGACGTTCGTGAAGACCTTGTATATGCATCCGGTTAGCCCCCACGGCCATTCCGATCCATTTTCAAGGTCAAAATAGCCCCGAAGCGCATACCCCTATTTGGATGATTTTTTGTGTGCTATAGTAAACAATTTTTTGGGTGATCCGGATCCTCATGTCAAAACTGCCAAAATTATTTGTAGACGTCCATGAAGACCTTGTGTATGCATCCGGTTGGACATCATGGCCATTCCGATCCTTTTTCAAGGTAAAAATAGCCCTGAAGCGTACATACCCCAATTTTGACGATTTTTCGTATGCTATAGTAAACCATTTTTTGGGTGATCGGAATCCAAACGTCAAAACTGCCAAAATTATTTGTGGACGTTCGTGAAGACCTTATCTATGCATCCGGTTGGCCCTCACGGCCATTCCAATCCATTTTAAAGGTCAAAATAGCCCCAAAGCGTGCATACCCCTATTTCGACGATTTTTCGTGTGCTATAGTAAACCATTTTTTGGGTGATCGGGATGCCGACGTCAAAACTGCCAAAATTATTTGTGGACGTCCTTGAATACCTTGTCTATGTATCTGGTTGGCTCTCACGGCCATTCCGATCCATATTCGAGGTCAAAATAGCCCCGAAGCGTGCATACCCCTATTTCGATGATTTTTTGTGTGCTATAGTAAACAAGTTTTTGGGTGATCGGGATCCCGACGTCAAAACTGCCAAAATTATTTGTGAACGTCTGTGAAGACCATGTCTATGCATCCGGTTGGCCCCCACGGCCATTTCGATCCATTTTGAAGGTCAAAATAGCCCCGAAGCGCGAATACCCCTATTTCGATGATTTTTTGTGTGCTATAGTAAACCATTTTTTGGGTGATCGGGATCCCGATGTCAAAATAGCCAAAATTATTTGTGAACGTCCGTGAAGCCCTTGTCTATGCATCCGGTTGGCCCCCACGGCCATTCCGATCCATTTTCAAGGTCAAAATAGCCTCGAAGCACGCATACCCCTATTTCGACGATTTTTTGTGTGCTATAGTAAACCATTTTTTGGGTGATCGGGATCCCGATGTCAAATCTGCCAAAATTATTTGTGGTCGTCCGTGAAGACCTTTTCTATGCATCCGATTTGCCCTCACGTCCATTTCGATCCATTTTCTAGGTCACAATAGCCCCGAAGCGCGCATACCCCTATTTCGATGATTTTTCGTGTGCTATATTAAACCATTTTTTGGGTGATCGGGATCCTGACGTCAAAACTTCCAAAATTATTTGTGGATGTCCGTGAAGACCTTTTATATGCATACGGTTTTCCCTCACGGCCATTCCGATCCATTTTCGAGGTTAAAATAGCGCCGAAGCGCGCATACCCCTATTTCAACGATTTTTCGTGTGCTATAGCAAACCATTTTTTGGGTGATCGGGATTTCGACGTCAAAACTGCAAAAATTATTTGTGGACGTCCGTGAAGACCTTTTCTATGCATCTGGTTGGCCCCCACGGCCATTCCTATCCATTTCAAGGTCAAAATAGCCCTGAAGTGCGCATACCCCTATTTCGACGATTTTTCGTGTGCTATAGTAAACAATTTTTTGGGGTGATCGGGATCCCGACGTCAAAACTGCCAAAATTATTTGTGGACATCCGTGAAGACCTTGTCTATGCATCCGATTGGCCCTCACGGCCATTCCGATCCATTTTCAAGGCCAAAATAGCCCCGAAGCGCGAATACCCCTATTTTGACGATTTTTCGTGTGCTATAGTAAACAATTTTTTGGGTGATCGGGATCCCGACGTCAAAACTGCCAAAATTATTTGTGAACGTCCGTGAAGACCTTGTCTATGCATTCGGTTGGCCCCCACGGCCATTCCGATCCATTTTCAATGTCAAAATAGCCCCGAAGCGCGAATACCCCTATTTCGACGATTTTTCGTGTGCTATATAGTAAACCATTTTTTGGGTGATCGGGATCTCGACGTCAAAACTGCAATAATTATTTGTGGTCGTCCGTGAAGACCTTGTCTATGCATCCGGTTTACCCTCACGTCCATTCCAATCCATTTTCAAGGTCAAAATAGCCCCGAAGCGCGCATACCCATATTTCGACGATCTTTCGTGTGCTATAGTAAACCATTTCTTGGGTGATTGGGATCACGACGTCAAAACTTCCAAAATTATTTGTGGACGTCCGTGAAGACCTTTTCTATGCATCCGATTGGCCCTCACGGCCATTCCGATCCATTTTCAAGGACAAAATAGCCCCGAAGCGCGCATACCCCTATTTCGACGATTTTTCGTGTGCTATAGCAAACCATTTTTTGGGTGATCGGGATGCCGATGTCAAAACTGCCAAAATTATTTGTGGTCGTCCGTGAAGACCTTTTCTATGAATCCGGTTGGCCCCCACGGCCATTCCGATCCATTTTCAAGGTCAAAATAGCCCCGAAGCGCGCATACCCCTATTTCGACGATTTTTTGTGTGCTATAGTAAACCATTTTTTGGGTGATCGGGATCTCGATGTCAAAACTGCCAAAATTATTTGTGGTCGTCCGTGAAGACCTTTTCTATGCATCCGATTTGCCCTCACGTCCATTCCGATCCATTTTCTAGCTCACAATAGCCCCGAAGCGCGCATACCCCTATTTCGATGATTTTTCGTGTGCTATATTAAACCATTTTTTGGGTGATCGGGATCCTGACGTCAAAACTTCCAAAATTATTTGTGGATGTCCGTGAAGACCTTTTATATGCATACGGTTTGCCCTCACGGCCATTCCGATCCATTTTCAAGGTTAAAATAGCGCCAAAGCGCGCATACCCCTATTTCGACGATTTTTCGTGTGCTATAGCAAACCATTTTTTGGGTGATCGGGATTTCGACGTCAAAACTGCAAAAATTATTTGTGGACGTCCGTGAAGACCTTTTCTATGCATCTGGTTGGCCCCCACGGCCATTCCTATCCATTTCAAGGTCAAAATAGCCCTGAAGCGCGCATACCCCTATTTCGACGATTTTTCGTGTGCTATAGTAAACAATTTTTTTGGGTAATCGGGATCCCGACATCAAAACTTCCAAAATTATTTGTGGACATCCGTGAAGACCTTGTCTATGCATCCGATTGGCCCTCACGGCCATTCCAATCCATTTTCAAGGTCAAAATAGCCCCGAAGCGCATACCCCTATTTCGATGATTTTTTGTGTACTATAGTAAACCATTTTTTGGGTGATCGGGATCCCGACGTCAAAACTGCTAAAATTATTTGTGGACGTCTGTGAAGACCTTGTCTATGCATCCGGTTTACCCTCACGGTCATTCCAATCCATTTTAAAGGTCAAAAAAGCCCCGAAGCGCGCATACCCCTATTTCGACGATTTTTCGTGTGCTATAGCAAACCATTTTTTGGGTGATCGGGATCCCGACGTCAAAACTGCAAAAAATATTTGTGGACGTCCGTGAAGACCTTGTCTATGCATCCGGTTGGCCCCCATGGCCATTCCGATCCATTTCAAGGTCAAAATAGCCCTGAAGCGCGCATACCCCTATTTCGATGATTTTTCGTGTGCTATAGTAAACCATTTTTTGGGTGATCGAGATTCCGACGTTAAAACTGCCAAAATTATTTGGACGTCCGTGAAGACCATTTCTATGCATTCGGTTATCCCTCACGGATATTCCAATCCATTTTCATGGCCAAAATAGCCCCGAAGCGCGCATACCCCTATTTCGACGATTTTTCGTGTGCTATAGTAAACCATTTTTTGGGTGATCAGGATCCCGACGTCAAAACTGCCAAAATTATTTGTGGACGTCCGTGAAGACCTTGTCTATGCATCCGGTTTGCCCTCACAGTCATTCCAATCCATTTTCAAGGGCAAAAAAGCCCCGAAGCGCGTATACCCCTATTTCGACGATTTTTCGTGTGCTATAGAAACCATTTTTTGGGTGATCGGGATCCCGACGTCAAAACTGCCAAAATTATTTGTGGACGTCCGTGAAGACCTTGTCTATGCATTCGGTTTGCCCCCACGGCCATTCCGATCCATTTTGAAGATCAAAATAGCCCCGAACGCGCATACCCCTATTTCGATGATTTTTCGTGTGCTATAGCAAACCATTTTTTGGGTGATCGGGATCCCGACGTCAAAACTGCCAAAATTATTTGTGGACGTCCGTGAAGACCTTTTCTATGCATCCGGTTTGCCCTCACAGTCATTCCAATCCATTTTCAAGGTCAAAAAAGCCCCGAAGCGCGCATACCCCTATTTCGATGATTTTTTCGTGTGCTATAGCAAACCATTTTTTGGGTGATCGGGATCCCGACGTCAAAACTGCCAAAATTATTAGTGGACGTCCGTGAAGACCTTGTCTATGCATCCGGTTGGCCCCCATGTCCATTCCGATCCATTATCAAGGTCAAAATAGCCCCGAAGCGCGCATACCCCTATTTCGATGATTTTTCGTGTGCTATAGTAAACCATTTTTTTGGTGATCGGGATCCCGACGTCAAAACTTCCAAAATTATTTGTGGATGTCCGTGAAGACCTTTTCTATGCATACGGTTGGCCCTCACGTCCATTCCGATCCATTTTCAAGGTTAAAATAGCGCCGAAGCGCGCATACCCCTATTTCGACCATTTTTCGTGTACTATAGTAAACAGTTTTTTGGGTGATCGGGATTCCGACGTCAAAACTGCAAAAATTATTTGTGGACGTCCGTGAAGACCTTTTCTATGCATCCGGTTGGCCCCCACGGCCATTCCTATCCATTTCAAGGTCAAAATAGCCCTAAAGCGCGCATACCCCTATTTCGACGATTTTTCGTGTGCTATAAGTAAACAATTTTTTGGGTGATCGGGATCCCGACGTCAAAACTGCCAAAATTATTTGTGGACGTCCGTGAAGACCTTGTCTATGCATCCGGTTGGCCCTCACGGCCATTCAGATCCATTTTCAAGGCCAAAATAGCCCCGAAGCGCGAATACCCCTATTTCGACGATTTTTCGTGTGCTATAGTAAACCATTTTTGGGGTGATCGGGATCCCGACGCCAAAACTGCCAAAATTATTTTTGAACGTCCGTGAAGACCTTGTCTATGCATTCGGTTGGCCCCCACGGCCATTCCGATCCATTTTCAAGGTCAAAATAGCCCCGAAGCGCGCATACCCCTATTTCGACGATTTTTCGTGTGCTATATAGTAAACCATTTTTTGGCTGATCGGGATCCCGACGTCAAAACTGCCAAAATTATTATTGAACATCCGTGAAGACCTTGTCTATGCATTCGGTTGGCCCCCATGGCAATTCCGATCCATTATCAAGGTCAAAATAGCCCCGAAGCGCGCATACGCCTATTTCGATGATTTTTCGTGTGCTATAGTAAACCATTTTTTTGGTGATCGGGATCCCGACGTCAAAACTTCCAAAATTATTTGTGGATGTCCGTGAAGACCTTTTCTATGCATACGGTTGTCCCTCACGTCCATTCCGATCCATTTTCAAGGTTAAAATAGCGCCGAAGCGCGCATACCCCTATTTCGACCATTTTTCGTGTACTATAGTAAACAGTTTTTTGGGTGATCGGGATTCCGACGTCAAAACTGCAAATATTATTTGTGGACGTCCGTGAAGACCTTTTCTATGCATCCGGTTGGCCCCCACGGCCTTTCCTATCCATTTCAAGGTCAAAATAGCCCTGAAGCGCGCATACCCCTATTTCGACGATTTTTCGTGTGCTATAAGTAAACAATTTTTTGGGTGATCGGGATCCCGACGTCAAAACTGCCAAAATTATTTGTGGACGTCCGTGAAGACCTTGTCTATGCATCCGGTTGGCCCTCACGGCCATTCAGATCCATTTTCAAGGCCAAAATAGCCCCGAAGCGCGAATACCCCTATTTCGACGATTTTTCGTGTGCTATAGTAAACCATTTTTTGGGTGATCGGGATCCCGACGTCAAAACTGCCAAAATTATTTTTGAACGTCCGTGAAGACCTTGTCTATGCATTCGGTTGGCCCCCACGGCCATTCCGATCCATTTTCAAGGTCAAAATAGCCCCGAAGCGCGCATACCCCTATTTCGATGATTTTTCGTGTGCTATATAGTAAACCATTTTTTGGCTGATCGGGATCCCGACGTCAAAACTGCCAAAATTATTATTGAATGTCCGTGAAGTCCTTGTCTATGCATTCGGTTGGCCCCCACGGCCATTCCGATCCATTATCAAGTTCAAAATAGCCCCGAAGCGCGCATACCCCTATTTCGATGATTTTTCGTGTGCAATAGTAAACCATTTTTTTGGTGATCGGGATCCCGACGTCAAAACTTCCAAAATTATTTGTGGATGTCCGTGAAGACCTTGTCTATGCATACGGTTTGCCCTCACGTCCATTCCGATCCATTTTCAAGGTTAAAATAGCGCCGAAGCGCGCATACCCCTATTTCGACCATTTTTCGTGTACTATAGTAAACAGTTTTTTGGGTGATCGAAATTCCGACGTCAAAACTGCAAAAATTATTTGTGGACGTCCGTGAAGACCTTTTCTATGCATCCGGTTGGCTCCACGGCCATTCCTATCCATTTCAAGGTCAAAATAGCCCTGAAGCGCGCATACCCCTATTTCGATGATTTTTCGTGTGCTATAAGTAAACAATTTTTTGGGTGATCGGGATCCCGACGTCAAAACTGCCAAAATTATTTGTGGACGTCCGTTAAGACCTTGTCTATGCATCCGGTTGGCCCTCACGGCCATTCAGATCCATTTTAAAAGCCAAAATAGCCCCGAAGCGCGAATACCCCTATTTCGACGATTTTTCGTGTGCTATAGTAAACCATTTTTTGGGTGATCGGGATCCCGACGTCAAAACTGCCAAAATTATTTTTGAACGTCCGTGAAGATCTTGTCTATGCATTCGGTTGGCCCCCACGGCCATTCCGATCCATTTTCAAGGTCAAAATAATCCCGAAGCGCGCATACCCCTATTTCGACGATTTTTCGTGTGCTATATAGTAAACCATTTTTTGGCTGATCGGGATCCCGACGTCCAAACTGCCAAAATTATTATTGAACGTCCGTGAAGACCTTGTCTATGCATTCGGTTGGCCCCCACGGCCATTCCGATCCATTATCAAGGTCAAAATAGCCCCGAAGCGCGCATACCCCTATTTCGATGATTTTTCGTGTGCTATAGTAAACCATTTTTTTGGTGATCGGGATCCCGACGTCAAAACTTCCAAAATTATTTGTGGATGTCCGTGAAGACCTTTTCTATGCATACGGTTGGCCCTCACGTCCATTCCGATCCATTTTCAAGGTTAAAATAGCGCCGAAGCGCGCATACCCCTATTTCGACCATTTTTCGTGTACTATAGTAAACAGTTTTTTGGGTGATCGGGATTCCGACGTCAAAACTGCAAAAATTATTTGTGGACGTCCGTGAAGACCTTTTCTATGCATCCGGTTGGCCCCCACGGCCATTCCTATCCATTTCAAGGTCAAAATAGCCCTGAAGCGCGCATACCCCTATTTCGACGATTTTTCGTGTGCTATAAGTAAACAATTTTTTGGGTGATCGGGATCCCGACGTCAAAACTGCCAAAATTATTTGTGGACGTCCGTGAAGACCTTGTCTATGCATCCGGTTGGCCCTCACGGCCATTCAGATCCATTTTCAAGGCCAAAATAGCCCCGAAGCGCGAATACCCCTATTTCGATGATTTTTCGTGTGCTATAGTAAGCCATTTTTTGGGTGATCGGGATCCCGACGTCAAAACTGCCAAAATTATTTTTGAACGTCCGTGAAGACCTTGTCTATGCATTCGGTTGGCCCCCACGGCCATTCCGATCCATTTTCAAGGTCAAAATAGCCCCGAAGCGCGCATACCCCTATTTCGACGATTTTTCGTGTGCTATATAGTAAACCATTTTTTGGGTGATCGGGATCCCGACGTCAAAACTGCAATAATTATTTGTGGTCGTCCGTGAAGACCTTTTGTATGCATCCGGTTTACCCTCACGTCCATTCCAATCCATTTTCAAGGTCAAAATAGCCCTGTAGCGTGCATACCCGTATTTCGACGATCTTTCGTGTGCTATAGTAAACCATTTTTTGGGTGATTGGGATCCCGACGTCAAAACTTCCAAAATTATTTGTGGACGTCCGTGAAGACCTTTTCTATGCATCCGGTTGGCCCCCACGGACATTCCTATCCATTTCAAGGTCAAAATAGCCCTGAAGCGCGCATACCCCTATTTCGACGATTTTTCGTGTGCTATAAGTAAACAATTTTTTGGGTGATCGTGATCCCGACGTCAAAACTGCCAAAATTATTTGTGGACGTCCGTGAAGACCTTGTCTATGCATCCGGTTGGACCTCACGGCCATTCAGATCCATTTTCAAGGCCAAAATAGCCCCGAAGCGCGAATACCCCTATTTCGACGATTTTTCGTGTGCTATAGTAAACCATTTTTTGGCTGATCGGGATCCCGATGTCAAAACTGCCAAAATTATTATTGTGTCTATGCATTCGGTTGGCCCCCACGGCCATTCCGATCCATTTCAAGGTCAAAATAGCCCCGAAGCGCGCATACCCCTATTTCGACGATTTTTCGTGTGCTATATAGTAAACCATTTTTTGGGTGATCGGGATCCTGACGTCAAAACTGCAATAATTATTTGTGGTCGTCCGTGAAGACCTTGTCTATGCATCCAGTTTACCCTCACGTCCATTCCAATCCATTTTCAAGGTCAAAATAGCCCTGAAGCGCGCATACCCGTATTTCGACGATCTTTCGTGTGCTATAGTAAACCATTTTTTGGGTGATTGGGATCCCGACGTCAAAACTTCCAAAATTATTTGTGGACGTCCGTGAAGACCTTTTCTATGCATCCAATTGGCCATCACGGCCATTCCGATCCATTTTCAAGGTCAAAATAGCCCCGAAGCGCGCATACCCCTATTTCGACGATTTTTCGTGTGCTATAGCAAACCATTTTTTGGGTGATCGGGATCCCGATGTCAAAACTGTCAAAATTATTTGTGGACGTCCGTGAAGACCTTGTCTATGCATCCGGTTTGCCCTCACGGTCATTCCAATCCATTTTCAAGGTCAAAAAAGCCCCGAAGCGCGCATACCCCTATTTCGATGATTTTTCGTGTGCTATAGTAAACCATTTTTTGGGTGATCGGGATCCCGATGTCAAAACTGCCAAAATTATTTGTGGACGTCCGTGAAGACCTTGTCTATGCATCCGGTTGGCCCTCACAGCCATTACGATCCATTTTCAAGGTCAAAATAGCCCCGAAGCGCGCATACCTCTATTTCGATGATTTTCGTTTGCTATAGTATACCATTTTTTGGGTGATCTGGATCCTGATGTCAAAACTGCCAAAATTATTTGTGGACGTCCGTGAAGACCTTTTCTATGCATCCGGTTGGCCCCCACGGCCATTCCGATCCATTTTGAAGGTCAAAATAGCCCCGAAGCGCGCATACCCCTATTTCGACGATTTTTCGTATGCTATAGTAAACCATTTTTTGGGTGATCGGGATACCGACGTCAAAACTGCAAAAATTATTTGTGGATGTCCGTGAAGACCTTGTCTATGCATCCGGTTGGCCCCCACGGCCATTCCGATCCATTTTCAAGGTCAAAATAGCCCCGAAGCGCGCATACCCCTATTTCATCGATTTTTCGTGTGCTATAGTAAACCATTTTTTGGGTGATCGAGATACCAACGTCAAAACTGCCAAAATTATTTGTGGACGTCCGTGAAGACCTTTTCTATGAATCCGATTGGCCCTCACGGCCATTCCGATCCATTTTCAAGGTCAAAATATCCCTGAAGCGCGCATACCCCTATTTTGATGATTTTTCGTGTGCTATAGTAAACCATTTTTTGGGTGATCTGGATCCCGACGTCAAAACTGCCAAAATTATTTTTGGACGTCCGTGAAGACCTTGTCTATGCATCAGGTTGGTCCTCACGGCCATTCCGATCCATTTTGAAGGTCAAAATAGCCCCGAAGCGCGCATACCCCTATTTCAACGATTTTTCGTGTGCTATAGTAAATCATTTTTTGGGTGATCGGGATCCCAATGTCAAAACTGCCAAAATTATTTGTGGACGTCCGTGAAGAACTTGTATATGCATCCAGTTGGCCCCCATGGCCATTCCGATCCATTTTGAAGGTCAAAATAGCCCCGAAGCGCGCATACCCCTATTTCGACGATTTTTCGTGTGCTATAGTAAACCATTTTTTGGGTGATCGGGATACCGACGTAAAAACTCCCAAAATTATTTGTGGACATCTGTGAAGAACTTGTCTATGCATCCGGTTGGCCCCCACGGCCATTCCAATCCATTTTCAATGTCAAAATAGCCCCGAAGCGCGCATACCCCTATTTCGATGATTTTTCGTGTGCTATAGTAAACCATTTTTTGGGTGATTAAGATCCCGACGTCAAAACTGCCAAAATTATTTGTGGACGTCCGTGAAGACCTTGTCTATGCATCAGGTTGGCCGGCACGGCCATTCCAATCCATTTTGAAGGTCAAAATAGCCCGAAGCGCGCATACCCCTATTTCGACAATTTTTCGTGCGCTATAATAAACCGTTTTTTGGGTGATCGGGATCCCGACGTCAAAACTGCCAAAATTATTTGTGGATGTCAGTGAAGACCTTGTCTATGCATCCGGTTGGCCCCCACGGCCATTCCGATCCATTTTCAAGGTCAAAATAGCCCGCAAGCGCGCATACCCCAATTTTGACGATTTTTCCTGTGCTATAGTAAACCATTTTTTGGGTGATCGGGATACCAACGTCAAAACTGCCAAAATTATTTGTGGACGTCTGTGTAGACCTTGTCTATGAATCCGGTTAGCCCTCACGACCATTCCGATCCATTTTCAAGGTCAAAATAGCCCCGAAGCGCGCATACCCCTATTTCGATGATTTTTCGTTTGCTATAGTAAACCATTTTTTGGGTGATCGGGATCAAGACGTCAAAACTACCAAAATTATTTGTGGATGTCCGTGAAGGACTTGTCTATGCATCAGGTTGGCCCTCACGGCCATTCCGATCCATTTTGAAGGTCAAAATATCCCCGAAGCGCGCATACCCCTATTTCGACGATTTTTCATATGCTATAGTAAACCATTTTTTGGATGATCGAGATCTCGACGTCAAAACTGCCAAAATTATTTGTGGACATCCATGAAGACCTTGTCTATGTATCCGGTTGGCCCCCACGGCCATTCCGATCCATTTTGAAGGTCGAAATAGCCCCGAACCGCGCATACCCCTATTTCGACAATTTTTCATGTGCTATAGTAAACCATTTTTTGAGTGATCGGGATCCCGACGTCAAAATTGCCAAAATTATTTGTGGACATCTGTGAAGACCTTGTCTATGCATCTGATTGGCCCCCACGGCCATTCCGATCGATTTTCAAGGTCAAAATAGCCCCGAAGCGCGCATACCCCTATTTCGATGATTTTTCGTGTGCTATAGTAAACCATTTTTTGGGTGATCGGGATCCCGACGTCAAAACTGCCAAAATTATTTGTGGACGTCCGTGAAGACCTTGTCTATGCACCAGTTTGGCCCTCACAGCCATTCCGATCCATTTTGAAGGTCAAAATAGCCCCGAAGCGCGCATACCCCTATTTCGACGATTTTTCGTGTGCTATAGTAAACCATTTTTTGGGTGATCAGGAACCAGACGTCAAAACTGCCAAAATTATTTGTGTATATCCGCAAAGACCTTGTCTATGCATCCGGTTGGCCCCCACGGCCATTCCGATCCATTTCAAGGTCAAAATAGCCCCGAAGCGCATACCCCTATTTCGATGATTTTTCGTGTGCTATAGTAAACCATTTTTTGGGTGATCGGGATCCCAATGTCAAAACTGCCAAAAGTATTTGTGGACGTCTGTGAAGACCATTTCTATGCATCCGGTTGTCCCTCACGGCCATTCCAATCCATTTTCAAGGTCAAAATAGCCCCGAAGCGCGCATACCCCTATTTCGACGATTTTTCGTGTGCTATAGCAAACCATTTTTTGGGTGATCGAGATCCCGATGTCAAAATTGCCAAAATTATTTGTGAACGTCCGTGAAGACCTTGTCTATGCATCCGGTTGGCCCCCACAGCCATTTCGATCCATTTTGAAGGTCAAAATAGCCCCGAAGCACGCATACCCCTATTTCGACGATTTTTCGTGTGCTATAGTAAACCATTTTTTTGTGATTGGGATCCCGACGTCAAAACTGCCAAAATTATTTGTGGACGTCCGTGAAGACCTTGTCTATGCATTCGGTTGTCCCTTACGGCCATTCCGATCCATTTTCAAGGTCAAAATAGCCCCGAAGCGTGCATACCCCTATTTCGACGATTTTTCATTTGCTATAGTAAACCATTTTTTGGGTGATCGGGATCCCGACGTCAAAACTGCCAAAATTATTTGTGGACGTCCGTGAAGACCTTGTCTATGTATTCGGTTGGGCCCCACGGCCATTCCGATCCATTTTGAAGCTCAAAATAGCCCCGAAGCGCGCATACCCTATTTTGACGATTTTTCATGTGCTATAGTAAACCATTTTTTGGGTGATCGAGATCCCGACGTCAAAACTGCCAAATTTATTTGTGGACGTCTGTGAAGACCTTGTCTATGCATCCGGTTGGCCCCCATGGCCATTCCGATCCATTTCAAGGTCAAAATAGCCCCGAAGCGCGCATACCCCTATTTCGATGATTTTTCGTGTGCTATAGTAAACCATTTTTTGGGTGATCGGGATCCCAACGTCAAAACTGCCAAAAGTATTTGTGGACGTCTGTGAAGACCATTTCTATTCATCCGGTTGTTCCTCACGGCTATTCCGATCCATTTTCAAGGTCAAAATAGCCCCGAAGCGCGCATACCCCTATTTCAACAATTGTTCGTGTGCTATAGTAAACCATTTTTTGGGTGATCGAGATCCCAATGTCAAAATTGCCAAAATTATTTGTGGACGTCCGTGAAGACCTTGTCTATGCATCCGGTTGGCCCTCATGGCCATTTCGATCCATTTTGAAGGTCAAAATAGCCCCGAAGCGCGCATACCCCAATTTCGATGATTTTTCGTATGCTATAGGAAACCATTTTTTGGGTGATCTGGATCCCGACGTCAAAACTGCCAAAATTATTTGTGGATGTCCGTGAATACCTTGTCTATGCATCCGGTTGTCCCCCACGGCCATTCCGATCCATTTTGAAGGTCAAAATAGCCCCAAGCGCGCATACCCCTATTTCGACGATTTTTCGTGTGCTATAGTAAACCATTTTTTGGGTGATCGGGATCCGGACGTCAAAACTGCCAAAATTATTTGTGAACATCCGTGAAGACCTTGTCTATGCATCCGGTTGGTCCTCACGGCCATTGCGATCCATTTTGAAGGTCCAAATAGCCCCGAAACACGCATACCCCTATTTCGACGATTTTTTGTGTGCTATAGTAAACCATTTTTTGGGTGATCAGGATCCCAACGTCAAAACTGCCAAAATTATTTGTGGACGTCCGTGAAGACCTTGTCTTTGCATCCGGTTGGCCCTCAAGGCCATTCTGATCCATATTCAAGGTCAAAATAGGCCCGAAGCGCGCATACCCTTATTTCGATGATTTTTCGTGTGCTATAGTAAACCATTTTTTGGGTGATCGAGATGCTGACGTCAAAACTGCAAAATTTATTTGTGAACATCCGTGAAGACCTTGTCTATGCATTCGGTTGGCCCTCACGGCCATTCCGATCCATTTTGAAGGTCAAAATAGCCCCAAAGCGCGAATATCCCTATTTCGACGATTTTTCGTGTGCTAGTAAACCATTTTTTGGGTGATCAGGATCCCCACTTCAAAACTGCAAAAATTATTTGTGAACATCCGTGAAGACCTTGTCTATGCATCAGGTTGGCCCCCACGGCCATTATGATCCATTTTCAAGGTCAAAATAGCCCTGAAGCGCGCATACCCCTATTTCGACGATTTTTCATGTGCTATAGTAAACCATTTTTGGGGTGATCGGGATCCCGACGTCAAAACTGCCAAAATTATTTGTGGATGTCCGTGAAGACCTTGTCTATGCATCCGGTTGGCCCTCACGGCCATTCCGATCAATTTTCAAGGTCAAAATAGCCCCGAAGCGCATACCCCTATTTCGACGATTTTTCGTGTGCTATAGTAAACAATTTTTTGGGTGATCGGGATCCTGATTTCAAAACTACCAAAATTATTTGTGCACGTCCGTGAAGACCTTGTCTATGCATCTTTACTCTCAACTTTGAGAATTTCAACTTATATCAGAGCAGGGAAAGCGGAGATGCTGGTAATTATATACGTAGTAATGAATGCCCGACCTTTCTAGTGGAGCAATCCTATGGTTAGGAACGTGACACATCAATCCTTTGTACCGAAGTAAGGTTGACTGCGGACGATAGTTATACGTCTGCCAGCAGTCAAGATTGAGAAATTGTACAGATTCCATTCGACGATTCATGTCTTGTTGGCCCTCACGACCATTTCGATCCATTTTCAAGTTCAAAATAGCCCCGAAGCGCATACCCCTATTTCGATGATTTTTCGTGTGCTATAGTAAACCATTTTTTGGATGATCTGGATCCTGACGTCAAAACTGCAAAAATTATTTGTGGATGTCCGTGAAGACCTTATCTATGCATCCGGTTGGCCCTCACGGCCATTCCGATCCATTTTGAAGGTCAAAATAGCCCCGAAGCACGCATACCCCTATTTCGACGATTTTTTGTGTGCTATAGTAAACCATTTTTTGGGTGATTAGGATCCCAACGTCAAAACTGCCAAAATTATTTGTGGACGTCCGTGAAGACCTTGTCTATGTATCCGGTTGGGCCCCACGGCCATTCCGATCCATTTTGAAGGTCAAAATAGCCCGAAGCGCGCATACCCCTATTTCGACAATTTTTCGTGCGCTATAATAAACCATTTTTTGGGTGATCGGGATCCCGACGTCAAAACTGCCAAAATTATTTGTGGATGTCAGTGAAGACCTTGTCTATGCATCCGGTTGGCCCCCACGGCCCTTCCGATCCATTTTCAAGGTCAAAATAGCCCGCAAGCGCGCATACCCCTATTTTGACGATTTTTCCTGTGCTATAGTAAACCATTTTTTGGGTGATCGGGATACCAACGTCAAAACTGCCAAAATTATTTGTGGACGTCCGTGTAGACCTTGTCTATGAATCCGGTTAGCCCTCACGACCATTCCGATCCATTTTCAAGGTCAAAATAGCCCCGAAGCGCGCATACCCCTATTTCGATGATTTTTCGTTTGCTATAGTAAACCATTTTTTGGGTGATCGGGATCAAGACGTCAAAACTACCAAAATTATTTGTGGACGTCCGTGAAGGACTTGTCTATGCATCAGGTTGGCCCTCACGGCCATTCCGATCCATTTTGAAGGTCAAAATATCCCCGAAGCGCGCATACCCCTATTTCGACGATTTTTCATATGCTATAGTAAACCATTTTTTGGATGATCGAGATCTCGACGTCAAAACTGCCAAAATTATTTGTGGACATCCATGAAGACCTTGTCTATGTATCCGGTTGGCCCCCACGGCCATTCCGATCCATTTTGAAGGTAAAAATAGCCCTGAACCGCGCATACCCCTATTTCGACAATTTTTCATGTGCTATAGTAAACCATTTTTTGAGTGATCGGGATCCCGACGTCAAAATTGCCAAAATTATTTGTGGACATCTGTGAAGACCTTGTCTATGCATCTGATTGGCCCCCACGGCCATTCCGATCGATTTTCAAGGTCAAAATAGCCCCGAAGCGCGCATACCCCTATTTCGATGATTTTTCGTGTGCTATAGTAAACCATTTTTTGGGTGATCGGGATCCCGACGTCAAAACTGCCAAAATTATTTGTGGACGTCCGTGAAGACCTTGTCTATGCACCAGTTTGTCCCTCACAGCCATTCCAATCCATTTTGAAGGTCAAAATAGCCCCGAAGCGCGCATACCCCTATTTCGACGATTTTTCGTGTGATATAGTAAACCATTTTTTGGGTGATCAGGAACCCGACGTCAAAACTGCCAAAATTATTTGTGTATATCCGCAAAGACCTTGTCTATGCATCCGGTTGGCCCCCACGGCCATTCCGATCCATTTCAAGGTCAAAATAGCCCCGAAGCGCATACCCCTATTTCGATGATTTTTCGTGTGCTATAGTAAACCATTTTTTGGGTGATCGGGATCCCAACGTCAAAACTGCCAAAAGTATTTGTGGACGTCTGTGAAGACCATTTCTATGCATCCGGTTGTCCCTCACGGCCATTCCGATCCATTTTCAAGGTCAAAATAGCCCCGAAGCGCGCATACCCCTATTTCGACGATTTTTCGTGTGCTATAGCAAACCATTTTTTGGGTGATCGAGATCCCGATGTCAAAATTGCCAAAATTATTTGTGAACGTCCGTGAAGACCTTGTCTATGCATCCGGTTGGCCCCCACAGCCATTCCGATCCATTTTGAAGGTCAAAATAGCCCCGAAGCACGCATACCCCTATTTCGACGATTTTTCGTGTGCTATAGTAAACCATTTTTTTGTGATTGGGATCCCGACGTCAAAACTGCCAAAATTATTTGTGGACGTCCGTGAAGACCTTGTCTATGCATTCGGTTGTCCCTTACGGCCATTCCGATCCATTTTCAAGGTCAAAATAGCCCCGAAGCGTGCATACCCCTATTTCGACGATTTTTCATTTGCTATAGTAAACCATTTTTTGGGTGATCGGGATCCCGACGTCAAAACTGCCAAAATTATTTGTGGACGTCCGTGAAGACCTTGTCTATGTATCCGGTTGGGCCCCACGGCCATTCCGATCCATTTTGAAGCTCAAAATAGCCCCGAAGCGCGCATACCCTATTTCGACGATTTTTCATGTGCTATAGTAAACCATTTTTTGGGTGATCGGGATCCCGACGTCAAAACTGCCAAATTTATTTGTGGACGTCTGTGAAGACCTTGTCTATGCATCCGGTTGGCCCCCATGGCCATTCCGATCCATTTCAAGGTCAAAATAGCCCCGAAGCGCGCATACCCCTATTTCGATGATTTTTCGTGTGCTATAGTAAACCATTTTTTGGGTGATCGGGATCCCAACGTCAAAACTGCCAAAAGTATTTGTGGACGTCTGTGAAG
Source organism: Solanum sitiens (assembly GCA_016801875.1). NCBI lineage: Eukaryota > Viridiplantae > Streptophyta > Magnoliopsida > Solanales > Solanaceae > Solanum > Solanum sitiens. The sequence continues at coordinate 53,614 of JABWTJ010000966.1, forward strand.
ACCATTTCTATTCATCCGGTTGTTCCTCACGGCCATTCCGATCCATTTTCAAGGTCAAAATAGCCCCGAAGCGCGCATACCCCTATTTCAACAATTGTTCGTGTGCTATAGTAAACCATTTTTTGGGTGATCGAGATCCCAATGTCAAAATTGCCAAAATTATTTGTGGACGTCCGTGAAGACCTTGTCTATGCATCCGGTTGGCCCTCATGGCCATTTCGATCCATTTTGAAGGTCAAAATAGCCCCGAAGCGCGCATACCCCAATTTCGATGATTTTTTGTATGCTATAGGAAACCATTTTTTGGGTGATCTGGATCCCGACGTCAAAACTGCCAAAATTATTTGTGGATGTCCGTGAATACCTTGTCTATGCATCCGGTTGTCCCCCACGGCCATTCCGATCCATTTTGAAGGTCAAAATAGCCCCAAGCGCGCATACCCCTATTTCGACGATTTTTCGTGTGCTATAGTAAACCATTTTTTGGGTGATCGGGATCCGGACGTCAAAACTGCCAAAATTATTTGTGAACATCCGTGAAGACCTTGTCTATGCATCCGGTTGGTCCTCACGGCCATTGCGATCCATTTTGAAGGTCCAAATAGCCCCGAAACACGCATACCCCTATTTCGACGATTTTTTGTGTGCTATAGTAAACCATTTTTTGGGTGATCAGGATCACAACGTCAAAACTGCCAAAATTATTAGTGGACGTCCGTGAAGACCTTGTCTTTGCATCCGGTTGGCCCTCACGGCCATTCTGATCCATATTCAAGGTCAAAATAGGCCCGAAGCGCGCATACCCTTATTTCGATGATTTTTCGTGTGCTATAGTAAACCATTTTTTGGGTGATCGAGATGCTGACGTCAAAACTGCAAAATTTATTTGTGAACATCCGTGAAGACCTTGTCTATGCATTCGGTTGGCCCTCACGGCCATTCCGATCCATTTTGAAGGTCAAAATAGCCCCGAAGCGCGAATATCCCTATTTCGACGATTTTTCGTGTGCTATAGTAAACCATTTTTTGGGTGATCAGGATCCCGACTTCAAAACTGCAAAAATTATTTGTGAACATCCGTGAAGACCTTGTCTATGCATCAGGTTGGCCCCCACGGCCATTATGATCCATTTTCAAGGTCAAAATAGCCCTGAAGCGCGCATACCCCTATTTCGACGATTTTTCATGTGCTATAGTAAACCATTTTTGGGGTGATCGGGATCCCGACGTCAAAACTGCCAAAATTATTTGTGGATGTCCGTGAAGACCTTGTCTATGCATCCGGTTGGCCCTCACGGCCATTCCGATCAATTTTCAAGGTCAAAATAGCCCCGAAGCGCATACCCCTATTTCGACGATTTTTCGTGTGCTATAGTAAACAATTTTTTGGGTGATCGGGATCCTGATTTCAAAACTACCAAAATTATTTGTGCACGTCCGTGAAGACCTTGTCTATGCATCTTTACTCTCAACTTTGAGAATTTCAACTTATATCAGAGCAGGGAAAGCGGAGATGCTGGTAATTATATACGTAGTAATGAATGCCCGACCTTTCTAGTGGAGCAATCCTATGGTTAGGAACGTGACACATCAATCCTTTGTACCGAAGTAAGGTTGACTGCGGACGATAGTTATACGTCCGCCAGCAGTCAAGATTGAGAAATTGTACAGATTCCATTCGACGATTCATGTCTTGTTGGCCCTCACGACCATTTCGATCCATTTTCAAGTTCAAAATAGCCCCGAAGCGCATACCCCTATTTCGATGATTTTTCGTGTGCTATAGTAAACCATTTTTTGGATGATCTGGATCCTGACGTCAAAACTGCAAAAATTATTTGTGGATGTCCGTGAAGACCTTATCTATGCATCCGGTTGGCCCTCACGGCCATTCCGATCCATTTTGAAGGTCAAAATAGCCCCAAAGCACGCATACCCCTATTTCGACGATTTTTTGTGTGCTATAGTAAACCATTTTTTGGGTGATCAGGATCCCAACGTCAAAACTGCCAAAATTATTTGTGGACGTCCGTGAAGACCTTGTCTATGTATCCGGTTGGGCCCCACGGCCATTCCGATCCATTTTGAAGCTCAAAATAGCCCCGAACCGCGCATACCCTATTTCGACGATTTTTCATGTGCTATAGTAAACCATTTTTTGGGTGATCGGGATCCCGACGTCAAAACTGCCAAAATTATTTGTGGATGTCTGTGAAGACCTTGTCTATGCATCCGGTTGGCCCCCATGGCCATTCCGATCCATTTCAAGGTCAAAATAGCCCCGAAGCGCGCATACCCCTATTTCGATGATTTTTCATGTGCTATAGTAAACCATTTTTTGGGTGATCGGGATCCCAACGTCAAAACTGCCAAAAGTATTTGTGGACGTCTGTGAAGACCATTTCTATGTATCCGGTTGTTCCTCACGGCCATTCCGATCCATTTTCAAGGTCAAAATAGCCCCGAAGCGCGCATACCCCTATTTCAACAATTTTTCGTGTGCTATAGTAAACCATTTTTTGGGTGATCGAGATCCCAATGTCAAAATTGCCAAAATTATTTGTGGACGTCCGTGAAGACCTTGTCTATGCATCCGGTTGGCCCTCATGGCCATTTCGATCCATTTTGAAGGTCAAAATAGCCCCGAAGCGCGCATACCCCAATTTCGATGATTTTTCGTATGCTATAGGAAACTATTTTTTGGGTGATCTGGATCCCGACGTCAAAACTGCCAAAATTATTTGTGGATGTCCGTGAATACCTTGTCTATGCATCCGGTTGTCCCCCACGGCCATTCCGATCTATTTTGAAGGTCAAAATAGCCCCAAGCGCGCATACCCCTATTTCGACGATTTTTCATGTGCTATAGTAAACCATTTTTTGGGTGATCGGGATCCGGACGTCAAAACTGCCAAAATTATTTGTGAACATCCGTGAAGACCTTGTCTATGCATCCGGTTGGCCCTCACGGCCATTGCAATCCATTTTGAAGGTCCAAATAGCCCCGAAACACGCATACCCCTATTTCGACGATTTTTTGTGTGCTATAGTAAACCATTTTTTGGGTGATCAGGATCCCAACGTCAAAACTGCCAAAATTATTTGTGGACGTCCGTGAAGACCTTGTCTTTGCATCCGGTTGGCCCCCACGGCCATTATGATCCATTTTCAAGGTCAAAATAGGCCCGAAGCGCGCATACCCCTATTTCGACGATTTTTCATGTGCTATAGTAAACCATTTTTTGGGTGATCGGGATCCCGACGTCAAAACTGCAAAATTTATTTGTGAACATCCGTGAAGACCTTGTCTATGCATTCTGTTGGCCCTCACGGCCATTCCGATCCATTTTGAAGGTCAAAATAGCCCCGAAGCGCAAATATCCCTATTTCGACGATATTTCGTGTGCTATAGTAAACCATTTTTTGGGTGATCAGGATCCCGACGTCAAAACTGCCAAAATTATTTGTGAACATCCGTGAAGACCTTGTCTATGCATCAGGTTGGCCCCCACGGCCATTATGATCCATTTTCAAGGTCAAAATAGCCCTGAAGCGCGCATACCCCTATTTCGACGATTTTTCATGTGCTATAGTAAACCATTTTTGGGGTGATCGGGATCCCGACGTCAAAACTGCCAAAATTATTTGTGGACGTCCGTGAAGACCTTTTCTATGCATCCGATTGGCCCTCACGGCCATTCCGATCCATTTTCAAGGTCAAAATAGCCCCGAAGCATTGCATACCCCTATTTTGATGATTTTTCGTGTGCTATAGTAAACCATTTTTTGGGTGATAGGGGATCCAACGTCAAAAACTGCCAAAATTATTTGTGGCTGTCGTGAAGACCTTGGCTATGCATCCGGTTGGCCCTCACGGCCATTCCGATCAATTTTCAAGGTCAAAATAGCCCCGAAGCGCATACCCCTATTTCGACGATTTTTCGTGTGCTATAGTAAACAATTTTTTGGGTGATCGGGATCCTGATTTCAAAACTACCAAAATTATTTGTGGACGTCCGTGAAGACCTTGTCTATGCATCTTTACTCTCAACTTTGAGAATTTCAACTTATATCAGAGCAGGGAAAGCGGAGATGCTGGTAATTATATACGTAGTAATGAATGCCCGACCTTTCTAGTGGAGCAATCCTATGGTTAGGAACGTGACACATCAATCCTTTGTACCGAAGTAAGGTTGACTGCGGACGATAGTTATACGTCCGCCAGCAGTCAAGATTGAGATATTGTACAGATTCCATTCGACGATTCATGTCTTGTTGGCCCTCACGACCATTTCGATCATTTTCAAGTTCAAAATAGCCCGAAGCGCATACCCCTATTTCGATGATTTTTCGTGTGCTATAGTAAACCATTTTTTGGGTGATCGGATCCTGACGTCAAAATGCAAAAATTATTTGTGGATGTCCGTGAAGACCTTATCTATGCATCCGGTTGGCCCTCACGGCCATTCCGATCCATTTTCAAGGTCAAAATAGCCCCGAAGCGCGCATACCCCTATTTCAACAATTTTTCGTGTGCTATAGTAAACAGTTTTTTGGGTGATCGGGATCCTGATTTCAAAACTACCAAAATTATTTGTGGACGTTCGTGAAGACCTTGTCTATGCATCCGATTGGCCCCCACGGCCATTTCGATCCAATTTCAAGGTCAAAATAGCCCCGAAGCGCATACCCCTATTTCGACAATATTTCGTGTGCTATAGTAAACAATTTTTTGGGTGATCGGGATCCTGATGTCAAAACTGCCAAAATTATTTGTGGACATCCGTGAAGACCTTGTCTATGCATCCGGTTGGCCCCCACGGCCATTCCGATCCATTTTGAAGATCAAAATAGCCCGAAAGTGCGCATACCCCTATTTCGACGATTTTTCATGTGCTATAGTAAACCATTTTTTGGGTGATCGGGATCCCGACGTCAAAACTGCCAAAATTATTTGTGAACATCCGTGAAGACCTTGTCTATGCATCCGGTTGGCCCTCACGGCCATTGCGATCCATTTTGAAGGTCCAAATAGCCCCGAAACACGCATACCCCTATTTCGACGATTTTTTGTGTGCTATAGTAAACCATTTTTTGGGTGATCAGGATCCCAACGTCAAAACTGCCAAAATTATTTGTGGACGTCCGTGAAGACCTTGTCTTTGCATCCGGTTGGCCCTCACGGCCATTCTGATCCATATTCAAGGTCAAAATAGGCCCGAAGCGCGCATACCCTTATTTCGATGATTTTCCGTGTGCTATAGTAAACCATTTTTTGGGTGATCGAGATGCTGACGTCAAAACTGCAAAATTTATTTGTGAACATCCGTGAAGACCTTGTCTATGCATTCGGTTGGCCCTCACGGCCATTCCGATCCATTTTGAAGGTCAAAATAGCCCCGAAGCGCGAATATCCCTATTTCGACAATTTTTCGTGTGCTATAGTAAACCATTTTTTGGGTGATCAGGATCCCGACGTCAAAACTGCCAAAATTATTTGTGAACATCCGTGAAGACCTTGTCTATGCATCAGGTTGGCCCCCACGGCCATTATGATCCATTTTCAAGGTCAAAATAGCCCTGAAGCGCGCATACCCCTATTTCGACGATTTTTCATGTGCTATAGTAAACCATTTTTGGGGTGATCGGGATCCCGACGTCAAAACTGCCAAAATTATTTGTGGACGTCCGTGAAGACCTTTTCTATGCATCCGATTGGCCCTCACGGCCATTCCGATCCATTTTCAAGGTCAAAATAGCCCCGAAGCATGCATACCCCTATTTTGATGATTTTTCGTGTGCTATAGTAAACCATTTTTTGGGTGATCGGGATCCCAACGTCAAAACTGCCAAAATTATTTGTGGATGTCCGTGAAGACCTTGGCTATGCATCCGGTTGGCCCTCACGGCCATTCCGATCAATTTTCAAGGTCAAAATAGCCCCGAAGCGCATACCCCTATTTCCACGATTTTTCGTGTGCTATAGTAAACAATTTTTTGGGTGATCGGGATCCTGATTTCAAAACTACCAAAATTATTTGTGGACGTCCGTGAAGACCTTGTCTATGCATCTTTACTCTCAACTTTGAGAATTTCAACTTATATCAGAGCAGGGAAATCGGAGATGCTGGTAATTATATACGTAGTAATGAATGCCCGACCTTTCTAGTGGAGCAATCCTATGGTTAGGAACGTGACACATCAATCCTTTGTACCGAAGTAAGGTTGACTGCGGACGATAGTTATACGTCCGCCAGCAGTCAAGATTGAGATATTGTACAGATTCCATTCGACGATTCATGTCTTGTTGGCCCTCACGACCATTTCGATCCATTTTCAAGTTCAAAATAGCCCCGAAGCGCATACCCCTATTTCGATGATTTTTCGTGTGCTATAGTAAACCATTTTTTGGATGATCTGGATCCTGACGTCAAAACTGCAAAAATTATTTGTGGATGTCCGTGAAGACCTTATCTATGCATCCGGTTGGCCCTCACGGCCATTCCGATCCATTTTCAAGGTCAAAATAGCCCCGAAGCGCGCATACCCCTATTTCGACAATATTTCGTGTGCTATAGTAAACAATTTTTTGGGTGATCGGGATCCTGATGTCAAAACTGCCAAAATTATTTGTGGACATCCGTGAAGACCTTGTCTATGCATCCGGTTGGCCCCCACGGCCATTCCGATCCATTTTGAAGATCAAAATAGCCCGAAAGTGCGCATACCCCTATTTTGACGATTTTTCGTGTGCTATAGCAAACCATTTTTTAGGTGATCGGGATCCCGATTTCAAAACTGACAAACTTATTTGTGGACGTCCGTGAAGACCTTTTCTATGCATCCGGTTGGCCCCCACAGCCATTCCGATCCATTTTCATGGTCAAAATAGCCCCAAAGCGCATACCCCTATTTTGATGATTTTTCGTATGCTATAGTAAATCATTTTTTGGGTGATCGGGATCCCTACTTCAAAACTGCAAAAATTATTTGTGGACGTCCGTGAAGACATTGTATATGCATCCGGTTGGCCCTCACGGCCATTCCGATCCATTTTCAAGGTCAAAATAGCCCCGAAGCGTGCATACCCCTATTTCGATGATTTTTCGTGTGTTATAGTAATCGGGATCCCAACATCAAAATTGCCAAAATTATTTGTGGATGTCCGTGAAGACCTTGTCTATGCATACGGTTTCCCCTCACGGCCATTCCGATCCATTTTCAAGGTCAAAATAGCCCCGAAGCGCATACCCCTATTTCGACGATTTTTCGTGTGCTATAGTAAACAATTTTTTGGGTGATCGGGATCCTGATTTCAAAACTGCCAAAATTATTTGTGGACGTCCGTGAAGACATTGTATATGCATCCGGTTGGCCCTCACGGCCATTCCGATCCATTTTCAAGGTCAAAATAGCCCCGAAGCGTGCATACCCCTATTTCGATGATTTTTCGTGTGCTATAGTAATCGGGATCCCAACATCAAAATTGCCAAAATTATTTGTGGATGTCCGTGAAGACCTTGTCTATGCATACGGTTTGCCCTCACGGCCATTCCGATCCATTTTCAAGGTCAAAATAGCCCTGAAGCGCATACCCCTATTTCGACGATTTTTCGTGTGCTATAGTAAACAATTTTTTGGGTGATCGGGATCCTGATTTCAAAACTACCAAAATTATTTGTGGACGTCCGTGAAGACCTTGTATATGCATCCGGTTGTCCCTCACGACCATTCCGATCCATTTTCAAGTTCAAAATAGCCCCGAAGCGCGCATACCCCCTATTTCGATGATTTTTCGGGTGCTATAGTAAACCATTTTTTGGGTGATCAGGATCCCGACTTCAAAACTGCCAAAATTATTTGTGGACGTCTGTGAAGACCTTATCTATGCATATGGTTGTCCCTCACGGCCATTCCGATCCATTTTGAAGATCAAAATAGCCCCGAAGCGCGCATACCCCTATTTCGATGATTTTTCGTGTGCTATAGTAAACAATTTTTTGGGTGATCGGGATCCCGATGTCAAAACTGCAAATATTATTTGTGGACGTCCATGAAGACCTTGTCTGTGCATCCGATTGGCCATCACGTCCATTCCGATCCATTTTCAAGGTCAAAATAGCCCCAAAGCGCGCATACCCTTATTTCGACAATTTTTCGTGTGCTATAGTAAATAATTTTTTGGGTGATCGGGATCCCGACGTCAAAACTACCAAAATTATTTGTGGACGTCCGTGAAGATCTTGTCTATGCATCATGTTGGCCCTCACGGCCATTCCGATCCATTTTCAAGGTCAAAATAGCCCCGAAGCGTGCATACCCCTATTTCAATGATTTTTCGTGTGCTATAGTAAACCATTCTTTGGATGATCGGGATCCTGACGTCAAAACTTCCAAAATTATTTGTGGATGTTCGTGAAGACCTTGTCTATGCATCCGGTTGGCCATCACGGCCATTCCAATCCATATTCAAGGTCAAAATAGCCCCGAAGCGCGCATACCGCTATTTCGATGAGTTTTCATGTGCTATAGTAAATCATATTTTGGGTGATCAGGATCCCGACGTTAAAACTGCCAAAATTATTTGTGAACGTCCGTGAAGACCTTTTCTATGCATCCGGTTGGCCCCCACGGCCATTCCGATCCATTTTGAAAGTAAAAATAGCCCCAAAGCGCGAATACCCTTATTTCGACGATTTTTTGTGTGCTATAGTAAACCATTTTTTGGGTGATCGGGATCCCAACGTCAAAACTGCCAACATTATTTGTGAACGTCCGTGAAGCCCTTGTCTATGCATCCAGTTGGCCCCCACGGCCATTCCGATCCATTTTCAAGGTCAAAATAGCCCCGAAGCGCACATACCCCTATTTCAACGATTTTTCGTGTGCTATAGTAAACTATTTTTTGGGTGATCGGGATCCTGATGTCAAAACTGCCAAAATTATTTGTGGTTGTCCGTGAAGACCTTGTCTATGCATACGGTTTACCCTCACGTCCATTCTGATCCATTTTCTAGGTCAAAATAGCCCCGAAGTGCGCATACCCCTATTTCGATGATTTTTCGTGTGCTATAGTAAACCATTTTTTGGGTGATCAAGATCCTGACGTCAAAACTTCCAAAATTATTTGTGGATGTCCGTGAAGACCTTTTCTATGCATCCGGTTGGCCCTCACGTCCATTCTGATCCATTTTCAAGGTCAAAATAGCCCCGAAGCGCGCATACCCCTATTTCGACGATTTTTTGTGTGCTATAGCAAACAATTTTTTGGATGATCGGGATCCCCATGTCAAAACTGCCAAAATTATTTGTGGACGTCCGTAAAGACCTTGTCTGTGCATCCGGTTGGCCCTCACGGCCATTGCGATCCATTTTGAAAGTCAAAATAGCCCCGAAGCGCGCATACCCCTATTTCGATGATTTTTCGTGTGCTATATTAAACCATTTTTTGGGTGATGGGGATCCCGACGTCAAAACTGTCAAAATTATTTGTGGACGTCCGTGAAGACCTTTTCTATGCATCCGGTTGGCCCCCACGGCCATTCCGATCCATTTTCAAGGTCAGAATAGCCCTGAAGCGCGCATACCCCTATTTCGATGATTTTTCATGTGCTATAGTAAACTATTTTTTGGGTGATCGGGATCCCGACGTCAAAACTGCAAATATTATTTGTGGACATCCGTGAAGACCTTATCTATGCATCTGGTTGGCCCTTACGACCATTTCGATCCATTTTGAAGATCAAAATAGCCCCGAAGCGCGCATACCCCTATTTCGATGATTTTTCATGTGCTATAGTAAACCATTTTTTGGGTGATCGGGATCCCGACGTCAACACTATCAAAATTATTTGTGGACGTCCGTGAAGACCTTGTCTATGCATCCGCATTCCGATCCATTTTCAAGGTCAAAATAGCCCCAAAGCGTGCATATCCCTATTTCGATGATTTTTCGTGTGCTATAGTAAACCATTTTTTGGGTGATCGGGATCCCGACGTCAGTACTGCCAAAATTATTTGTGGACATCCGTGAAGACCTTGTCTATGCATCCGGTTGGCCCCCACGGCCATTCCAATCCATTTTTTCAAGGTTAAAATAGCCCCGAAGCGCGCATACCACTATTTTGACGATTTTTCGTGTTCTATAGTAACCATTTTTTGGGTGATCGGGATCCCGACGTCAAAACTGCCAAAATTATTTGTGGACGTCTGTGAAGACCTTGTCTATGCATTCGGTTGGCCCCCATGGCCATTCCGATCCATTTTCAAGGTCAAAATAGCCCCAAAGCGCGCATACCCTTATTTCGACAATTTTTCGTGTGCTATAGTAAATAATTTTTTGGGTGATCGAGATCCCGACGTCAAAACTACCAAAATTATTTGTGGACGTCCGTGAAGATCTTGTCTATGCATCATGTTGCCCTCACGGCCATTCCGATCCATTTTCAAGGTCAAAATAGCCCCGAAGCGTGCATACCCCTATTTCAATGATTTTTCGTGTGCTATAGTAAACCATTCTTTGGGTGATCGGGATCCTGTCGTCAAAACTTCCAAAATTATTTGTGGATGTCCGTGAAGACCTTGTCTATGCATCCGGTTGGCCATCACGGCCATTCCAATCCATATTCAAGGTCAAAATAGCCCCGAAGCGCGCATACCGCTATTTCGATGAGTTTTCATGTGCTATAGTAAATCATATTTTGGGTGATCGAGATCCCGACGTTAAAACTGCCAAAATTATTTGTGAACGTCCGTGAAGACCTTTTCTATGCATCCGGTTGGCCCCCACGGCCATTCCAATCCATTTTGAAAGTAAAAATAGCCCCAAAGCGCGAATACCCTTATTTCGACGATTTTTTGTGTGCTATAGTAAACCATTTTTTGGGTGATCGGGATCCCAACGTCAAAACTGCCAACATTATTTGTGAACGTCCGTGAAGCCCTTGTCTATGCATCCAGTTGGCCCCCACGGCCATTCCGATCCATTTTCAAGGTCAAAATAGCCCCGAAGCGCACATACCCCTATTTCGACGATTTTTCGTGTGCTATAGTAAACTATTTTTTGGGTGATCGGGATCCTGATGTCAAAACTGCAAAAATTATTTGTGGTTGTCCGTGAAGACCTTGTCTATGCATACGGTTTACCCTCACGTCCATTCTGATCCATTTTCTAGGTCAAAATAGCCCCGAAGCGCGCATACCCCTATTTTGATGATTTTTCGTGTGCTATAGTAAACCATTTTTTGGGTGATCAAGATCCTGACGTCAAAACTTCCAAAATTATTTGTAGATGTCCGTGAAGACCTTTTCTATGCATCCGGTTGGCCCTCACGTCCATTCCGATCCATTTTCAAGGTCAAAATAGCCCCGAAGCGCGCATACCCCTATTTCGACGATTTTTCGTGTGCTATAGCAAACAATTTTTTGGATGATCGAGATCCCCACGTCAAAACTGCCAAAATTATTTGTGGACGTCCGTAAAGACCTTGTCTGTGCATCCGGTTGGCCCTCACGGCCATTGCGATCCATTTTGAAAGTCAAAATAGCCCCGAAGCGCGCATACCCCTATTTCGATGATTTTTCGTGTGCTATATTAAACCATTTTTTGGGTGATGGGGATCCCGACGTCAAAACTGTCAAAATTATTTGTGGACGACCGTGAAGACCTTTTCTATGCATCCGGTTGGCCCCCACGGCCATTCCGATCCATTTTCAAGGTCAAAATAGCCCTGAAGCGCGCATACCCCTATTTCGATGATTTTTCATGTGCTATAGTAAACTATTTTTTGGGTGATCGGGATCCCGACGTCAAAACTGCAAATATTATTTGTGGACATCCGTGAAGACCTTGTCTATGCATCTGGTTGGCCCTTACAACCATTTTGATCCATTTTGAAGATCAAAATAGCCCCGAAGCGCGCATACCCCTATTTCGATGATTTTTCATGTGCTATAGTAAACCATTTTTTGGGTGATCGGGATCCCGACATCAACACTATCAAAATTATTTGTGGACGTCCGTGAAGACCTTGTCTATGCATCCGGTTGGCCCTCACGGCCATTCCGATCCATTTTCAAGGTCAAAATAGCCCCAAAGCGTGCATACCCCTATTTCGATGATTTTTCGTGTGCTATAGTAAACCATTTTTTAAGTGATCGGGATCCCGACGTCAGTACTGCCAAAATTATTTGTGGACATCCGTGAAGACCTTGTCTATGCATCCGGTTGGCTCCCACGGCCATTCCAATCCATTTTTTCAAGGTCAAAATAGCCCCGAAGCGCGCATACCACTATTTTGACGATTTTTCGTGTTCTATAGTAACCATATTTTGGGTGATCGGGATCCCGACGTCAAAACTGCCAAAATTATTTGTGGACGTCTGTGAAGACCTTGTCTATGCATCCGGTTGGCCCCCATGGCCATTCCGATCCATTTTCAAGATCAAAATAGCCCCAAAGCGCGCATACCCTTATTTCGATGATTTTTCGTGTGCTATAGTAAACCATTTTTTGGGTGATCGGGATCCCGACGTCAAAACTGCCAAAATTATTTGTGGACGTCCGTGAAGTCCTTGTCTATGTATCCGATTTGCCCTCACGGCCATTCCGATCCATTTTCAAGGTCAAAATAGCCCGGAAGCGCGCATACCCCTATTTCGACGATTTTTCGTGTGCTATAGTAAACCATTTTTTGGGTGATCGGGATCACGATGTAAAAACTGCCAAAATTATTTGTGGACATCCGTGAAGATCTTGTCTATGCATCCGGTTGGCCCCCACGGCCATTCCGATCCATTTTCAAGGTTAAAATAACCCCGAAGCGCGCATACCCCTATTTCAATGATTTTTTGTGTGCAATAGTAAACAATTTTTTGGGTGATCGGGATCCCGATGTCAAAACTGCCAAAATTATTTGTGGACGTCCGTGAAGACTTTGTATATGAATCCAATTTTCCCTCACGTCCATTCCGATCCATTTTCAAGGTCAAAATAGCCTCGAAACGCGCATACCCCTATTTCGATGATTTTTCGTGTGCTATAGTAAACCATTTTTTGGGTGATCGGGATCCCGATGTCAAAACTTCCAAATTTGTTTGTGGACGTCCGTGAAGACGTTGTTTATGCATCCGGTTGGCCCTCATGGCCATTCCGATCCATTTTCAAGGTCAAAATAGCCCCGAAGAGCATACCTCTATTTCGACGAGTTTTTGTGTGCTATAGTAAACAGTTTTTTGGGTGATCGGGATTCTGATTTCAAAACTACCAAAATTATTTGTGGACTTCTGTGAAGAACTTGTCTATGCATCCGGTTGGCCCTCACGACCATTCCGATCCATTTTCAAGTTCAAAATAGCCATGAAGCGCGCATACCCCTATTTCGATGGTTTTTCGTGTGCTATAGTAAACCATGTTTCAGGTGATAGGGATCCCGACGTCAACACTGCCAAAATTATTTGTGGACATCTGTGAAGACCTTTTCTATGCATCTAGTTGGCCCTCACAGCCATTCTGATCCATTTTGAAGATCAAAATAGCCCCGAAGCGCGCATACCCCTATTTCGACGATTTTTCGTGTGTTATATAGTAAACCATTTTTTGGGTGATCGGGATCCCGACGTCAAAACTGCCAAAATTATTTGTGGTCGTCCGTGAAGACCTTTTCTATGCATCCGGTTTACCCTCACGTCCATTCCAATCCATTTTCAAGGTCAAAATAGCCCCGAAGTGCGCATACCCGTATTTCGACGATCTTTCGTGTGCTATAGTAAACCATTTTTTGGGTGATTGGGATCCCGACGTCAAAACTGCCAAAATTATTTGTGGACGTCCGTGAAGACCTTTTCTATGCATCCGATTGTCCCTCACGGCCATTCCGATCCATTTTCAAGGTCAAAATAGCCCCGAAGCGCGCATACCCCTATTTCGACGATTTTGCATGTGCTATAGCAAACCATTTTTTGGGTGATCGGGATCCCGACGTCAAAGCTGTCAAAATTATTTGTGGACGTCCGTGAAGACCTTGTCTATGCATCCGGTTGGCCCCCACGGCCATTCCGATCCATTTTCAAGGTCAAGATAGCCCCGAAGCGCATACCCCTATTTCGATGATTTTTTGTGTGCTATAGTAAACCATTTTTTGGGTGATCGGGATCCCGACGTCAAAACTGCCAAAATTATTTGTGGACGTCTGTGAAGACCTTGTCTATGCATCCGGTTTACCCTCACGGTCATTCCAATCCATTTTCAAGGTCAAAATAGCCCCGAAGCGCGCATACCCCTATTTCGATGATTTTTTGTGTGCTATAGTAAACCATTTTTTGGGTGATCGGGATCCCGACGTCAAAACTGCCAAAATAATTTGTGGACGTCCGTGAAGCCGTTGTTTATGCATCCGGTTGGCCCCCACGGCCATTCCAATCCATTTTGAAGGTCAAAATAGTCCCAAAGCGCGCATACCCCTATTTCGATGATTTTTTGTGTGCTATCGTAAACCATTTTTTGGGTGATCGGGATCCCGACGTCAAAATTGCGAAAATTATTTGTGGACGTCCGTGAAGACCTTGTCTATGCATCCGGCTGGCCCCCATGGCCATTCCGATCCATTTTCAAGATCAAAATAGCCCCAAAGCGCGCATACCCTTATTTCGACGATTTTTCGTGTGCTATAGTAAACCATTTTTTGGGTGATCGGGATCCCGACGTCAAAACTGCCAAAATTATTTGTGGACGTCCGTGAAGACCTTGTCTTTGCATCAGGTTGGCCCTCACGGCCATTTCGATCCACTTTGAAGGTCAAAATAGCCCCGAAGCACGCATACCCCTATTTCGACAATTTTTCGTGTGATATAGTAAACCATTTTTTGGGTGATCGGGATCCCGACGTCAAAACTGCCAAAATTATTTGTGGATATCCGTGAAGACCTTGTCTATGCATCCGGTTGGCCCCCACGGCCATTCCGATCCATTTTGAAGGTCAAAATAGCCCCGAAGCGCGCATACGCCTATTTCGACGATTTTGCGTATAGTAAACCATTTTTTGGGTGATCTGGATCCCGACGTCAAAACTGCCAAAATTATTTGTGGACGTCCGTGAATACCTTGTCTATGCATCCGGTTGGCCCCCACGGCCATTCCGATCCATTTTGAAGGTCAAAATAGCCCCGAAGCGCGCATACCCCTATTTCGATGATTTTTCGTGCGCTATAGTAAACCATTTTTTGGGTGATCGGGATCTCGACATCAAAACTGCCAAAATTATTTGTGGATGTCCGTGAAGACCTTGTTTATACATCCGGTTGGCCTCCATGGCCATTACGATCCATTTTGAGGGTCAAAATAGCCCCGAAGCGTGCATACCCCTATTTCGATGATTTTTCGTGTGCTATAGTAAACAATTTTTTGGGTGATCGGGATCCCGACGTCAAAACCGCCAAAATTATTTGTGGACGTCCGTGAAGACCTTCTCTATGCATTCGGTTGTCCCTCACGGCCATTCCGATCCATTTTCAAGGTCAAAATAGCCCCGAAGCGTGCATACCCCTATTTCGACGATTTTTCGTGTATTATAGTAAAACATTTTTTGGGTGATCGGGATCCCGACGTCAAAACTGCCAAAATTATTTGTGGAAGTCCTTGAAGACCTTGTCTATGTATCCGGTTGGCCCTACGTCCATTCCGATCCATTTTGAAGGTCAAAATAGCCCCGAAGCGCGCATACCCCTATTTCGATGATTTTTCGTGTGCTATAGTAAACCATTTTTTGGGTGATCGGGATCCCGACGTCAAAACTGCCAAATTTATTTGTGGAGATCTGTGAAGAGCTTGTCTATGCATCCGGTTGGCCCCCACGGCCATTCCGATCTATTTTCAAGGTCAAAATAGCCCCGAAGCGCGCATACCCCTATTTCGATGATTTTTCGTGTGCTAGAGTAAACCATTTTTTGGGTGATCGGGATCCCGACGTCAAAACTGCAAAAATTATTTGTGAACGTCCGTGAAGACCTTGTCTATGCATTCGGTTGGCCCCCACGGCCATTCCGATCCAATTTGAAAGTCAAAATAGCCCCGAAGCGCGAATACCCCTATTTCGACAATATTTCGTATGCTATAGTAAACTATTTTTTGGGTGATCAGGATCCCAACGTCAAAACTGCCAAAATTACTTGTGAACGTCCGTGAAGACCTTTTCTATGCATCCGGTTGGCCCCCACGGCCATTCCGATCCATTTTCAAGGTCAAAATAGCCTCGAAGCGCGCATACCCCTATTTTAATGATTTTTCGTGTGCTATAGTAAACCATTTTTTGGGTGATCGGGATCCCGACGTCAAAACTGCCAAAATTATCTGTGGACGTCCATGAAGACCTTGTCTATGCATCCGGTTGGACCTCACGGCCATTACAATCCATTTTCAAGGTCAAAATAGCCCCAAAGCGCGCATACCCCTATTTCGACGATTTTTCGTGTGCTATAGTAAACCATTTTTTGGGTGATCAGTCTTCCCGACATCAAAACTGCCAAATTTATCTGTGGACGTCCGTGAAGATCTTGTCTATGCATTCGGTTGGCCCTCACGGCCATTCCGATCCATTTTCAAGGTCAAAATAGCCCCGAAGCGCGCATACCCCTATTTCGACAATTTTTCGTGTGCTATAGTAAAATATTTTTTGGGTGATCGGGATCCCGACGTCAAAACTGCTAAAATTATTTGTGGACGTCCGTGTAGACCTTGTATATGCATCCGGTTGGTCCTCACGGCTATTCCGATCCATTTTGAAGGTCAAAATAGCCCCGAAGCGCGCATACCCCTATTTTGACGATTTTTTGTGTGCTATCGTAAACCATTTTTTGGGTGATCGCGATCCCGACGTCAAAATTGCGAAAATTATTTGTGGACGTCCGTGAAGACCTTGTCTATGCATCCGGCTGGCCCTCACGGCCAATCCGATTCATTTTAAAGGTCAAAATAGCCCTGAAGCGCGCATACCCCTATTTCGATGATTTTTCGTGTGCTATAGTAAAACATTTTTTGGGTGATCGGGATCCCGACGTCAAAACTGCTAAAATTATTTGTGGACATCCGTGTAGACCTTGTTTATGCATCCGGTTAGTCCTCATGGCCATTCTGATCCATTTTGAAGGTCAAAATAGCCCCGAAGCGCGCATACCCCTATTTTGATTATTTTTTGTGTGCTATCGTAAACCATTTTTTGGGTGATCGGAATTCCAACTCAAAACTGCCAAAATTATCTGTGGACGTCCGTGTAGACCTTGTCTATGCATCCGGTTTGTCCTCACGGCCATTCCAATCCATTTTCAAGGTCAAAATAGCCCCGAAGCGCGCATACCCCTATTTCGACAATTTTTCATGTGCTATAGTAAAACATTTTTTGGGTGATCGGGATCCTGACGTCAAAACTGCTAAATTTATTTGTGGACGTCCGTGTAGACCTTGTCTATGCATCCGGTTGGTCCTCACGGCCATTCCGATCCATTTTGAAGGTCAAAATAGCCCCGAAGCGCGCATACCCCTATTTCGACGATTTTTTGAGTGCTATCGTAAACCATTTTTTGTGTGATCGGGATCCTGACGTCAAAATTGCGAAAATTATTTGTGGACATCCGTGAAGATCTTGTCTATGCATTAGGCTGGCCCTCACGGCCAATCCAATCCATTTAATAGCCCTGAAGCGCGCATACCCCTATTTCGATGATTTTTCGTGTGCTATAGTAAAACATTTTTTGGGTGATCGGGATCCCGATGTTAAAACTGCTAACATTATTTGTGGACGTCCGTGTAGACCTTTTCTATGCATCCGGTTGGTCCTCACGGCCATTTTGATCCATTTTGAAGGTCAAAATAGCCCTGAAGCGCGCATACCCCTATTTCGACAATTTTTTGTGTGCTATCGTAAACCATTTTTTGGGTGATCGGGATTCCAACGTCAAAACTGCCAAAATTATTTGTGGACGTCCGTGAAGACGTTGTTTATGCATCCGGTTGGCCCCCACGGCCATTCCAATCCATTTTGAAGGTCAAAATAGTCCCAAAGCGTGCATACCCCTATTTCGATGATTTTTTGTGTGCTATCGTAAACCATTTTTTGGGTGATCGGGATCCCGACGTCAAAATTGCGAAAATTATTTGTGGACGTCCGTGAAGACCTTGTCTATGCATCCGGCTGGCCCGGACGGCCAATGCAATCCATTTTGAAGGTCAAAATAGCCGTGAAGTGCGCATACCCCTATTTTGATGATTTTTCGTGTGCTATAGTAAAACATTTTTTGGGTGATCGAGATCCCGACGTGAAAACTGCTAAAATTATTTATGGACGTCCGTGTAGACCTTGTCTATGCATCCGGTTGGTCCTCACGGCCATTCCGTTCCATTTTGAAGGTCAAAATAGCCCTGAAGCGCGCATACCCCTATTTTGACGATTTTTTGTGTGCTATCGTAAACCATGCTTATGGAAGCAAATCATTCGCATAGTTCTATCTTTGTTCCTAGAACTTTGCAATGTAAAGATATTCTCTCTAACAATGATTGGCATTTTGAGAATATCACACAGCCTTTTTCTTCACAACCTTAACGATCCCAGATCGAAAGAGTTATTCAGTTTCCCGATGGATCTATTGATCTTAAATTCCTTGATAATCCATCAATAAAATCTTCATCTGCTAGAAGGTCATCTTGGTCTTCTCCGTCTACTTCGTGTCCTTCGAGAACGGTTCCCAGACCACCTTCTTCAACAACCTAGGAGGATGAAGATGAAATCATCACTGTTGCAGACTCTGTAGACAACAGCAAAGGTAATGTTACAGGTGTAGACTTTACAGGTACTGTACCTAAAGTTTATTATCAGGATATTTCAGGAAGTCCAACTGCAAGTGAGATGGAACCTCCTGCTGATAAACCTGCTTGGCTAGGAATGTTAAAGGTAAACAAACCTTTTGAACCTGATCCTAGTATTTTACAGAAACAATGGATTCATCCTGACAACCAAGTCAGAAGAAAATGGTATGTCTCTTCTTATACTCTTAAACAAAGAGAAGACTTTAGGGATATATGGATGAAAGATATGAGAAGAATCGGTTGCAAAATAGAATTCTCCAAATGGTTTGAAATGACTGGTAAAATTGAAAATTGTACTGAGTCTTTACAAGTTATCATTAACAAGTGGTATACGTCTTCTAACAAAATAGTTGAATCTACTACTCCTCCTCTTGAAGGAATCAATATTCCTATTGCAGGTACAGTGATCAAGGCATCTCCCTTCAAAGAGAAAAGTGATAAAACTGGTGCTCTGCTCACATCTGCAGATATTGATAGAGTGGTTGAACAAAACAACTATTCAAACCAAATTCTTCATGTTATCTCTAGACAAATAGAAGATACCAAGCCAAATCATAGTGGAAGACCAACACCGGCTTCTACTTCATCCAATTATAATATTGAAACCTATCCAGGATTCAGAATACCAGAATTTTCCAAAGAAAAATTCCCAAAGCTTTCTGATACTTTTGAAGTAACAGGACATATTATTGAGAAAATCAATGCCAAACTCAATAATTTTAACATATCCACCAAAGATGATAAAGAACGCTTCATTAGTGGTCTACCTCCTCTCTTTGCAGATAAGGTAAGAACTAAGATACAGGATAGGAATAATGGAAGTATTCCTTATAGTAACCTTACTTATGGTGATTTGGTAAGCACCATCAATGTTGTAGCTCTTGAACTATGCACAGATATTAAGCTCAAACATCAGCTTAAAAAGGAACAATCCTCTTCGAGAAAAGAGCTTGGAAGTTTCTGTAGAGACTTTGGATTCATTACTCCTCCAGATAAAACAAAGAAGGAGAATAAAGAAAAATCTTACAGAAGAAAATCTCGAAGAAAGGATGATTCTTCTAAACCAAGGAAGAAGCAACATAGGTCTAAAAGATCTACTCAAAAGAAAGATGATGTTTGTTGGACATGTGGCAAGACAGGTCATAGAGCTAGTGAATGTCGTTCAAAAACAAAGAAGAAGAAGATTAATCTTCTTAATATAGATGAAGAAACCAAAGGTAAGCTTCTTGCCATTCTTGATGAACCATTTTCTGATTCTTCAGGAACATCTGACGAATACAGCGATGATGAAGACATTAATTTGGACTATGATTCAAATTCCAGCAAAGATTGCACCTGCACCGAAGCTTTTTGTACTTGTGGTAACAAACCACAAATTAGAGTTCTTTCAGATCATTCTAAAGAAGCTCTCTTTGATGTCGTTCAACATATCAATGATGATGAGGCTAGAAATCGTTTTCTTTTAGAACTCAAAAATATTCTTCTCAATACGGACAAGCCAAAATCTCGTCCAAATATTGAACCTTTCAGTATGAAACAGATTATGAATCGAACCGATTATAATTCTGAACCAACCATTTCAGACCTTCGTCATGAGGTTTCCACTCTTAAAGATGAAATTAGAAATATCAAATCTCATCTTTCCAATTTAGAAACTGATATTCCCATTAATCAGGATTCTAAAAAACCAGCTTTTCATGACTTTGAGTCGAGACTTAGTTCTTCTAAGGTTTCTGAGGATGATAATGATGATATTAATCCTTCTAATATCAACAATGATCATCTCATAGAAAACCTTATTACCCATACAGGTAATGACACCTCCACTTCGGCGGCACCAGGAGTGACGGTAATTTCTTCTATCCGACCTCAGAGTCATCATATACCTATTAAAATAGTTGTCAATAAGCATTTTGTTATTAACAAAGTTGCTTTGCTTGATAGTGGTGCAGATAGGAATTGCATCATGAAAGGTATTGTTCCTCTTCAGTATTTACAAAAGAGTACTTCAAATTTATACTCCGCTACAGGAGAACTTTTAAAAATTAATTATAAGCTCTCCAAGGCTCATATTTGTAATAATGGCATTTGTTTAACAAATGATTTTGTTATAACTGAAGATATTAATGAAGATATCATCCTTGGAATACCTTTTATTACTCAAATAAAACCGTATTCTACTAATTTGGATGGTATTTCCACTAATATTTTAGGAAGAGAATTACTCTTCCCTTTTGTAAAAACTCTTTCTCAAAAAGAAAGTGATTTTGTTAGAAAAAACACTGTTTTTAAAATAAATAAACTCTCTCAACATCTCACCTTTTTAAAGGATGAAATTCGTATTAAGAAAATCGAACAGATTTTAAAAACCCCGGAGATAGTTAGTAAAATAACAAATCTTCAAGAAAAATTTGAAAAAGAAATATGTTCTGATTTTCCTAATGCATTTTGGAAAAGAAAGAAACATATTGTTTCTTTACCATACATTGATGGATTCAATGAACAGGCCATTACCACAAAGGCAAGACCTATTCAAATGAATCAAGAAATAATGGAATTTTGTAAAAAAGAGATTGATACTCTTTTAAAAAATAAAATCATTAGAGTTTCAAAATCTCCTTGGAGTTGCTCTGCATTTTATGTAAATAAAAATTCTGAAAAAGAACGTGGTGCTCCCAGACTTGTAATTAATTACAAACCTTTAAACTCTGTTTTAAAATGGATTAGGTATCTTATACCTAACAAAATAGATCTTTTAAAAAGAACTTTTAGAGCCAATGTATTTAGTAAATTTGATATGAAATCAGGATTTTGGCAAATTCAGATTTCTGAGGATGACAAATACAAAACTGCTTTCAATATTCCATTTGGACAATTCGAATGGAATGTTATGCCTTTTGGGCTCAAAAATGCCCCTTCTGAATTTCAAAATATCATGAATTCCATTTTTAATGAGTATTCTTATATGTCAATTGTTTACATTGATGATGTGTTAATCTTTTCAGAGAATATAGATTCTCATTTTAAACATCTTAACACATTCTTTAATGTTATAAAAAACAATGGTCTAGTGGTTAGTGCTAGAAAAATGGTTTTGTTTCAAACAAAAATTAGATTTTTAGGACATGATCTTTTCCAAGGGTCTTACAAACCTATTTGCAGAGCTTTAGAGTTCTCTTCAAAATTCCCTAATGAAATCCTTGACAAATCCCAACTCCAAAGATTTCTAGGTAGCCTGAACTATGTTGCAGATTTTATTCCTAGAATTAGACAAGTTTGTGAGCCTTTGTATAAAAGACTTAGGAAAAATCCTGTTCCCTGGAATTCTGAACAAACTCAAGCTGTCATTCGTGTCAAAAATCTTGTACAATCAATCCCTTGTTTAGGAATCCCTAATCCTAACGCTTTTATGATTATAGAAACTGATGCTTCAGACGCAAGTTATGGAGGCATTTTAAAACAAAAAATAGATCTTGAATCTACAGAGCAGCTAATTCGTTTTACATCAGGAATATGGAATTCCTCTCAAAAAAATTATTCTACTGTTAAAAAGGAAATTTTATCTATTGTACTTTGTATCACAAAGTTTCAAGATGATCTTATAAACAAAAATTTTTTGTTAAGGGTAGACTGCAAGTCTGCAAAAGAAATTTTACAAAAAGATGTTAAAAACATTGTTTCAAAACAAATCTTTGCTAGATGGCAAGCTCTACTATCTAGTTTTGATTTTGATATTGACTTTATCAAAGGAGAAAATAATTCTTTGCCAGATTTCTTAACCCGTGAATTTTTACAGGGTAAGCATGAGGCCGTTTAAGCCTATAACCAAAGGAGAAAGCGACTCTCCAAAACAACGGATGGCTAGACCATTCCAACTCCCTCCTCTTACACCAATGAAAGCAGAATCTTCTCAAAGACCTGTTCTTTCATTCCAAAACAAATTTACAGCCTTAGCTGAATACCCGAAGTTGTCAAACACTTCTCAACAAAACCTTCAAAGGCCAAACTGTCCTCCACAACCCCAGAAATTAAATCTGAAAACTTCTACTAATGTTGCTCCTGAAGCATCTTCCAGTTCTTTGCAGACTAAAGAAACTTATACCATGAAAGCTCCTGAATCTTTTGCCCAAGCAGTCAAACCTGATTTGATAAAACCAATCATTTCCAAACCCAATCCAAAAGAAGAATCTTTTGAATTTCAGGCTTCACAGATATTACCATTAATGGCAATAAACAAGGAATTTGCCCACATGGATGTTAATTCTTTAGCAAAACCATGTTACACAGATTTTAATTATGTGGATACTGATAATCCACTCAAAACAAGGAGGTTCTATGAAGCAATTTTGGTGGACACAGATTCAATCGACATTGAACATTCTAGAGATGTTAATAATCAGATTCAATACTCAAGATTTACAATCAAGAGAATATTGGACCCATTTGAATGGTATGCAGACCATCTACATACTCCGATTGCATTGACAATGTCACACCGTCCTCAGACTTATAATTGGTATGATTATAAGGCAGCATAGATGAACTTTATTTATCTCAGACCAAGACACACTTGGTTCGTCAAATACATCAAGCTATCACCAAGGCCGTTATTCCAAGATGGTTTTATGAGTGGTGGAATTTATTTGGAGGAATCAAAGAAATCCTTCCCCAGCAATTCTCCAACAGGTATGAAGCTTTTCAAACCCAGGAGGAGATAACAACATTACCAGAGCATATAAAAATATGCAAATATCATATTAAAAAAAGGATATCTTATATTATTACTTGGAATTTTGTCAAGAATGATATAGATAGAATTCAATACTTGTGTGTTAGCAAGTCCAGGTAAAAGGTTGGGCTCCCAAACAACCTAACAAACAAGTCTCAGAGAAGGTTCAGACTTCTCCTACAAAATTATCCAAGACTATCCTCAAACAAAAGTTGAAGGAAGCAATGGATAACATTGATAATTACTCTCAAAGTCAAATCATGAAGATGGTTAAAGACGCCGCTTCTACAGAAAGTGACACTGATGATAATGGAGACATGTGTGATCCTCAAGGTTTAGCCCTGGCATACATGGAACCGGATTATGAATAGGAAATAACCCTTGATGAAAAGATAGAGGCAAAGCCGGAATTATCTTTTCATAAAGTGGCTTTCACTATTTCAAATTTGGCTTCCATCGAAAGATAGAAGACAAAACACTTTTGGAAAAGTATTCCATTATTTCAGACTTTCTCATAAAGAGATTCCCACTCAACCGACAAAAGAAGAAAAGCAGAAGATGCTCCACTATCTTTTAGTAGGTCCCTAATTAGTGTCGGCAACATCTTGACCGTCCATTTGTAAGCCTAAGATGAAAAGGCACATAATATTTCTCTATTTAAGGAGTCTTATTTTCCATTAGAGGGCATCAAAAAATTTAGCAATATTCTGAAATCTCTCTCTCTCTCTCTCTCTCTTATGTACAAGCGTTGTGATGAATAAACTTTCAGTTTGATTTGTAAGTCTTTTACTCCTTTTCTTTTCCGCATTACTTTAGATCCTTTTAATGGTATCATCCGATTGGCCGTCATGGCCATGCCGAACCATTTTGAAAGTCAAAAAAGCCCCGAAGCGCGCATACCCTTATTTCGACGATTTTTCATGTGCTATAGTAAAACATTTTTTGGGTGATCGGGATCCCGACGTCAAAACTGCTAAATTTATTTGTGGACGTCCGTGTAGACCTTGTCTATGCATCCGGTTGGTCCCCACGGCCATTCCGATCCATTTTGAAGGTCAAAATAGCCCCGAAGCGCGCATACCCCTATTTTGATGATTTTTCGTGTGCTATAGCAAACCATTTTTTGGGTGATCGGGATCCCGACGTCAAAACTGCCAAAATTATTTGTGAACGGCCGTGAAGACCTTGTCTATGCATCCGGTTGGCCCTCACGGCCATTCCGATCCATTTTCAAGGTCAAAATAGATCCGAAGCATGCATACCCCTATTTCGATGATTTTTTGTGTGCTATAGTAAACCATTTTTTGGGTGATCGGGATCCCGACGTCAAAACTGCCAAAATTATTAGTGGACGTCCGTGAAGACCTTGTCTATGCATCCGGTTGGCCCCCACGGCCATTATGATCCATTTTCAAGGTCAAAATAGCACCGAAGCGCGCATACCCCTATTTCGATGATTTTTCGTGTGCTATAGTAAACCATTTTTTGGGTGATCGGGATCCCGACGTCAAAACTGCCAAAATTATTTGTGAACGTCCGTGAAGACCTTGTCTATGCATCCGGTTGGCCCTCACGGCCATTCCGATCCATTTTCAAGGTCAAAATAGATCCGAAGCGTGCATACCCCTATTTCGATGATTTTTCGTGTGCTATAGTAAACCATTTTTTGGGTGATCGGGATCCCGACGTCAAAACTGCCAAAATTATTTGTGGATGTCCGTGAAGACCTTGTCTATGCATCTGGTTGGCCCTCGGACATTCCGATCAATTTTCAAGGTCAAAATAGCCCCGAAGCGCATACCCCTATTTCGACGATTTTTCCTGTGCTATAGTAAACAATTTTTTGGGTGATCGGGATCCTTATTTCAAAACTACCAAAATTATTTGTGGACGTCCGTGAAGACCTTGTCTATGCATCCGGTTGGACCTCACGGCCATTTCGATCCATTTTGAAGTTTAAAATAGCCCCGAAGCGCGCATACCCCTATTTCGATGATTTTTCGTGTGCTATAGTAAACCATTTTTTGGGTGATCGGGATCCTGACGTCAAAACTGCTAAAATTATTTGTGGACGTCCGTGTAGACCTTGTCTATGTATCCGGTTGGCCCT
The DNA here is from genome assembly GCA_016801875.1 of Solanum sitiens. Classification (NCBI taxonomy): domain Eukaryota; kingdom Viridiplantae; phylum Streptophyta; class Magnoliopsida; order Solanales; family Solanaceae; genus Solanum; species Solanum sitiens. The sequence goes on from JABWTJ010000966.1 coordinate 79,306, forward strand.
CACATCCATTCCGATCCATTTTCAAGGTCAAAATAGCCCCGAAGCGCGCATACCCCTATTTCGATGATTTTTCGTGTGCTATAGTAAACCATTTTTTGGGTGATCAGGATCTGACGTCAAAACTGCCAAAATTATTTGTGGACGTCCGTGAAGACCTTGTCTATGCATCCGATTGGCCCCCACGGCCATTCCGATCCATTTTGAAGGTCAAAATAGCCCCGAAGCTAGCATACCCCTATTTCGACTATTTTTCGTGTGCTATAGTAAACCATTTTTTGGGTGATCGGGATCCCGACGTCAAAACTGCTAAAATTATTTGTGGATGTCCGTGAAGACCTTGTCTATGCATCCGGTTGGCCCCCACGTCCATTCCGATCCATTTTCAATGTCAAAATAGCCCCGAAGCACGCATACCCCTATTTCGACGATTTTTCCTGTGCTATAGTAAACCATTTTTAGGGTGATCGGGAATCAAACGTCAAAACTGCCAAAATTATTTGTGGACGTCCGTGAAGACCTTGTCTATGAATCCGGTTGTCCCTCACGGCCATTCCCATCCATTTTCAAGGTTAAAATAGCCCTGAAGCGCGCATACCCCTATTTCGATGATTTTTCGTGTGCTATAGTAAACCATTTTTTGGGTGATCGAGATCCCGACGTCAAAACTATCAAAATTATTTGTGGACGTCCGTGAAGACCTTGTCTATGCATCAGGTTGGCCCTCATGGCCAATACGATCCATTTTGAAGGTCAAAATAGCCCCGAAGCGCGCATACCCCTATTTCGACGATTTTTTGTGTGCTATAGTAAACCATTTTTTGGGTGATCGGGATCCCAATGTTAAAACTGCCAAAATTATTTGTGGACGTCCGTGAAGACCTTGTCTATACATCCGGTTGGCCCCCATGGCCATTACGATCCATTTTGAAGGTCAAAATAGCACCGAAGCGTGCATACCCCTATTTCGACGATTTTTCGTGTGCTATAGTAAACTATTTTTTGGGTGATCGGGATCCCGACGTCAAAACTGCCAAATCTATTTGTGGATATCTGTGAAGACCTTGTCTATGCATCCGGTTGGCCCCCACGGCCATTCCGATCGATTTTCAAGGTCAAAATAGCCCCGAAGCGCGCATACCCCTATTTCGATGATTTTTCGTGTGCTATAGTAAACCATTTTTTGGGTGATCGGGATCCCGACATCAAAACTGCCAAAATTATTTGTGGACGTCTGTGAAGACCTTGTCTTTGCATCAGGTTGGCCCTCACGGCCATTTTGATCCATTTTGAAGGTCAAAATACCCCCGAAGCACGCATACCCCTATTTTGACGATTTTTCGTGTGATACAGTAAACCATTTTTTGGGTGATCGGGATCCCAACGTCAAAACTGTCAAAATTATTTGTGGATATCCGTGAAGACCTTGTCTATGCATCCGGTGGGCCCCCACGGCCATTCCGATCCATTTTGAAGGTCAAAATAGCCCCGAAGCGCGCATACGCCTATTTCGACGATTTTGCGTATAGTAAACCATTTTTTGGGTGATCTGGATCCCGACGTCAAAACTGCCAAAATTATTTGTGGACGTCCGTGAATACCTTGTCTATGCATCCGGTTGGCCCCCACGGCCATTCTGATCCATTTTCAAGGTCAAAAATAGCCCCGAAGCGCGCATACCCCTATTTCGATGATTTTTCGTGCGCTATAGTAAACCATTTTTTGGGTGATCGGGATCCCGACGTCAAAACTGCCAAAATTATTTGTGGACGTCCGTGAAGACCTTGTCTATACATCCGGTTGGCCCCCATGGTCATTACGATCCATTTTGAAGGTCAAAATAGCCCCGAAGCGCGCATACCCCTATTTCGATGATTTTTCGTGTGCTATAGTAAACAATTTTTTGGGTGATCTTGATCCCGACTTCAAAACTGCCAAAATTATTTGTGGACGTCCGTGAAGACCTTGTCTATGCATTCGGTTGTCCCTCACGGACATTCCGATCCATTTTAAAGGTCAAAATAGCCCCGAAGCGTGCATACCCCTATTTCGACGATTTTTTGTGTGCTATAGTAAAACATTTTTTGGGTGATCGGGATCCCGACGTCAAAACTGCCAAAATTATTTGTGGAAGTCCGTGAAGACCTTGTCTATGTATCCGGTTGGCCCCCACGTCCATTCCGATCCATTTTGAAGGTCAAAATATCCCCGAAGCGCGCATACCCCTATTTCGATGATTTTTCGTGTGCTATAGTAAACCATTTTTTGGGTGATCGGGATCCCAACGTCAAAACTGCCAAATTTATTTGTGGACATCTGTGAAGACCTTGTCTATGCATCCGGTTGGCCCCCACGGCCATTCCGATCCATTTTCAAGGTCAAAATAGCCCCGAAGCGCGCATACCCCTATTTGGATGATTTTTCGTGTGCTAGAGTAAACCATTTTTTGGGTGATCGGGATCCCGACGTCAAAACTGCCAAAATTATTTGTGGACGTCTGTGAAGACCTTGTCTTTGCATCAGGTTGGCCCTCACGGCCATTTCGATCCATTTTGAAGGTCAAAATAGCCCCGAAGCACGCATACCCCTATTTTGACGATTTTTCGTGTGATACAGTAAACCATTTTTTGGGTGATCGGGATCCCAACGTCAAAACTGTCAAAATTATTTGTGGATATCCGTGAAGACCTTGTCTATGCATCCGGTGGGCCCCCACGGCCATTCCGATCCATTTTGAAGGTCAAAATAGCCCCGAAGCGCGCATACGCCTATTTCGACGATTTTGCGTATAGTAAACCATTTTTTGGGTGATCTGGATCCCGACGTCAAAACTGCCAAAATTATTTGTGGACGTCCGTGAATACCTTGTCTATGCATCCGGTTGGCCCCCACGGCCATTCTGATCCATTTTCAAGGTCAAAAATAGCCCCGAAGCGCGCATACCCCTATTTCGATGATTTTTTGTGCGCTATAGTAAACCATTTTTTGGGTGATCGGGATCCCGACGTCAAAACTGCCAAAATTATTTGTGGACGTCCGTGAAGAACTTGTCTATACATCCGGTTGGCCCCCATGGTCATTACGATCCATTTTGAAGGTCAAAATAGCCCCGAAGCGCGCATACCCCTATTTCGATGATTTTTCGTGTGCTATAGTAATCAATTTTTTGGGTGATCGGGATCCCAACTTCAAAACTGCCAAAATTATTTGTGGACGTCCGTGAAGACCTTGTCTATGCATTCGGTTGTCCCTCACGGACATTCCGATCCATTTTCAAGGTCAAAATAGCCCCGAAGCGTGCATACCCCTATTTCGACGATTTTTTGTGTGCTATAGTAAAACATTTTTTGGGTGATCGGGATCCCGACGTCAAAACTGCCAAAATTATTTGTGGAAGTCCGTGAAGACCTTGTCTATGTATCCGGTTGGCCCCCACGTCCATTCCGATCCATTTTGAAGGTCAAAATATCCCCGAAGCGCGCATACCCCTATTTCGATGATTTTTCGTGTGCTATAGTAAACCATTTTTTGGGTGATCGGGATCCCAACGTCAAAACTGCCAAATTTATTTGTGGACATCTGTGAAGACCTTGTCTATGCATCCGGTTGGCCCCCACGGATATTCCGATCCATTTTCAAGGTCAAAATAGCCCCGAAGCGCGCATACCTCTATTTCGATGATTTTTCGTGTGCTAGAGTAAACCATTTTTTGGGTGATCGAGATCCCGACGTCAAAACTGCTAAAAGTATTTGTGGACGTCCGTGAAGACCATTTCTATGCATCCGGTTGTCCCTCGCGGCCATTCCGATCCATTTTCAAGGTCAAAATAGCCCCGAAGCGCGCATACCCCTATTTCAACGATTTTTCGTGTGCTATAGTAAACCATTTTTTGGGTGATCGAGATCCCGACGTCAAAATTGCCAAAATTATTTGTAGACGTCCGTGAAGACCTTGTCTATGCATCCGGTTGGCCCTCATGGCCATTCCGATCAATTTTGAAGGTCAAAATAGCCCCGAAGTGCGCATACCCCTATTTCGACGATTTTTCGTGTGCAATAGTAAACCATTTTTTGGGTGATCTGGATCCCAACGTCAAAACTGCTTAAATTATTTGTGGACGTCCGTGAATACCTTGTCTATGCATCCGGTTGGCCCCCATGGCCATTCCGATCCATTTTGAAGGTCAAAATAGCCCCGAAGCGCGCATACCCCTATTTCGACGATTTTTCGTGTGCTATAGTAAACCATTTTTTGGATGATCGGGATCCCGACGTCAAAACTGCCAAAATTATTTGTGGACGTCCGTGAAGACCTTGTCTATGCATCCGGTTGGCCGTCACGGCCATTCTGATCCATTTTGAAGGTCAAAATAGCCCCGAAACACGCATACCCCTATTTCGACGATTGTTTGTGTGCTATAATAAACCATTTTTTGTGTGATCGGGATCCCAACGTCAAAACTGCCAAAATTATTTGTGGACGTTCGTGAAGACCTTGTCTTTGCATCCGGTTGGCCCTCATGGCCATTCCGATCCATATTCAAGGTCAAAATAGCCCCGAAGCGCGCATACCCCTATTTCGATGATTTTTCATGTGCAATAGTAAACCATTTTTGGGTGATCGGGATCCCGATGTCAAAACTGCCAAAATTATTTGTGGACGTCCGTGAAGACCTTGTCTATGCATCCGGTTGGCCCTCACGGCCATTCCGATCCACTTTGAAGGTCAAAATAGCCCCGAAATACGCATACCCCGATTTCGACGATTTTTTGTGTGCTATAGTAAACCATTTTTTGGGTGATCGGGATCCCAACGTCAAAACTGCCAAAATTATTTGTGGACGTCCGTGAAGACCTTGTCTATGCATTTGGTTGGCCCCCACGGCCATACCAATCCATTTTGAAGGTCAAAATAGACCCGAAGCGCGAATACCCCTATTTTGATGATTTTTCCTGTGCTATAGTAAACCATTTTTAGGGTGATCGGGATACAAACGTCAAAACTGCCAAAATTATTTGTGGACGTCCGTGAAGACCTTGTCTATGCCCCCACGGACATTATGATCCATTTTGAAGGTTTAAATAGCCCCGAAGCGCGCATACCCCTATTTCGACAATTTTTCGAGTGCTATAGTAAACCATTTTTTGGGTGATCGGGATCCCGACTTCAAAACTGCCAAAATTTTTTGTGGACGTCCGTGAAGACCTTGTCTATGCATCCGGTTGGCCCCCATGGCCATTCTGATTCATTTTCAAGGTCAAAATAACCCCGAAACGCTTATACCCCAATTTCGACGATTTTTCGTGTTCTATAGTAAACCATTTTTTGGTTGATCGGGATCCCGCCGTTAGAACTGCCAAAATTAGTTAGAACTGCCAAAATTATGTGTGGACGTCAGGGAAGACCTTGTCTATGCATTCTGTTGGCCCTCACGGCCATTCTGATCCATTTTCAAGTACAAAATAGCCCCGAAGCGCGCATACCGTTATTTCGATGATTTTTCGTGTCCTATAGTAAACCATTTTTTGGGTGATCTGGATCCCAACGTCAAAACTGCCAAAATTATTTGTGGACGTCCGTGAATACCTTGTCTATGCATCCGGTTGGCCCCCATGGCCATTCCGATCCATTTTGAAGGTCAAAATAGCCCCGAAGCGCGCATACCCCTATTTCGACGATTTTTCGTGTGCTATAGTAAACCATTTTTTGGATGATCGGGATCCTGACGTCAAAACTGCCAAAATTATTTGTGGACGTCCGTGAAGACCTTGTCTATGCATCCGGTTGGCCCTCACGGCCATTCTAATCCATTTTGAAGGTCAAAATAGCCCCAAAACACGCATACCCCTATTTCGACGATTGTTTGTGTGCTATAATAAACCATTTTTTGTGTGATCGGGATCTCAACGTCAAAACTGCCAAAATTATTTGTGGACATCCGTGAAGACCTTGTCTTTGCATCCGGTTGGCCCTCACGGCCATTCCGATCCATATTCAAGGTCAAAATAGCCCCGAAGCGCGCATACCCCTATTTCGATAATTTTTCATGTGCTATAGTAAACCATTTTTGGGTGATCGGGATCCCGATGTCAAAACTGCCAAAATTATTTGTGGACATCCGTGAAGACCTTGTCTATGCATCCAGTTGGCCCTCACGGCCATTCCGATCCACTTTGAAGGTCAAAATAGCCCCGAAATACGCATACCCCGATTTCGACGATTTTTTGTGTGCTATAGTAAACCATTTTTTGGGTGATCGGGATCCCAACGTCAAAACTGCCAAAATTATTTGTGGACGTCCGTGAAGACCTTGTCTATGCATTCGGTTGGCCCCCACGGCCATACCGATCCATTTTGAAGGTCAAAATAGACCCGAAGCGCGAATACCCCTATTTCGACAATTTTTCGTGTGCTATAGTAAACCATTTTTTGGGTGATCGGGATCCCTAAGTCAAAACTGCCAAAATTATTTGTGGGCGTCCGTGAAGACCTTGTCAATGCATTCGGTTGGCCCCCACGGCCATTCCGATCCATTTGGAAGATCAAAATAGCCCCGAAGCGCACATACCCTTATTTTGACGATTTTTCGTTTGCTATAGCAAACTATTTTTTGGGTGATCGGGATCCCGATGTCAAAACTGCCAAAATTATTTGTGGACGTCCGTGAAGACCTTGTCTATGCATTCGGTTGTCCCTCACGGACATTCCGATCCATTTTCAAGGTCAAAATAGCCCCGAAGCGTGCATACCCCTATTTCGACGATTTTTTGTGTGCTATAGTAAAACATTTTTTGGGTGATCGGGATCCCGACGTCAAAACTGCCAAAATTATTTGTGGAAGTCCGTGAAGACCTTGTCTATGTATCCGGTTGGCCCCCACGTCCATTCCGATCCATTTTGAAGGTCAAAATATCCCCGAAGCGCGCATACCCCTATTTCGATGATTTTTCGTGTGTTATAGTAAACCATTTTTTGGGTGATCGGGATCCCAACGTCAAAACTGCCAAATTTATTTGTGGACATCTGTGAAGACCTTGTCTATGCATCCGGTTGGCCCCCACGGATATTCCGATCCATTTTCAAGGTCAAAATAGCCCCGAAGCGCGCATACCCCTATTTCGATGATTTTTCGTGTGCTAGAGTAAACCATTTTTTGGGTGATCGGGATCCCGACGTCAAAACTGCCAAAAGTATTTGTGGACGTCCGTGAAGACCATTTCTATGCATCCGGTTGTCCCTCACGACCATTCCGATCCATTTTCAAGGTCAAAATAGCCCCGAAGCGCGCATACCCCTATTTCGACGATTTTTCGTGTGCTATAGTAAACCATTTTTTGGGTGATCGAGATCCCGACGTCAAAATTGCCAAAATTATTTGTAGACGTCCGTGAAGACCTTGTCTATGCATCCGGTTGGCCCTCATGGCCATTCCGATCCATTTTGAAGGTCAAAATAGCCCCGAAGTGCGCATACCCCTATTTCGACGATTTTTCGTGTGCAATAGTAAACCATTTTTTGGGTGATCTGGATCCCAACGTCAAAACTGCTTAAATTATTTGTGGACGTCCGTGAATACCTTGTCTATGCATCCGGTTGGCCCCCATGGCCATTCCGATCCATTTTGAAGGTCAAAATAGCCCCGAAGCGCGCATACCCCTATTTCGACGATTTTTCGTGTGCTATAGTAAACCATTTTTTGGATGATCGGGATCCCGACGTCAAAACTGCCAAAATTATTTGTGGACGTCTGTAAAGACCTTGTCTATGCATCCGGTTGGCCGTCACAGCCATTCTGATCCATTTTGAAGGTCAAAATAGCCCCGAAACACGCATACCCCTATTTCGACGATTGTTTGTGTGCTATAATAAACCATTTTTTGTGTTATCGGGATCCCAACGTCAAAACTGCCAAAATTATTTGTGGACGTTCGTGAAGACCTTGTCTTTGCATCCGGTTGGCCCTCATGGCCATTCCGATCCATATTCAAGGTCAAAATAGCCCCGAAGCGCGCATACCCCTATTTCGATGATTTTTCATGTGCAATAGTAAACCATTTTTGGGTGATCGGGATCCCGATGTCAAAACTGCCAAAATTATTTGTGGACGTCCGTGAAGACCTTGTCTATGCATCCGGTTGGCCCTCACGGCCATTCCGATCCACTTTGAAGGTCAAAATAGCCCCGAAATACGCATACCCCGATTTCGACGATTTTTTGTGTGCTATAGTAAACCATTTTTTGGGTGATCGGGATCCTAACGTCAAAACTGCCAAAATTATTTGTGGACGTCCGTGAAGACCTTGTCTATGCATTCGGTTGGCCCCCACGGCCATACCAATCCATTTTGAAGGTCAAAATAGACCCGAAGCGCGAATACCCCTATTTCGACGATTTTTCCTGTGCTATAGTAAACCATTTTTAGGGTGATCGGGATACAAACGTCAAAACTGCCAAAATTATTTGTGGACGTCCGTGAAGACCTTGTCTATGCCCCCACGGACATTATGATCCATTTTGAAGGTTTAAATAGCCCCGAAGCGCGCATACCCCTATTTCGACAATTTTTCGAGTGCTATAGTAAACCATTTTTTGGGTGATCGGGATCCCGACTTCAAAACTGCCAAAATTTTTTGTGGACGTCCGTGAAGACCTTGTCTATGCATCCGGTTGGCCCCCATGGCCATTCTGATTCATTTTCAAGGTCAAAATAACCCCGAAACGCGCATACCCCAATTTCGACGATTTTTCGTGTTCTATAGTAAACCATTTTTTGGTTGATCGGGATCCCGCCGTTAGAACTGCCAAAATTATGTGTGGACGTCAGGGAAGACCTTGTCTATGCATTCTGTTCGCCCTCACGGCCATTCTGATCCATTTTCAAGTACAAAATAGCCCCGAAGCGCGCATACCCTTATTTCGATGATTTTTCGTGTGCTATAGTAAACCATTTTTTGGGTGATCTGGATCCCAACGTCAAAACTGCCAAAATTATTTGTGGACGTCCGTGAATACCTTGTCTATGCATCCGGTTGGCCCCCATGGCCATTCCGATCCATTTTGAAGGTCAAAATAGCCCCGAAGCGCGCATACCCCTATTTCGACGATTTTTCGTGTGCTATAGTAAACCATTTTTTGGATGATCGGGATCCCGACGTCAAAACTGCCAAAATTATTTGTGGACGTCCGTGAAGACCTTGTCTATGCATCCGGTTGGCCCTCACGGCCATTCTAATCCATTTTGAAGGTCAAAATAGCCCCAAAACACGCATACCCCTATTTCGACGATTGTTTGTGTGCTATAATAAACCATTTTTTGTGTGATCGGGATCTCAACGTCAAAACTGCCAAAATTATTTGTGGACATCCGTGAAGACCTTGTATTTGCATCCGGTTGGCCCTCACGGCCATTCCGATCCATATTCAAGGTCAAAATAGCCCCGAAGCGCGCATACCCCTATTTCGATAATTTTTCATGTGCTATAGTAAACCATTTTTGGGTGATCGGGATCCCGATGTCAAAACTGCCAAAATTATTTGTGGACATCCGTGAAGACCTTGTCTATGCATCCAGTTGGCCCTCACGGCCATTCCGATCCACTTTGAAGGTCAAAATAGCCCCGAAATACGCATACCCCGATTTCGACGATTTTTTGTGTGCTATAGTAAACCATTTTTTGGGTGATCGGGATCCCAACGTCAAAACTGCCAAAATTATTTGTGGACGTCCGTGAAGACCTTGTCTATGCATTCGGTTGGCCCCCACGGCCATACCGATCCATTTTGAAGGTCAAAATAGACCCGAAGCGCGAATACCCCTATTTCGACGATTTTTCGTGTGCTATAGTAAACCATTTTTTGGGTGATCGGGATCCCGACGTCAAAACTGCTAAAATTATTTATGGACGTCCGTGTAGATCTTCTCTATGCATCCGGTTGGTCCTCACGGCCATTCCGATCAATTTTGAAGGTCAAAATAGCCCCGAAGCGCGCATACCCCTATTTCGATGATTTTTTGTGTGCTATCGTAAACCATTTTTTGGGTGATCGGGATCCCGACGTCAAAACTGCCAAAATTATTTATGGACGGCCGTGAAGACCTTGTCTATGCATCCGATTGGCCATCATGGCCATTCCGAACCATTTTGAAAGTGAAAATAGCCCCGAAACGCGAATACCCCTATTTCGACGATTTTTCTTGTGCTATAGTAAACCATTTTTTGGGTGATCGGGATTCCGACATCAAAAATGCCAAAATTATTTGTGGACGTCCTTGAATACCTTGTCTATGCATCCGGTTGGCCCTCACGGCCATTCCGATCCATTTTGAAGGTCAAAATAGCCCCGAAGCGTGCATACCCCTATTTCGATGATTTTTTGTGTGCTATCGTAAACCATTTTTTGGGTTATCGGGATCCCAACATCAAAACTGCCAAATTTATTTGTGGACGTGCGTGAAGACCTTGTCTTTGCATCCGGTTGGCCCTCACGGCCATTCCAATCCATATTCTAGGTCAAAATAGCCCCGAAGCGTGCATACCCCTATTTCGACGATTTTGTGTGTGCTATAGTAAACCATTTTTTGGGTGATCGGGATCCCGACGTCAAAACTGCCAAAATTATTTGTGGACGTCCGTGAAGACCTTGTCTATGTATCCGGTTGGCCCCCACGTCCATTCCGATCCATTTTGAAGGTCAAAATAGCCCCGAAGCGCGCATACCCCTATTTCGACAATTTTTCGTGTGCTATAGTAAACCATTTTTTGGGTGATCGGGATCCCGACGTCAAAACTGCCAAAATTATTTGTGAACGTCCGTGAAGACCTTGTCTATGCATCCGGTTGGCACCCACGGCCATTCCGATCCATTTTCAAGGTCAAAATAGCCCCGAAGCGCGCATACCCCTATTTCGACAATTTTTCGTGTGCTATAGTGAACCATTTTTTGGGTGATCGAGATCCCAACATCAAAACAGCCAAAATTATCTTTGGACGTCCGTGAATACCTTGTCTACGCATCCGGTTGGCCCTCACGGCCATTACGATCCATTTTCAAGGTCTAAATAGCCCAGAAGCGCGCATACCCCTATTTCGACGATTTTTCGTGTGCTATAGTAAACCATTTTTTGGGTGATCAGTCTTCCCGACATCAAAACTACCAAAATTATCTGTGGACGTCCGTGAAGACGTTGTCTATTCATTCGATTGGCCCTCACGGCCATTCCGATCCATTTTCAAGGTCAAAATAGCCCCGAAGCGTGCATACCCCTATTTCGACGATTTTTCGTGTGCTATAGTAAACCATTTTTTGGGTGATCGAGATCCCGACGTCAAAAATGCGAAAATTATTTGTGGACGTCTGTGAAGACCTTTACTATGCATCCGGCTGGCCCTCACGGCCAATCCGATCCATTTTGAAGGTCAAAATAGCCCTGAATCGCGCATACCCTTATTTCGATGATTTTTCGTGTGCTATAGTAAAACATTTTTTTGGTGATCGTGATCCTGACGTCAAAACTGCTAAAATTATTTGTGGACGTCCGTGTAGACCTTCTCTATGCATCCGGTTGGCCCCCACGGCCATTCCAATCCATTTTGAAGGTCAAAATAGCCCCGAAGCGCGCATACCCCTATTTCGACTAATTTTCGTGTGCTATAGTAAACCATTTTTTGGGTGATCGGGATCCCGACGTCAAAACTGCCAAAATTATTTATGGACGTCCGTGAAGACCTTGTCTATGCATCCAATTGGCCGTCATGTCCATTCCGAACCATTTTGAAGGTCAAAATAGCCCCAAAACGCGCATACGCCTATTTTGACGATTTTTCGTGTGCTATAGTAAACCATTTTTTGGGTGATCGGGATTCCGACATCAAAACTGCCAAAATTATTTGTGGACGTCCGTGAAGACCTTTTGTATGCATCCGGTTGGCCCTCACGGCCATTCCGATCCATTTTGAAGGTCAAAATAGCCCCGAAGCACGCATACCCCTATTTCGACGATTTTTTGTGTGCTATAGTGAACCATTTTTTGGGTGATCGGGATCCCAATGTCAAAACTGCCAAAATTATTTGTGGACGTACGTGAAGACCTTGTCTATGCATCCGGTTTGCCCTCACGGTCATTCCAATCCATTTTCAAGGTCAAAAAAGCCCCGAAGCGCGCATACCCCTATTTCGATGATTTTTCGTGTTCTATAGTAAACCATTTTTTTGGTGATCGGGATCCCGACGTCAAAACTGCCAAAATTATTTGTGGACGTCCGTGAAGACCTTGTCTATGCATTCGGTTGGCCCCCACAACCATTCCGATCCATTTTCAAGGTCAAAATAGCCCCGAAGTGCGCATACCCTTATTTCGATGCTTTTTCGTGTGCTATAGTAAACCATATTTTGGGTGATCGGGATCCCAACGTCAAAATTGCAAAAATTATTTGTGGACGTCCGTGAAGACCTTTTCTATGCATACGGTTGGCCCCCATGGCCATTCCGATCCATTTTGAAGGTCAAAACAGTTCCGAAGCGCGCATACCTTATTTCGATGATTTTTCATATGCTATAGTAAACCATTTTTTGGTGATCGGGATCCCGACCTCAAAACTGCCAAAATTATTTGTGAACGTCCGTGAAGACCTTTTCTATGCATCCAGTTGGCCCCCACGGCCATTCTGATCCATTTTGAAGGTCAAAATAGTTCCGAAGCGCGCATACCCCTATTTCGACGATTTTTCATGTGCAATAGTAAACCATTTTTTAGGTGACCGGGATCCCGACGGCAAAACTGCCAAAATTATTTGTGGATGTTTGTGAAGTACTTGTCTATGCATCCGGTTGGCCCCCAAGGCCATTCCGATCCTTTTCAAGGTCAAAATGGCCCCGAAGTGCGCATACCCCTATTTCGACTATTTTTCGTGTGCTATAGTAAACCTTTTTTGGGTGATCGGGATACCAACGTCAAAACTGCCAAAATTAACTGTGGACATCCGTGAAGACCTTGTCTATGCATCCGGTTGGCCTTCACGGCCATTCTGATCCATTTTGAAGGTTAAAATAGCCCCGAAGCGCGCATACCCCTATTTCGACGATTTTTTGTGCGCTATAGTGAACCATTTTTTGGGTGATCGGGATCCCAACTCAAAACTGCCAAAATTATTTGTGGACGTCCGTGAAGACCTTGTCTTTGCATCCGGTTGTCCCTCACGGCCAATCCGATCCATATTCTAGGTCAAAATAGCCCTGAAGCGCGCATATCTCTATTTTGATGATTTTTCGTGTGCTATAGTAAACCATTTTTTGGGTGATCGGGATGCTGACGTCAAAACTGCAAAAATTATTTGTGAACGTCCGTGAAGACCTTGTCTATGCATTCGGTTGGCCCCCACGGCCATTCCGATCCATTTTGAAAGTCAAAATAGCCCCGAAGTGCGCATACCCCTATTTCGACGATTTTTCGTGTGCTATAGTAAACTATTTTTTGGGTGATCGGGATCCCAACGTTGGAACTGCCAAAATTATCTTTGGACGTCCGTGAAGACCTTGTCTATGGATCCGGTTGGCCCTCACGGCCATTACGATCCATTTTCAAGGTCAAAATATCCCCGAAGCGTGCATACCCCTATTTCGACGATTTTTCGTGTGTGATAGTAAACCATTTTTTGGGTGATCAGTCTTCCCAACATCAAAACTGCCAAAATTATCTGTGGACGTTCGTGAATACCTTGTCTATGCATTCGGTTGGCCCTCACGGCCATTCCGATCCATTTTCAAGGTCAAAATAGCCCCGAAGTGCGCATACCCTTATTTCGATGATTTTTTGGGTGCTATAGTAAACCATATTTTGGGTGATCGGGATCCCAACGTTAAAACTGCCAAAATATTTTGTGGACGTCGGTGAAGACCTTGTCTATGCATCCGGCTGGCCCTCACGGCGATTCCGATCCATTTTGAAGGTCAAAATAGCCCCGAAGCGCGCATACCCCTATTTCGATGATTTTTCGTGTGCTATATTATACCATTTTTTGGATGATCGGGATCCCAATGTCAAAACTGCCAAAATTATTTATGGACGTCCATGAAGACCTTGTCTATGCATCCGGTTGGCCCCCACGGCCATTCCGATCCGATTTGAAGGTCAAAACAGTTCCGAAGCGCGCATACCCTATTTCGACGATTTTTCATATGCTATAGTAAACCATTTTTTTGTGATCGGGATCCCGACCTGAAAACTGCCAAAATTATTTGTGAACGTTCGTGAAGACATTGTCTATGCATCCAGTTGGCCCCCACGGACATTCTGATCCATTTTGAATGTCGAAATAGTTCCGAAGCGCGCATACCCCTATTTCAACGATTTTTCATGTGCAATAGTAAACCATTTTTTAGGTGATCGGGATCCCGACGGCAAAACTGCCAAAATTGTTTGTGGACGTCCGTTAAGTACTTGTCTAAGCATACGGTTGTCCCCCACGGCCATTCCAATCCATTTTAAAGGTCAAAATAGCCCCGAAGCGCGCATACCCCTATTTCGACTATTTTTTGTGTGCTATAGTAAACCTTTTTTGGGTGATCGGGATCCCGACGTCAAAACTGCCAAAATTAACTGTGGACATCCGTGAAGACCTTGTCTATGCATCCGGTTGGCCTTCACGGCCATTCCGATCCATTTTGTAGGTTAAAATAGCCCCGAAGCGCGCATACCCCTATTTCGATGATTTTTCGTGTGCTATAGTAAACCATTTTTTGGGTGATTGGGATCCCGCCGTCAGAACTGCCAAAATTATCTTTCGACGTCCGTGAAGACCTTGTCTATGCATCCGGTTGGCCCTCACGGCCATTACGATCCATTTTCAAGGTTAAAATAGCCCCGAAGCGCGCATACCCCTATTTCGACGATTTTTCGTGTGCTATAGTAAACCATTTTTTGGGTGATCAGTCTTCCCGACATCAAAACTACCAAAATTATCTGTGGACGTCCGTGGAGATCTTGTCTATGCATTTGATTGGCCCTCACGGCCATTCCGATCCATTTTCAAGGTCAAAATAGCCCCGAAGCGCGCATACCCCTATTTCGACGATTTTTCGTGTGCTATAGTAAACCATTTTTTGGGTGATCGAGATCCCGACGTCAAAAATGCAAAAATTATTTGTGGACGTCTGTGAAGACCTTTACTATGCATCCGGCTGGCCCTCTCGGCCAATCCGATCCCTTTTGAAGGTCAAAATAGCCCTGAAGCGCGCATACCCTTATTTCGATGATTTTTCGTGTGCTATAGTAAAACATTTTTTTGGTGATCGTGATCCTGACGTCAAAACTGCAAACATTATTTGTGGACGTCCGTGTAGACCTTGTCTGTGCATCCGGTTGGTCCTCACGGCCATTCCGATCCATTTTGAAGGTCAAAATAGCCCCGAAGCGTGCATACCCCTATTTCGACGATTTGTTGTGTGCTATCGTAAACTATTTTTTGGGTGATCGGGATCCCAATGTCAAAACTGCCAAAATTATTAGTGGACGTCCGTGAAGACCTTCTCTATGCATCCGGTTGGCCCCCACGGCCATTCCAATCCATTTTGAAGGTCAAAATAGCCCCGAAGCGCGCATACCCCTATTTCGACTATTTTTCGTGTGCTATAGTAAACCATTTTTTGGGTGATCGGGATCCCAACGTCAAAACTGCCAAAATTATTTATGGACGTCCGTGAAGACCTTGTCTATGCATCCGATTGGCCGTCATGGCCATTCCGAACCATTTTGAAGGTCAAAATAGCCCCGAAACACGCATACGCCTATTTCGACGATTTTTCGTGTGCTATAGTAATCCATTTTTTGGGTGATCGGGATTCCGACATCAAAACTGCCAAAATTATTTGTGGACATCCGTGAAGACCTTGTGTATGCATCTGGTTGGCCCTCACGGCCATTCCGATCCATTTTGAAGGTCAAAATAGTCCTGAAGCACGCATACCCCTATTTCGATGATTTTTTGTGTGCTATAGTGAACCATTTTTTGGGTGATCGGGATCCCAACGTCAAAACTGCCAAAATTATTTGTGGACGTACGTGAAGACCTTATCTGTGCATCCGGTTTGCCCTCACGGTCATTCCAATCCATTTTCAAGGTCAAAAGAGCCCCGAAGCGCGCATACCCCTATTTCGATGATTTTTTGTGTGCTATAGTAAACCATTTTTTGGGTGATCAGAATCCCGACGTCAAAACTGCCAAAATTATTTGTGGACGTCCGTGAAGACCTTGTCTATGCATTTGGTTGGCCCCCATGGCCATTCCGATCCATTTTCAAGGTCAAAATAGCCCCGAAGTGCGCATACCCTTATTTCGATGATTTTTCGTGTGCTATAGTAAACCATATTTTGGGTGATCGGGATCCCAACGTCAAAATTGCCAAAATTATTTGTGGACGTCCGTGAAGACCTTGTCTATGCATCTGGCTGTCCCTCACGGCCATTACGATCCATTTTGAAGGTCAAAATAGCCCCGAAGCGCGCATACCCCTATTTCGACGATTTTTCGTGTGCTATATTATACAATTTTTTGGATGATCGGGATCCCGATGTCAAAACTGCCAAAATTATTTGTGGACGTCCGTGAAGACCTTATCTATGCATACGGTTGGCCCCCATGGCCATTCTGATCCATTTTGAAGGTCAAAACAGTTCCGAAGCGCGCATACCCTATTTCGACGATTTTTCATATGCTATAGTAAACCATTTTTTGGTGATCGGGATCCCGACCTCAAAACTGCCAAAATTATTTGTGAACATCTGTGAAGACCTTTTCTATGCATCCAGTTGGCCCCCACGGCCATTCCGATCCATTTTGAAGGTCAAAATAGCCCCGAAGCACGCATACCCCTATTTCGACGATTTTTTGTGTGCTATAGTGAACCATTTTTTGGGTGATCGGGATCCCAACGTCAAAACTGCCAAATTTATTTGTGGACGTACGTGAAGACCTTGTCTATGCATCCGGTTTGCCCTCACGGTCATTCCAATCCATTTTCAAGGTCAAAAAAGCCCCGAAGCGCGCATACCCCTATTTCGATGATTTTTCGTGTTCTATAGTAAACCATTTTTTTGGTGATCGGGATCCCGACGTCAAAACTGCCAAAATTATTTGTGGACGTCCTGAAGACCTTGTCTATGCATTCGGTTGGCCCCCACAACCATTCCGATCCATTTTCAAGGTCAAAATAGCCCCGAAGTGCGCATACCCTTATTTCAATTCTTTTTCGTGTGCTATAGTAAACCATATTTTGGGTGATCGGGATCCCAACGTCAAAATTGCAAAAATTATTTGTGGACGTCCGTGAAGACCTTTTCTATGCATACAGTTGGCCCCCATGGCCATTCCGATCCATTTTGAAGGTCAAAACAGTTCCGAAGCGCGCATACCTTATTTCGATGATTTTTCATATGCTATAGTAAACCATTTTTTGGTGATCGGGATCCCGACCTCAAAACTGCCAAAATTATTTGTGAACGTCCGTGAAGACCTTTTCTATGCATCCAGTTGGCCCCCATGGCCATTCTGATCCATTTTGAAGGTCAAAATAGTTCCGAAGCGCGCATACCCCTATTTTGACGATTTTTCATGTGCAATAGTAAACCATTTTTTAGGTGACCGGGATCCCGATGGCAAAACTGCCAAAATTATTTGTGGATGTTTGTGAAGTACTTGTCTATGCATCCGGTTGGCCCCCAAGGCCATTCCGATCCTTTTCAAGGTCAAAATGGCCCCGAAGTGCGCATACCCCTATTTCGACTATTTTTCGTGTGCTATAGTAAACCTTTTTTGGGTGATCGGGATACCGACGTCAAAACTGCCAAAATTAACTGTGGACATCCGTGAAGACCTTGTCTATGCATCCGGTTGGCCTTCACGGCCATTCCAATCCATTTTCAAGGTCTAAATAGCCCCGAAGCGCGCATACCCCTATTTCGACGATTTTTTGTGTGCTATAGTGAATCATTTTTTGGGTGATCGGGATCCTAACTCAAAACTGCCAAATTTATTTGTGGACGTCCGTGAAGACCTTGTCTTTGCATCCGGGAGTCCCTCACGGCCATTCCAATCCATATTCTAGGTCAAAATAGCCCCGAAGCGTGCATATCCCTATTTCGATGTATTTTCGTGTGCTATAGTAAACCATTTTTTGGGTGATCGGGATGCTGATGTCAAAACTGCAAAAATTATTTGTGAACGTCCGTGAAGACCTTGTCTATGCATTCGGTTGGCCCCCACGGCCATTCCGATCAATTTTGAAAGTCAAAATAGCCCCGAAGCGCGAATACCCCTATTTCGACAATTTTTCGTGTGCTATAGTAAACTATTTTTTGGGTGATCAGGATCCCAACGTCAAAACTGCCAAAATTATTTGTGAACGTCCGTGAAGACCTTGTTTATGCATCCGATTGGCCCCCACGGCCATTCTGATCCATTTTCAAGGTCAAAATAGCCCCGAAGCGCGCATACCCCTATTTCGACGATTTTTTGTGTGCTATAGTAAACCATTTTTTGGGTGATCGGGATCCCGATGTCAGAACTGCCAAAATTAGCTTTGGACGTCTGTGAAGACCTTGTCTATGCATCCGGTTGGCCCTCACGGCCATTACGATCCATTTTCAAGGTCAAAATAGCCCCGAAACGCGCATACCCCTATTTCAACTATTTTTCGTGTGCGATAGTAAACCATTTTTTGGGTGATCAGTCTTCCCGACATCAAAACTGCCAAAATTATCTGTGGACGTCCGTGAAGACCTTGTCTATGTATTCGGTTGGCCCTCACGGCCATTCCGATCCATTTTCAAGGTCAAAATAGCCCCGAAGCGCGCATACCCTTATTTCGATGATTTTTCGTGTGCTATAGTAAACCATATTTTGGGTGATCGGGATTCCAACATCAAAACTGCCAAAAAGTTTTTTGTAGACATCCGTGAAGACCTTGTCTATGCATCCGGCTGGCCCTCACGGCGATTCTGATCCATTTTGAAGGTCAAAATAGCATCGAAGCGCGCACACCCCTATTTCGATGATTTTTCGTGTGCTATATTATACCATTTTTTGGATGATCGGGATACCAATGTCAAAACTGCCAAAATTATCTTTGGACGTCCGTGAAGACCTTGTCTATGCATCTGGTTGGCCCCCATGGCCATTCCGATCCGATTTGAAGGTCAAGACAGTTCCGAAGTGCGCATACCCTATTTTGACGATTTTTCATGTGCTATAGTAAACCATTTTTTGGTGATCGGGATCCCGACCTCAAAACTGCCAAAATTATTTGTGAACGTTCGTGAAGACATTGTCTATGCATCCAGTTGGCCCCCACGGACATTCTGATCCATTTTGAAGGTCGAAATATTCCGAAGCGCGCATACCCCTATTTCGACGATTTTTCATGTGCAATAGTAAACCATTTTTTAGGTGACCGAGATCCCGACGGCAAAACTGCCAAAATTGTTTGTGGACGTCCGTGAAGTACTTGTCTATGCATCCGGTTGGCCCCCATGGCCATTCCGATCCATTTTTAAGGTCAAAATAGCCCCGAAGCGCGCATACCCCTATTTCAACTATTTTTTGTGTGCTATAGTAAACCTTTTTTGGGTGATCGGGATCAAGACGTCAAAACTGCCAAAATTAACTGTGGACATCCGTGAAGACCTTGTGTATGCATCCGGTTGGCCTTCACGGCCATTCCGATCCATTTTGAAGGTAAAAATAGCCCCGAAGCGCGCATACCCCTATTTCGACGATTTTTTGTGTGCTATAGTAAACCATTTTTTGGGTGATTTGGATCCCGCCGTCAGAACTGCCAAAATTATCTTTGGACGTCCGTGAAGACCTTGTCTATGCATCCGGTTGGCCCTCACGGCCATTACGATCCATTTTCAAGGTCAAAATAGCTCCGAAGCGCGCATACCCCTATTTCGACGATTTTTCGTGTGCGATAGTAAACCATTTTTTGGGTGATCTGTCTTTCCGACATCAAAACTGCCAAAATTATTTGTGGACGTACGTGAAGACCTTGTCTATGCATACGGTTTGCCCTCACGGTCATTCCAATCCATTTTCAAGGTCAAAAAAGCCCTGAAGCGCACATACCCCTATTTCGATGATTTTTCGTGTGCTATAGTAAACCATTTTTTGGGTGATCGGGATCCCGACGTCAAAACTGCCAAAATTATTTGTGGACGTCCGTGAAGACCTTGTCTATGCATTCAGTTGGCCCCCACGGCCATTTATATCCATTTTCAAGGTCAAAATAGCCCCAAAGCGCGCATACCCTTATTTCGACGATTTTTCGTGTGCTATAGTAAACCATTTTTTGGGTGATCGGGATCCCGATGTCAAAACTGCCAAAATTAATTGTGGACGTCCGTGAAGACCTTGTCTATGCATACGGTTGGCCCTCACTGCCATTTCGATCCATTTTGAAGGTCAAAATAGCCCCGAAGCCCGCATACCCCTATATTGACGATTTTTCGTGTGCTATAGTAAACCATTTTTTGGGTGATCGGGATCCCGATGTCAAAACTGCGAAAATTATATGTGGACGTCCGTGAAGACCTTGTCTATGCATCCGGTTGTCCCTCACGGCCATTCCAATCCATTTTGAAGGTTAAAATAGCCCCGAAGCGCGCATACCCTTATTTCGACGATTTTTTGTGTGCTATAGTAAACCATTTTTTGGGTGATCGGGATCCCAACGTCAAAATTGCCAAAATTATTTGTGGACGTCCGTGAAGACCTTGTCTATGCATCCGGTTGGCCCTCACGGCCAATACGATCCATTTTGAAGGTCAAAATAGCCCTGAAGCGCGCATACCCCTATTTTGATGATTTTTCGTGTGCTATTGTAAACAATTTTTTGGGTGATCGGGATCCCGACGTCAAAACTACTAAAATTATTTGTGGGCGTCCGTGTAGACCTTGTCTATGCATCCGGTTGGTCCTCACGGCCATTCCGATCCATTTTGAAGGTTAAAATAGCCCCGAAGCGCGCATACCCTTATTTCGACGATTTTTTGTGTGCTATAGTAAACCATTTTTTGGGTGATCGGGATCCCAACGTCAAAATTGCCAAAATTATTTGTGGACGTCCGTGAAGTCCTTGTCTATGCATTCGGTTGGTACTCACGGCCATTCCGATCCATTTTCAAGGTCAAAATAGCCCCGAAGCGCGCATACCATTATTTTGATCATTTTTCGTGTGCTATAGTAAACCATATTTTGGGTGATCGGGATCCCAATGTCAAAACTGCCAAAATTATTTGTGGACGTCCGTGAAGACCTTTTCTATGCATCCGGCTGTCCCTCACGACCATTCCGATCCATTTTGAAGGTCAAAATAGCCCCGAAGCGCGCATACCCCTATTTCGACGATTTTTCGTGTGCTATATTATACCATTTTTTGGATTATCGGGATCCCGATGTCAAAACTGCCAAAATTATTTGTGGACGTCCGTGAAGACCTTGTCTATGCATCCGGTTGGACCCCACGGCCATTCCGATCCATTTTGAAGGTCAAAACAGTTCCGAAGCGCGCATACCCTATTTCGACGATTTTTCATGTGCTATAGAAAACCATTTTTTGGTGATCGAGATCCCGATGTCAAAATCGTCAAAATTATTTGTGAACATCCGTGAAGACCTTGTCTATGCATCCGGTTGACCCCCACGGCCATTATGATCCATTTTGAAGGTCAAAATAGCCCTGAAGCGCGAATACCCCTATTTCGATGATTTTTCGTGTGCTACAGTAAACCATTTTTTGGGTGATCGGGATCCAGATGTCAAAACTCAAAATATTATTTGTGAACGTCCGTAAAGACCTTGGCTGTGCATCCGGTTGGCCCCCACGGCCATTCCGACCCATTTTCATGGTCAAAATAGCCCCGAAGCGTGCATACCCCTATTTCGATGATTTTTAGTGTGCTAGAGTAAACCATTTTTTGGGTGATCGAGATCCCGACGTCAGAACTTCCAAAATTATCTGTGGACGTCCGTGAAGACCTTGTCTATGCATCCGGTTGGCCCTCACGGCCATTCCGATCCATTTTGAAGGTTAAAATAGCCCCTAAGCGCGCATACCCCTATTTCAACAATTTTTCGTGTGATATAGTAAACCATTTTTTGGGTGATCGGGATCCCGACATCAAAACTGCCAAAATTATTTGTGGACCTCCGTGAAGACCTTGTATATGCATCCGGTTGGCCCCCACGGCCATTTCTATCCATTTTCAAGGTCAAAATAGCCCTGAAGCGCGCATACCCCTATTTCAACGATTTTTCGTGTGCTATAGTAAACCATTTTTTGAATGATCGGGATCCCGACGTCAAAACTGCCAAAATAATTTGTGGACATCCGTGAAGACCTTTTCTATGCATCCAATTGGCCCCCACGGCCATTCCGATCCATTTTCAAGGTCAAAATTGCCCCGAAGCGCGCATACCCCTATTTCGATGATTTTTCGTGTGCTACAGTAAACAAATTTTTGGGTGATCGGGATCCCGATGTCAGAACTACCAAATTTATCTGTGGACGTCTGTGAAGACCTTGTCTATGCATTGGGTTGGCCCTCACGGCCATTTCTATCCATTTTCAAGGTCAAAATAGCCCCAAAGCGTGCATACCCTTATTTCGACGATTTTTTGTGTGCTATAGTAAACCATTTTTTGGGTGATCGGGATCCCAACGTCAAAACTGCCAATATTATTTGTTGACGTCCGTGAAGACCTTGTCTATGCATCGGGTTGGCCCTCACAGCCATTGCGATCCATTTTGAAGGTCAAAACAGCCCCGAAGCACGCATACCCCTATTTCGACGATTATTCGTGTGCTATATTATACCATTTTCTGGATGATCGAGATTCCGACGTCAAAACTACTAAAATTATTTGTGGATGTCCGTGATGACCTTGTATATGCATCCTGTTGGCCCCCACGATTATTCCGATCCATTTTGAAGGTCAAAGCAGTTCCGAAGCGCGCATACCCCTATTTCAATGATTTTTCGTGTGCTATAGTAAACATTTTTTTGGGTGATCGGGATCCCGATGTCAGAACTGCCAAAATTATTTGTGGACGTGCGTGAAGACCTTGTCTATGCATTCGGTTGGCCCTCATGGCCATTTTGATCCATTTTGAAGGTCAAAACATTTCCGAAGCGCGCATACCCTATTTTGACGATTTTCGTGTGCTATAGTATACTATTTTTTGGATGATCGGGATCCCGACCTCAAAACTGCCAAAATTATTTGTGGATGTCCGTGAAGACCTTGTCTATGCATCCGGTTGGCCCCCATGGCATTCCGATCCATTTTGAAAGTCAAAATAGCCCCGAAGCGCGCATACCCCTATTTCGACGATTATTCGTGTGCTAAAGTAAACCACTTTTTGGTTGATCAGGATCCCGACGTCAAAACTGCCAAATTTATTTGTGGACGTCTCTGAAGACCTTGTCTATGCATCCGGTTGGCCCCCACGGCCATTCCGATCGATTTTCAAGGTCAAAATAGCCCCGAAGCACGCATACCCCTATTTCGATGATTTTTTGTATGCTATAGTAAACCATTTTTTGGGTGATCGGGATCCCGACGTCAAAACTGCCAAAATTATTTGTGGACGTCCGTGAAGACCTTGTCTATGCATCCGGTTGGCCCCCACGGCCATTCCGATCCATTTTGAAGGTCAAAATAGCCCAGAAGCGCGCATACCCCTATTTCGACGATTTTTCGTGTGCTATAGTAAACCATTTTTTGGGTGATCGGGATCCCGACGTCAAAACTGCCAAATTTATTTGTGGACGTCCGTGAAGACCTTGTCTATGCATCCGGTTAGCCCCCATGGCCATTCCGATCCATTTTGAAGGTCAAATTAGCCCTAAAGCGCGCATACCCCTATTTCGATGATTTTTCGTGTGCTATAGTAAACCATTTTTTGGGTGATCAAGATCCCGACGTCAAAACTGCCAAAATTATTTGTGGTCGTCCGTGAAGACCTTGTCTATGCATCTGGTTGGCACCCACGGCCATTCCGATCCATTTTCAAGTTCAAAATAGCCCCGAAGCGCGCATACCCCTATTTCGACGATTTTGTGTGCTATAGTAAACCATTTTTTGGATGATCGGGATCCCGACGTCAAAACTGCCAAAATTATTTGTGGACGTCCATTGTCTATGAATCCGGTTGGCCCCCACGGCCATTCCGATCCATTTTCAAGTTCAAAATAGCACTGAAGCGCGCATACCCCTATTTCAACGATTTTTCATGTGCTATAGTAAACCATTTTTTGGGTGATCAAGATCCGAACGTCAAAATTGCCAAAATTATTTGTGGACGTCCGTGAATACCTTGTCTATGCATTCGGTTGGCCCTCACGGCCATTCCGATCAATTTTGAAGGTCAAAACATCCCCGAAGCGCGCATACCCCTATTTCGATGATATTTCGTGTGCTATAGTAAACCATTTTTTGGGTGATCTGGATCCCGACGTCAAAACTGCCAAAATTATTTGTGGACGTCCATGATGACCTTGTCTATGCATCCGTTTAGACCCCACGGCCATTATGATCAATTTTGAAGGTCAAAATAGCCCCAAAGCGCGCATACCCCTATTTCGATGATTTTTCGTGTGCTATAGTAAACTATTTTTTGGGTGATCGGGATCCCGACGTCAAAACTGCCAAAAGTATTTGTGGACGTCCGTGAAGACCTTCTCTATGCATCCGGTTGTCCCCCACGGCCATTTTGATCCATTTTGAAGGTCAAAATAGCCCCGAAGCGCGCATACCCCTATTTCGATAATTTTTCGTGTGCTATAGTAAACCACTTTTTGGGTGATCGGGATCTCGATGTCTAAACTGCCAAAAATATTTGTGGACGTCCGTGAAGACCTTGTCTATGCATCAGGTTGTCCCTCCCGGCCATTCCGATCCATTTTGAAGGTCAAAATAGCCCCGAAGCACGCATACCCATATTTCGACGATTTTTCGTGTGCTATAGTAAACCATTTTTTGGGTGATCGGGATCCCGCTGTCAAAACTGCTAAAATTATTTGTGGACATCCGTGAAGACCTTGTCTATGCATCCGATTGGCCCCCACGGCCATTCCGATCCATTTTGAATGTCAAAATAGCCCCGAAGCGCGCATACCCCTATTTCGACGATTTTTCGTGTGCTATAGTAAACCATTTTTTGGGTGATCGGGATCCCGACGTCAAAACTGCCAAAATTATTTGTGGACGTCCGTGAAGACCTTGTCTATGCATCCGGTTAGCCCCCATGGCCATTCCGATCCATTTTGAAGGTCAAATTAGCCCTAAAGCGCGCATACCCCTATTTCGATGATTTTTCGTGTGCTATAGTAAACCATTTTTTGGGTGATCAAGATCCCGACGTCAAAACTGCCAAATTTATTTGTGGACGTCTGTGAAGACCTTGGCTATGCATCTGATTGGCCCCCATGGCCATTGCGATCCATTTTCAAGGTCAAAATAGCCCCGAAGACCGCATACCCCTATTTCGACAATTTTTCGTGTGCTATAGTAAACCGTTTTTTGGGTGATCGGGATCCCGACGTCAAAACTGCCAAAATTATTTGTGGACGTCCGTGAAGACCTTGTCTATGCATCTGGTTGGCCCCCACGGCCATTCCGATCCATTTTCAAGGTCAAAATTGCCCCGAAGCGCGCATACCCCTATTTTGATGATTTTTCGTGTGCTATAGTAAACCGTTTTTTGGGTGATCGGGATCCCGACGTCAAAACTGCCAAAATTATTTGTGGATGTCCGTGAATACCTTGTCTATTCATCCGGTTGGCCCCCACGGCCATTCCGATCCATTTTGAAGGTCAAAACAGTTCCGAAGCACGCATACCCCTATTTTGATGATTTTTCGTGTGCTAGAGTAAACAATTTTTTGGGTGATCGGGATCTCGACGTCAGAACTGCCAACATTATCTGTGGACGTCCGTGAAGACCTTGTCTATGCATCCGGTTGGCCCTCACGGCCATTCCGATCCATTTTGAAGGTTAAAATAGCCCCGAAGCGCGCATTCCCCAATTTCGATGATTTTTCGTGTGATATTAAGGGTGGGCGTTCGGTTCTTCGGTTTGGTTTTATCAAATTTCGGTTTGGTTTTTCGGTATTCGGTTTTAGAAAAGTATGCACCATACTTATATCAAACTAATATCGGTTCGATTCAGTTTTTTCTACTTCGGTTTTGTTTAAATCGGTGTTTTAAATCGGTTTTTCGGTATAAATAAAAATAAAGTGGAAATATATTTAAGTGTTAAGAGTTTTATGTGCTTAATAAAAATAAAAATAAAATAAATATGGGACGATATTTTTGGTTTCTCCCATACCTAAATGAATAAAGAAGAGAGCAATATAAGGACTCATGTACATAAATAGAAGAGGAACTAAATTGTCATTATAATGTTTTATCAGTAAAACATTTTTTTGTCGTAATTGCTAGCTTAAGTAAAACATTTAAATAGGTCATGTAAATATTTTGAGTAAAAAATGTATAAGTATTATTAACTAAGCAATATAATTAAATTTTTTAAAATTTATTTAATAAACCTTTGGTTCTTCGGTGCACCGTAGTTTTGGGACCCTTGCACCGAACTCCGAACCGAAGAACCGAAGTTCTAAAAGTCAAAAACCGACACCGAACCAAAGAACCGACACCAAAAAACCAAAATAATTCAGTTCTGTTCGGTTTTTCAATTTTTCGGTTTTTATGCCCACCCCTATGTGATATAGTAAACCATTTTTTGGGTGATCGGGATCGCGACATCAAAACTGCCAAAATTATTTGTGGACCTCCGTGAAGACCTTGTCTATGCATCCGGTTGGCCCCCACGGCCATTCCGATCCATTTTCAAGGTCAAAATAGCCCCGAAGCGCATACCCCTATTTCAACGATTTTTCGTGTGCTATAGTAAACCATTTTTTGGGTGATCGGGATACCAATGTCAAAACTGCCAAAATTATTTGTGGACGTCCGTGAAGACCTTGTCTATGAATCCGGTTGGCCCTCACGGCCATTACGATCCATTTTCAAGGTCAAAATAGCCCCGAAGCGCGCATACCCGTATTTCGACGATTTTTTGGGTGATCGGGATCCCGACGTCAAAACTGCCAAAATTATTTGTGGACGTCCGTGAAGACCTTGTCTATGTATCAGGTTGGCCCTCACGGCCATTCCGATCCATTTTGAAGGTCAAAATAGCTCGGAAGCGCGCATACCCCTATTTCAATGATTTTTCGTGTGCTATAGTAAACCATTTTTTGGGTGATCGGGATCCCGCCGTCAAAACTGCCAAAATTATTTGTGGACGTTCGTGAAGACCTTGTCTATGCATCTGGTTGGCCCCCACTGCCATTCCGATCCATTTTGAAGGTCAAAATAGCCCCGAAGCGCGCATACCCCTATTTCGATGATTTTTCGTGTGCTAGTAAACCATTTTTTGGGTGATCGGGATCCCGACGTCCAAAACTGCCAAAATTATTTGTGGACGTCCGTGAAGACCTTGTCTATGCATCCGGTTGGCCCCCAGGGTCATTCCGATCTATTTTCAAGGTCAAAATAACCCCGAAGCGCGCATACCCCTGTTTCGATGATTTTTCGTGTGCTATAGTAAACAATTTTTTGGGTGATCGGGATCCCGACGTCAAAACTGCCAAAATTATTTGGACGTCCGTTAAGACCATTTCTATGCATCCGGTTGTCCCTCACGGCCATTCTGATTCATTTTCAAGGTCAAAATAACCCCAAAGCGCGCATACCCCTATTTCGACGATTTTTCGTGTGCTATAGTAAACCATTTTTTGGGTGATCGAGATCCCGACGTCAAAACTGCGAAAATTATTTGTGGACGTCAGTGAAGACCATTTCTATGCATCCGGTTGTCCCTCACGGCCATTCCGATCCATTTTCAAGGTCAAAATAGCCTTGAAGCGCGCATACCCCTATTTCGATGATTTTTCGTGTGCTTTAGTAAACCATTTTTTGGGTGATCGAGATCCCGACGTCAAAATTGCCAAAATTATTTGTGGACGTCCGTGAATACCTTGTCTATGCAACCGGTTGGCCCTCACGGCCATTCCGATCCATTTTGAAGGTCAAAACAGCCCCGAAGTGCGCATACCCCTATTTCGACGATTTTTCGTGTGCTATAGTAAACCATTTTTTGGGTGATCTGGATCCCAACGTCAAAACTGCCAAAATTATTTGTGGACGTCTGTAAAGACCTTGTCTATGCATTCGGTTGGCCCCCACGGCCATTCCGATCCATTTTGAAGGTCAAAATAACCCCAAAGCGCGCATACCCCTATTTCGACGATTTTTTGTGTGCTATAGTAAACTATTTTTTGGGTGATCGGGATCCCGACGTCAAAACTGCCAAAATCATTTGTGAACGTCCGCGAAGACCTTGTCTATGCATCTGGTTGGCACCCACGGCCATTCCGATCTATTTTCAAGTTCAAAATAGCCCTGAAGCGCGCATACCCCTATTTCGATGATTTTTCGTGTGCTATAGTAAACTATTTTTAGGGTGATCGGGATCCCGACGTCAAAACTGCCAAAATTATTTGTGGACGTTCGTGAAGACCTTGTCTATGCATCCGGTTGGCCCTCACGGCCATTCTGATACATTTTCAAGGTCAAAATAGCCCCGAAGCATGCATACCCCTATTTCGATGATTTTTCATGTGCTATAGTAATCATTTTTTGGGTGATCGGGACCCTGACGTCAAAACTGCCAAAATTATTTGTGGACGTCCGTGCAGACCTTGTTCATGCATCCGGTTGGCCCTCACGGCCATTCTGATCCATTTTGAAGGTCAAAATAACCTCGAAGCGCGCATACCCCTATTACGACGATTTTTCGTGTGCTATAGTAAACCATTTTTTGGGTGATCGTGATCCCGACGTCAAAACTGCCAAAATTATTTGTGGTCGTCCGTGAAGACCTTGTCTATGCATCTGGTTGGCACCCACGGCCATTCCGATCCATTTTCAAGTTCAAAATAGCCCCGAAGCGCGCATACCCCTATTTCGACGATTTTGTGTGCTATAGTAAACCATTTTTTGGATGATCGGGATCCCGACGTCAAAACTGCCAAAATTATTTGTGGACGTCCGTTGTCTATGAATCCGGTTGGCCCCCACGGCCATTCCGATCCATTTTCAAGTTCAAAATAGCACTGAAGCGCGCATACCCCTATTTCAACGATTTTTCATGTGCTATAGTAAACCATTTTTTGGGTGATCAAGATCCGAACGTCAAAATTGCCAAAATTATTTGTGGACGTCCGTGAATACCTTGTCTATGCATTCGGTTGGCCCTCACGGCCATTCCGATCAATTTTGAAGGTCAAAACATCCCCGAAGCGCGCATACCCCTATTTCGATGATTTTTCGTGTGCTATAGTAAACCATTTTTTGGGTGATCAGGATCCCGACGTCAAAACTGCCAAAATTATTTGTGGACGTCCATGAAGACCTTGTCTATGCATCCGTTTAGACCCCACGGCCATTATGATCAATTTTGAAGGTCAAAATAGCCCCAAAGCGCGCATACCCCTATTTCGATGATTTTTCGTGTGCTATAGTAAACTATTTTTTGGGTGATCGGGATCCCGATGTCAAAACTGCCAAAAGTATTTGTGGACGTCCGTGAAGACCTTGTCTATGCATCCGGTTGTCCCCCACGGCCATTTTGATCCATTTTGAAGGTCAAAATAGCCCCGAAGCGCGCATACCCCTATTTCGATAATTTTTCGTGTGCTATAGTAAACCACTTTTTGGGTGATCGGGATCCCGATGTCAAAACTGCCAAAATTATTTGTGGTCGTCCGTGAAGACCTTGTCTATGCATCTAGTTGGCACCCACGGCCATTCCGATCCATTTTCAAGTTCAAAATAGCCCCGAAGCGCGCATACCCCTATTTCAATGATTTTTTGTGTGCTATAGTAAACCATTTTTTGGATGATCGGGATCCCGACGTCAAAACTGCCAAAATTATTTGTGGACGTCCGTTGTCTATGAATCCGGTTGGACCCCATGGCCATTCTGATCCATTTTCAAGTTCAAAATAGCACTGAAGCGCGCATACCCATATTTCAACGATTTTTCATGTGCTATAGTAAACCATTTTTTGGGTGATCGAGATCCGAACGTCAAAATTGCCAAAATTATTTGTGGACGTCCGTGAATACCTTGTCTATGCATCCGGTTGGCCCCCACCGCCATTTCGAACCATTTTGCAGGTCAAAATAGTTCGGAAGCGCTCATACCCCTATTTCTACGATTTTTCAGGTGCTATAGTAAACCATTTTTTGGGTGATGGGGATCCCGATGGCAAAACTGCCAAAATTATTTGTGGACGTCCGTGAAGTACTTGTCTATGTATCCGGTTGGCCCCCACAGCTATTCCAATCCATTTTCATGATCAAAATAGCCCCGAAGCGCGCATACCTCTATTTTGATGATTTTTCGTGTGCTTTAGTAAACTATTTTTTGGGTGATCGGGATCCCGATGTCAAAACTGCCAAAATTATTTGTGGACGTCCGTGAAGACCTTTTCTATGCATCCGATTGGCCCTCACGGCCATTTCGATCCATTATCAAGTTCAAAATAGCCCCGAAGCGCGCATACCCCTATTTCGATGATTTTTCGTGTGCTATAGTAAACCATTTTTTGGGTGATCGGGATCCCAACGTCAAAACTGCCAAAATTATTTGTGGACGTCCGTGAAGACCTTTTCTATGCATCCGATTGGCCCTCACGACCATTCCGATCCATTTTGAAGGTCAAAATAGCCCCGAAGCGCACATACCCCTATTTCGACGATTTTTCGTGTGCTATATTATACCATTTATTGGATGATCGGGATCCCGATGTCAAAACTGCCAAAATTATTTGTGGACGTCCGTGAAGACCTTGTCTATGCATCCGGTTGGCCCCCACGGCCATTCCGATCCATTTTGAAGGTCAAAACAGTTTCGAAGCGCGCATACCCTATTTCGACGATTTTTCATGTGCTATAGAAAACCATTTTTTGGTGATCGAGATCCCGACGTCAAAATTGCCAAAATTATTTGTGAACGTCCGTGAAGACCTTGTCTATGCATCCGGTTGACCCCCACGGCCATTCTGATCCATTTTGAAGGTCAAAATAGCCCTGAAGCGCGAATACCACTATTTCGATGATTTTTCGTGTGCTATAGTAAACCATTTTTTGGGTGATCGGGATCCCAACGTCAAAACTGCCAAAATTATTTTTGGTCGTCCGTGAAGACCTTTTCTATGCATCTGGTTGGCACCCACGGCCATTCCGATCCATTTTCAAGTTCAAAATTGCCCCGAAGCGCGCATGCCCCTATTTCGACGATTTTTTGTGTGCTATAGTAAACCATTTTTTGGATGATCGGGATCCCGACGTCAAAACTGCCAAAATTATTTGTGGACGTCCGTTGTCTATGAATCCGGTTGGCCCCCACGGCCATTCCGATCCATTTTCAAGTTCAAAATAGCACTGAAGCGCGCATACCCCTATTTCAACGATTTTTCATGTGCTATAGTAAACCATTTTTTGGGTGATCGAGATCCGAACGTCAAAATTGCCAAAATTATTTGTGGACGTCCGTGAATACCTTGTATATGCATCCGGTTGGCCCTCACGGCCATTCCGATCCATTTTGAAGGTCAAAACATTCCCGAAGCGCGCATACCCCTATTTTGATGATTTTTCGTGTGCTATAGTAAACCATTTTTTGGGTGATCTGGATCCCGACATCAAAACTGCCAAAATTATTTGTGAACGTCCGTGAAGACCTTGTCTATGCATCCGTTTAGACCCCACGGCCATTATGATCAATTTTGAAGGTCAAAATAGCCCCGAAGCGCGCATACCCCTATTTCGATGATTTTTCGTGTGCTATAGTAAACTATTTTTTGGGTGATCGGGATCCCGACGTCAAAACTGCCAAAAGTATTTGTGGACATCCGTGAACACCTTGTCTATGCATCCGCTTGTCCCCCACGGCCATTTCGATCCATTTTGAAGGTCAAAATAGCCCCGAAGCGCGCATACCCCTATTTCGATGATTTTTCGTGTGCTATAGTAAACCATTTTTTGGGTGCTCTGGATCCCGACGTCAAAACTGCCAAAATTATTTATGGACGTCCGTGAAGACCTTTTCTATGCATCCGATTGGCCCCACGGCCATTCCGATCCATTTTCAAGGTAAAAATAGCCCCGAAGCGCACATACCCCTATTTCGACGATTTTTCGTGTGCTATAGTAAACCATTTTTAGGGTGATTGGGATCCCAACGTCAAAACTGCCAAAATTATTTGTGTACGTTCGTGAAGACCTTGTCTATGCATCCTGTTGGCCCTCACGGCCATTCTGATACATTTTCAAGGTCAAAATAACCCCGAAGCATGCATACCCCTATTTCGATGATTTTTCATGTACTATAGTAATCATTTTTTGGGTGATCGGGACCCTGACGTCAAAACTGCCAAAATTATTTGTGGACGTCCGTGCAGACCTTGTTCATGCATCCGGTTGGCCCTCACGGCCATTCTAATCCATTTTGAAGGTCAAAATAATCTCGAAGCGCGCATACCCCTATTACGACGATTTTTCGTGTGCTATAGTAAACCATTATTTGGGTGATCGGGATCCCAACGTCAAAACTGCCAAAATTATTTTTGGTCTTCCGTGAAGACCTTGTCTATGCATCTGGTTGGCACCCACGGCAATTCCGATCCATTTTCAAGTTCAAAATTGCCCCGAAGCGCGCATACCCCTATTTCGACGATTTTTTGTGTGCTATAGTAAACCATTTTTGGATGATCGGGATCCCGACGTCAAAACTGCCAAAATTATTTGTGGACGTCCGTTGTCTATGAATCCGGTTGGCCCCCATGGCCATTCCGATCCATTTTCAAGTTCAAAATAGCACTGAAGCGCGCATACCCCTATTTCAACGATTTTTCATGTGCTATAGTAAACCTTTTTTGGGTGATCGAGATCCGAACGTCAAAATTGCCAAAATTATTTGTGGACATCCGTGAATACCTTGTCTATGCATCCGGTTGGCCCTCACGGCCATTCCGATCCATTTTGAAGGTCAAAACATCCCCGAAGCGCGCATACCCCTATTTCGACGATTTTTCGTGTGCTATAGTAAACCATTTTTTGGGTGATCTGGATCCCAACTTTCAAAACTGCCAAAATTATTTGTGGACGTCCGTGAAGACCTTGTCTATGCATCCGTTTAGACCCCACGGCCATTATGATCAATTTTGAAGGTCAAAATAGCCCCGAAGCGCGCATACCCCTATTTCGATAATTTTTCGTGTGCTATAGTAAACTATTTTTTGGGTGATCGGGATCCCGACGTCAAAACTGCCAAAAGTATTTGTGGACGTCTGTGAAGACCTTGTCTATGCATCCGGTTGTCCCCCACGGCCATTTCGATCCATTTTGAAGGTCAAAATAGCCCCAAAGCGCGCATACCCCTATTTCGATGATTTTTCGTGTGCTATAGTAAACCATTTTTTGGGTGATCGGGATCCCGACGTCAAAACTGCCAAAATTATTTGTGGTCGTCCGTGAAGACCTTGTCTATGCATCTGGTTGGCACCCACGGCCATTCCGATCCATTTTCAAGTTCAAAATAGCCCCGAAGCGCATACCCCTATTTCGATGATTTTTTGTGTGCTATAGTAAACCATTTTTTGGATGATCGGGATCCCGATGTCAAAACTGCCAAAATTATTTATGGAGGTCCGTTGTCTATGAATACGGTTGGCCCCCACGGCCATTCCGATCCATTTTCAAGTTCAAAATAGCACTGAAGCGCGCATACCCCTATTTCAACGATTTTTCATGTGCTATAGTAAACCATTTTTTGGGTGATCGAGATCCGAACGTCAAAATTGCCAAAATTATTTGTGGACGTCCGTGAATACCTTGTCTATGCATCTGGTTGGCCATCACGGCCATTCCGATCCATTTTGAAGGTCAAAACATCCCCGAAGCGTGCATACCCCTAATGCGACAATTTTTCGTGTGCTATAGTAAACCATTTTTTGGGTGATCTGGATGCCGACGTCAAAACTGCCAAAATTATTTGTGGACGTCCGTGAAGACCTTGTCTATGCATCCATTTAGACCCCACGGCCATTATGATCCATTTTGAAGGTCAAAATAGCCCCGAAGCGCGCATACCCCTATTTCGATGATTTTTCGTGTGCTATAGTAAACTATTTTTTGGGTGATCGGGATCCCGACGTCAAAAATGCCAAAATTATTAGTGGACGTCTGTGAAGACCTTGTCTATGCATCCGGTTATCCCCCACGGCCATTTCGATCCATTTTGATGGTCAAAATAGCCCCGAAGCGCGTATACCCCTATTTCGATGATTTTTCGTGTGCTATAGTAAACATTTTTTGGTTGATCGGGATCTCGACGTCAAAACTGCCAAAATTATTTGTAGACGTCCGTGAAGACCTTTTCTATGCATCCGATTGGCCCCCACGGCCATTCCAATCCATTTTCAAGGTAAAAATAGCCCTGAAGCGCACATACCCCTATTTCGACGATTTTTCGTGTGCTATAGTAAACCATTTTTTGGGTGATCGAGATCCCGATGTCAAAACTGTCAAAATTATTTGTGGACGTCCGTGAAGACCTTGTCTATGCATCCGGTTGTCCCTCACGTCCATTCCGATCCAATTTCAATGTCAAAATAGCTCCGAAGCGCGCATACCACTATTTCGATGATTTTTCGTATGCTATAGTAAACCATTTTTTGGGTGATCGGGATCCCGACGTCAAAACTGCCAAAATTATTTGTGAACGTCCGTGAAGACCTTGTCAATGCATCCGGTTGGCCCCCACGACCATTCCTATCCATTTTGAAGGTCAAAATAGCCCCGAAGCGCGCATACCCCTTTTTCGATAATTTTTCGTGTGCTATCGTAAAACATTTTTTGGGTGATCGGGATGCCGACGTCAAAACTGCCAAAATTATTTGTCGACGTCCGTGAAGACCTTGTCTATGCATCCGGTTAGTCCCACGGCCATTCCGATCCATTTTGAAGGTCAAAATAGCCCCGAAGCGCGCATACCCCTATTTCGACGATTTTTCGTGTGCTATAATAAACTATTTTTTGGGTGATCGGGATCCCGTCGTCAAAACTGCCAAAATTATTTGTAGACGTCCGTAAAGACCTTGTTTATGCATCCGGTTGGACCCCACGGCCATTCCGATCCATTTTCAAGGTCAAAATAGCCCCGAAGCGCGCATACCCCTATTTCGATGATTTTTCGTGTGCTATAGTAAACCATTTTTTGGGTGATCGGGATCCCGATGTTAAAACTGCCAAAATTATTTGTGGACGTCCGTAAAGACCTTGTCTATGCATCCGGTTGTCCCCCACGGCCATTCCGATCCATTTTGAAGGTCAAACTAGCCCTGAAGTGCGCATAACCCTATTTCGATGATTTTTCGTGTGCTATAGTAAACCATTTTTTGGGTGATCGGGATTCCGATGTTAAAACTGCCAAAATTATTTATGGACGTCCGTGAAGACCTTTTCTATGCATCCGGTTGGCCCCCACGGCCATTCCGATCCATTTTAAACTTCAATATAGCCCTGAAGCACGCATACCCCTATTTCGATGATTTTTCGTGTGCTATAGTAAACCATTTTTTGGGTGATCGGGATGCCGACGTCAAAACTAGCGAAATTATTTTGGACGTCGGTGAAGACCTTGTCTATGCATCCGGTTGGCCCTCACGGCCATTCCGATCCATTTTCAAGATCAAAATATCCCTGAAACGCGCATACCCCTATTTCGATGATTTTTCATGTGCTATAGTAACCATTTTTTGGGTGATCGGGACCTTGACGTCAAAACTACCAAAATTATTTGTGGACGTCCGTGAAGACCTTGTTTATGCATCCGGTTGGCCCTCACGGCCATTCTGATCAATTTTGAAGGTCAAAATAACCTCGAAGCGCGCATACCCTATTTCAACGATTTTTCGTGTGCTATAGTAAACCATTTTTTGGGTGATCGGGATCCCGACGTCAAAACTGCCAAAATTATTTGTGGTCGTCCGTGAAGACCTTGTCTATGCATCTGGTTGGCACCCACGGCCATTCCGATCTATTTTCAAGTTCAAAATAGCCCCGAAGCGCGCATACCCCTATTTTGACGATTTTTTGTGTGCTATAGTAAACCATTTTTTGGGTGATCGGGATTCCGACGTCAAAACTGCCAAAATTATTTGTGGACGTCTGTTGTCTATGAATCCGGTTGACCCCCGCGGCCATTCTGATCCATTTTCAAGTTCAAAATAGCCCTGAAGCAAGCATACCCCTATTTCGATGATTTTTCGTGTGCTATACTAAACCATTTTTTGGGTGATCGAGTTCCGAACGTCAAAATTGCCAAATTTATTTGTGGACGTCCGTGAATACCTTTTCTATGCATCCAGTTGGCCCTCGCGGCCATTCCGATCCATTTTGAAGGTCAAAACATCCCCGAAGCGCGCATACCCCTATTTCGACAATTTTTCGTGTGCTATAGTAAACCATTTTTTGGGTCATCTGGATCCCGACGTCAAAACTGCCAAAATTATTTGTGGACGTCCGTAAAGACCTTGTCTATGCATCCGTTTAGACCCTACGGCCATTCCGATCCATTTTGAAGGTCAAAATAGCCCCGAAGCGCGCATACCCCTATTTCAACGATTTTTCGTGTGCTATAGTAAACTATTTTTTGGGTCATCGGGATCCCAACGTCAAAACTGCCAAAATCATTTGTGGACGTCCGTGAAGACCTTGTCTATGCATCTGGTTGGCACCCACGGCCATTCCGATCCATTTCAAGTTTAAAATAGCCCTGAAGCGCGCATACCCCTATTTCGATGATTTTTCGTGTGCTATAGTAAACCATTTTTTGGGTGATCGGGATCCCGACGTCAAAATTGCCAAAATTATTTGTGGACGTCCGAGAATACCTTGTCTATGCATCCGGTTGGCCCTCACGGCCATTCAAATCCATTTTCAAGGTCAAAATAGCCTCGAAGCGCGCATACCCCTACTTCGACGATTTTTCGTGTGCTATAGTAAACCAGTTTTTGGGTGATCGGGATCCCAACGTCAAAACTGCCATATTTATTTATGGGCATCCGTGAAGACCTTGTCTATGCATCCGGTTGGCCCCCACGGCCATTCCGATCCATTTTGAAGGTCAAAAAAGCCCCGAAGCGCACATACCCCTATTTTGATGATTTTTTGTGTGCTATAGTAAACCATTTTTTAGGTGATCGGGATCCCGACGTCAAAACTGCCAAAGTTATTTGTGGGCGTCCATGAAGACCTTGTCTATGCATCCGGTTGGACCCCACGTCCATTCCAATCCATTTTCAAGGTCAAAATAGCTCCGAAGCGCGCATACCCCTATGTCGACGATTTTTCATGTGCTATAGTAAACCATTTTTTGGATGATCGGAATCCGGACGTCAAAACTGCCAAAATTATTTGTGGACGTCCGTGAAGACCTTGTCTATGTATCCGGTTGTCCCTCACGGCCATTACGATCTATTTTCAAGGTCAAAATAGCTCTGAAGCGCGCATACTCCTATTTTGATGATTTTTCGTGTGCTAGTAAACCATTTTTTGGGTGATCGGGATCCCGATGTCAAAACTGCCAAAATTATTTGTGGACGTCCGTGAAGTCCTTGTCTATGGATCCGGTTGGCCCTCACGGCTATTGCGATCCATTTTGAAAGTCAAAATAGCCCCGAAGCGCGCATACCCTATTTCGATGATTTTTCGTGTGCTATATTAAACCATTTTTTGGGTGATCGGGATCCCGACGTCAAAACTGCCAAAATTATTTGTGGACGTCCGTGAAGACCTTATCTATGCTTCCGGTTGGCCCCCACGGCCATTCTGATCCATTTTGAAGGTCAAAATAGCCCTAAGTGCGCATACCCCTATTTCAATGATTTTTCATGTGCTATAGTAAATCATTTTTTGGGTGATCGGGATCCCGACGTCAAAACTGCCAAAATTATTTGTGGACGTCCGTGAAGACCTTGTCTATGCATCCGGTTGGCCCCCACAGCCATTCCGATCCTTTTCAAGGTCAAAATAACCCTGAAGTGCGCATACCCCTTTTTCGACGATTTTTCGTGTGCTATAGTAAATCATTATTTGGGTGATCGGGATCCCAACATCAAAACTGCCAAAATTATTTGTGGACATTCGTGAAGACCTTGTCTATGCATCCGGTTGTCCCTCACGGCCATTCCGATCCATTTTCAAGGTAAAAATAGCCCCGAAGTGCGCATACCCCTATTTCGATGATTTTTCATGTAATATAGTAAACAATTTTTTGGGTGATCGGGATCCCGACGTCAAAACTACGAAATTTATTTGTGGACGTCGGTGAAGACCTTGTCTGTGCATCCGGTTGGCCCCCACGGCCATTCCAATCCATTTTCAAGGTCAAAATAGCCCCGAAGCGCGCATACCCCTATTTCGACAATTTTTCGTGTACTATAGTATACTATTTTTTGGGTGATCGGAATCCCGACGTCAAAACTGCCAATATTATTTGTGGACGTCCATGAATACCTAGTCTATTCATCCAGTTGGCCATCACGGCCATTCCGATCCATTTTCAAGGTCAAAATAGCCCCGAAGCGCGCATACCCCTATTTAGACGATTTGTCGTGTGCTATAGTAAACCATTTTGTTGGGTGATCGGGATCCCGACGTCAAAACTGCCAAAATAATTTGTGGACGTCCGTGAAGATGTTTTCTATACATCCGGTTGGCCCCCACGGCCATTCCAATCCATTTTGAAGGTCAAAATAGCCCCGAAGCGCGCATACCCCTATTTCGACGATTTTTCGTGTGCTATAGTAAACCATTTTTTAGGTGATCAAGATCCCGACGTCAAAACTGCCAGAGTTATTTGTGGACATCCGTGAAGACCTTGTCTATGCATACGGTTGGACCCCACGGCCATTCCGATCCATTTTAAAGGTCAAAATAGCCCCGAAGCGCGCATACCCCTATTTCGACGATTTTTCGTGTGCTATAGTAAATCATTTTTTGGGTGATCGGGATCCCGACGTCAAAACTGCCAAAATTATTTGTGGACGTTCCTGAAGACCTTGTCTATGTATCCGGTTGTCCCTCACGGCCATTCGGATCCATTTTCAAGGTACAAATTGCCCCGAAGCGCGCATACTCCTATTTCGATGATTTTTCGTGTGCTATAGTAAACCATTTTTTGGGTGATCGGGATCCGGACGTCAAAACTGATAAAATTATTTGTGGACGTCCGTGAAGACCTTGTCTATGCATCCGGTTGGCCCTCATGGCCATTGCAATCCATTTTGAAAGTCAAAATAGCCCCGAAGCGCGCATACCCCTATTTCGATGATTTTTCGTGTGCTATATTAAACCATTTTTTGGGTGATCATGATCCCGACGTCAAAACTGCCAAAATTATTTGTGGACGTTCCTGAAGACCTTGTCTATGTATCCGGTTGTCCCTCACGGCCATTCGGATCTATTTTCAAGGTACAAATTGCCCCGAAGTGCGCATACTCCTATTTCGATGATTTTTCGTGTGCTATAGTAAACCATTTTTTGGGTGATCGAGATCCCCGACGTCAAAACTGCCAAAATTATTTGTGGACGTCCGTGAAGACCTTGTCTATGCATCCGGTTGGCCCTCACGGCCATTGCAATCCATTTTGAAAGTCAAAATAGCCCCGAAGCGCGCATACCCCTATTTCGATGATTTTTCGTGTGCTATATTAAACCATTTTTTGGGTGATCGGGATCCCGATGTCAAAACTGCCAAAATTATTTGTGGACGTCCGTGAAGACCTTTTCTATGCATCCGGTTGGCCCCCACAGCCATTCCGATCCATTTTGAAGGTCAAAATAGCCCCGAAGCGTGCATACCCCTATTTCGATGATTTTTCATGTGCTATAGTAAACCATTTTTTGGGTGATCGGGATCCCGACGTCAAAACTGCCAAAAATATTTGTGGACATCCGTGAAGACCTTGTCTATGCATCCGGTTGGCCATCATGGCCATTCCGATCCATTTTCAAGGTCAAAATAGCCCGAAGCGCGCATACCCCTATT
Organism: Solanum sitiens; assembly: GCA_016801875.1. Classification (NCBI taxonomy): domain Eukaryota; kingdom Viridiplantae; phylum Streptophyta; class Magnoliopsida; order Solanales; family Solanaceae; genus Solanum; species Solanum sitiens. The sequence continues at coordinate 119,543 of JABWTJ010000966.1, forward strand.
TCGACGATTTTTCGTGTGCTATAGTAAACCATTTTGTTGGGTGATCGGGATCCCGACGTCAAAACTGCCAAAATAATTTGTGGACGTCCGTGAAGACCTTTTCTATACATCCGGTTGGCCCTCACGGCCATTCCAATCCATTTTGAAGGTCAAAATAGCCCCGAAGCGCGCATACCCCATATTTCGACGATTTTTCGTGTGCTATAGTAAACCATTTTTTAGGTGATCAAGATCCCGACGTCAAAACTACCAAAGTTATTTGTGGACGTCCGTGAAGACCTTGTCTATGCATCCGGTTGGACCTCACGGACATTCCGATCCATTTAGAAGGTCAAAATGGCCCCGAAGCGCGCATACCCCTATTTTGACGATTTTTCGTGTGCTATAGTAAACCATTTTGTTGGGTGATCGGGATCCCGACGTCAAAACTGCCAAAATAATTTGTAAACGTCCGTGAAGACCTTGTCTATATATCCGGTTGGCCCCCACGGCCATTCCAATCCATTTTGAAGGTCAAAATAGCCCCGAAGCGCGCATACCCTTATTTCGATGATTTTTCGTGTGCTATAGTAAACCATTTTTAGGTGATCAAGATCCCGACGTTAAAACTGCCAAAGTTATTTGTGGACGTACGTGAAGACCTTGTTTATGCATCCGGTTGGACCCAACGGCCATTCCGATCCATGTTCAAGGTCAAAATAGCCCCAAAGCGTTCATACCCCTATTTCGATGATTTTTCGTGTGCTATATTAAACCATTTTTTGGGTGATCGGGATCCCGACGTCAAAACTGCCAAAATTATTTGTGGACGTCCGTGAAGACCTTGTCTATGCATCCGGTTGGCCTCCACGGCCATTACGATCCATTTTCAATGTCAAAATAGCCCCGAAGCGCGCATACCTCTATTTCGACGATTTTTCGTGTGCTATAGTAAACCATTTTTTGGGTGATCGGGATCCCGACGTCAAAACTGCCAAAATTATTTGTGGACGTCCGTGAAGACCTTGTCTATGCATCCGGTTGGCCCTCATGGCCATTCCGATCCATTTTCAAGGTCAAAATAGCCCCGAAGTGCACATACCCCTATTTCGACGATTTTTCGTGTGCTATAGTAAACCATTTTTTGGGCGATCGGGATCCCGATGTCAAAACTGCCAAAATTATTTGTGGATGTCCGTGAAGACTTTTTCTATGCATCCGATTGGCCCCCACGCCCATTCCGTTCCATTTTAAAGGTCAAAATAGCCCAGAAGTGCGCATACCCCTATTTCGACGATTTTTCATGTGCTATAGTAAACCATTTTTTGGGTGATCGAGATCTCAACGTAAAAACTGCCAAAATTATTTATGGACGTCCTTGAAGACCTTTTCTATGCATCCGGTTGGCCCTCACGGCCATTCCAATCCATTTTCAAGGTCAAAATAGCCCCGAAGCGCGCATACCCCTATTTCAACGATTTTTCATGTGCTATAGTAAACCAATTTTTGGGTGATCGGGATCCCGACGTCAAAACTGCCAAATTATTTGTGGACGTCCGTGAAGACCTTGTCTATGCATCTGGTTGGCCCTCATGGCCATTCCGATCCATTTTGAAGATCAAAATAGCCCCGATGCGTGCATACCCCTATTTCGACGATTTTTTGTGTGCTATAGCAAACCATTTTTTGGGTGATCGGGATCCCGACTTCAAAACTGCCAAACTTATTTGTGGACGTCCGTGAAGACCTTGTCTATGCATCCGGTTCGTCCCCACGGCCATTCCAATCCATTTTCAAGGTCAAAACAGCCCCGATATGTGCATACCCCTTTTTCGATGATTTTTTGTGTGTTATAGCAAACCATTTTTTCGGTGATCGGGATCCCGACGTCAAAACTGCCAAAATTATTTGTGGACGGTTGTGAAGACCTTGTCTACGCATCCGGTTGGCCTCCACGGCAATTCTGATCCATTTTCAAGGTCAAACTTGCCCCGAAGCGCATACCCCTTTTTCAACGATTTTTCGTGTGCTATAGTAAACCATTTTTTGGGTGATCGGGATCCAAACGTCAAAACTGCCAATATTATTTATGAAAGTCCATGAAGACCTTATCTATGCATCCGGTTGGCCCTCACAGCCATTCCGATCCATTTTCAAGGTCAAAATAGCCCCGAAGCGTGCATACCCCTATTTCTATGATTTTTCGTGTGCTATAGTAAACCATTTTTTGGGTGACCGGGATCCCGACGTCAAAACTGCCAAAATTATTTGTGGATGTCCATGAAGACCTTGTCTATGCATACGGTTGGCCCTCACGGCTATTCCGATCCATTTTCAAGGTCAAAATAGCCCCGAAGCGCGCATACCCCTATTTTGACAATTTTTCGTGTGCTATAGTAAACAATTTTTTGGGTGATCGGGATCCTGATTTCAAAACTACCAAAATTATTTATGGACGTCCGTGAAGACCTTGTCTATGCATCCGGTTGGCCCTCACGGCCATTCCGATCCATTTTCAAGGTCAAAATAGCCCCAAAGCGCGCATACCCCTATTTCAACGATTTTTCATGTGCTATAGTAAACCATTTTTTGGGTGATCGGGATCCCGACGTCAAAACTGCCAAATTATTTGTGGACGTCCGCGAAGGCCTTGTCTATGCATCCTGTTGGTCCTCACGGCCATTCCGATCCATTTTGAAGATCAAAATAGCCCCGAAGCGCGCATACCCCTATTTCGACAATTTTTCGTGTGCTATAGCAAACCATTTTTTGGGTGATCGGGATCCCGACTTCAAAACTGCCAAAATTATTTGTGGACGTCCGTGAAGACCTTGTCTATTCATCCGGTTGGCCCCCATGGCCATTACAATCCATTTTCAAGGTCAAAATAGCCCCGAAGCGCGCATACCCCTATTTTGAAGATTTTTCGTGTGCTATAGTAAACCATTTTTTGGGTGATAAGGATCCCGACGTTAAAACTGCCAAAATTATTTGTGGACATCCGTGAAGAACTTGTCTATGCATCCGGTTGGCCCCCACGGCCATTCCAATCCATTTTGAAGAACAAAATAGCCCCGAAGCGCGCATACCCCTATTTCGACGATTTTTCGTGTCCTATAGCAAACCATTTTTTGGGTGATTGGGATCCCGACTTCAAAACTGCCAAATTTATTTGTGGACGTCCGTGAAGACCTTGTCTATGCATCCGGTTGGCCCCCACGGCCATTCCAATCCATTTTCAAGGTCAAAATTGCACATACCCCTATTTCGACGATTTTTCGTGTGCTATAGTAAACCATTTTTTGGGTGATAAGGATCCCGACGTCAAAACTGCCAAAATTATTTGTGGACATCCGTGAAGACCTTGTCTATGCATCCGGTTGTCCCCCACGGCCATTCCGATCCATTTTGAAGATCAAAATAGCCCCGAAGCACGCATACCCCTATTTCGACGATTTTTCGTGTGCTATAGCAAACCATTTTTTGGGTGATCGGGATCCCAACGTAAAAACTGCCAAAATTATTTGTGGACATCCGTGAAGTCCTTGTCTATGCATCCGGTTCGCCCTCACGGCCATTCCGATCCATTTTCAAGCTCAAAATAGCCCTGAAGCGCGCACACCCCTATTTCGATTATTTTTCGTGTGCTATAGTAAACCATTTTTTGGGTGATCGGGATCTCGACGTCAAAACTACAAAAGTTATTTGTGGACATCCGTGAATACCTTGTCTATGCATCCGGTTGGCCCCCACGGCCATTCCAATCCATTTTGAAGATCAAAATAACCCCGAAGCGTGCATACCTCTATTTCGACGATTTTTCCTGTGCTATAGCAAACCATTTTTTGGGTGATCGGGTTTCCGACGTCAAAACTGCCAAAATTATTTGTGGACGTCCGTAAAGACCTAGTCAATGCATCCGATTGTCCCCCACGGCCATTCTGATCCATTTTCAAGGTCAAAATATCCCGGAAGCGCATATCCGTATTTCGACTATTTTTTGTGTGCTATAGTAAACCATTTTTTGGGTGATCGGGTTTCCGACGTCAAAACTGCCAAAATTATTTGTGGACGTCCATGAAGACCTTGTCTATGAATCCAATTTGGCCTCACATCCATTTCGATCCATTTTCAAGGTCAAAATAGCCCCGAAGCGCGCATACCCCTATTTCGACGATTTTTTGTGTGCTATAGTAAACCATTTTTTGGGTGATCGGGATCCCGATGTCAAAACTGCCAATTTTGTTTGTGGACATCAGTGAAGACCTTGTCTATGCATTCGGTTGGCCCCCACGGCCATTCCGATCCATTTTGAAGATCAAAATAGCCCGAAAGTGCGCATATCCCTATTTCGACGATTTTTCGTGTGCTATAGCAAACCATTTTTTGGGTGATCGGGATCCCGACTTCAAAACTGCCAAAATTATTTGTGGATGTCCGTGAAATCCTTGTCTATGGATCCGGTTGGCCCTCACGGCCATTCCGATCCATTTTCAAGGTCAAAATAGCACCGAAGCGCACATACCCCTATTTCGACGATTTTTCATGTGCTATAGTAAACCATTTTTTGGGTGATCGGGATCCCGATGTCAAAACTGCCAAAAATTATTTGTGGTTGTCCGTGAAGACCTTCTCTATGCATCCGGTTTGCCCTCACGTCCATTCCGATCCATTTTCTAGGTCAAAATAGCCCCGAAGCGCGCATACCCCTATTTTGACGATTTTTCGTGTGCTATAGTAAACCATTTTTTGGGTGATCAGGATCCCGACGTCAAAACTGCCAAAATTATTTGTGGACGTTTGTGAAGACCTTCTCTATGCATCTGGTTGTCCCTCACGGACATTCCGATCCATTTTAAAGGTCAAAATAGCCCCGAAGCGCGCATACCCCTATTTCGACAATCTTTCGTGTGCTATAGTAATCAATTTTTTTTGGTGATCGGGATCCCGATGTAAAAACTGCAAAAGTATTTGTGGATGTCCGTGAAGACCTTGTGTATGCATCCGGTTGTCCATCACGGCCATTCCGATCCATTTTCAAGGTCAAAATAGCCCCGAAACGCGCATACCCCTATTTCGACGATTTTTCGTGTGCTATAGTAAATAATTTTTTGGGTGATCGGGATCCCGACGTCAAAACTGCCAAAATTATTTGTGGACGTCCGTGAAGATCTTGTCTATGCATCATGTTGGCCCTCATGGCCATTCCGATCCATTTTCAAGGTCAAAATAGCCCCGAAGCGCGCATACCCCTGTTTCAATGATTTTTCGTGTGCTATAGTAAACCATTTTTTGGGTGATCGGGATCCTGACGTCAAAACTTCCAAAATTATTTGCGGATGTCCGTGAAGACCTTGTCTATGCATCCGGTTGGCCATCACGGCCATTCCAATCCATATTCAAGGTCAAAATAGCCCCGAAGCGCGCATACCCCAACTTCGATGAGTTTTCATGTGCTATAGTAAACCATATTTTGGGTGATCTGGATCCCGATGTTAAAACTGCCAAAATTATTTGTGAAGACCTTGTCTATGCATTCGGTTGGCCCCCACGGCTATTCCGATCCATTTTGAAAGTCAAAATAGCCCCGAAGCGCGAATACCCTTATTTCGACGATTTTTTGTGTGCTATAGTAAACCATTTTTTGGGTGATCGGGATCCCGATGTCAAAACTGCCAAATTTATTTGTGGTTGTCCGTGAAGACCTTGTCTATGCATCTCGTTTTCCCTCACGTCCATTCCGATCCATTTTCTAGGTCAAAATAGCCCCGAAGAGCGCATACCCCTATTTCGATGATTTTTCGTGTGCTATAGTAAACCATTTTTTGGGTGATCAAGATCCTGACGTCAAAACTTCCAAAATTATTTGTGGATGTCCGTGAAGACCTTGTTTATGCATTCGGTTGGCCCTCATAGCCATTCCGATCCATTTTCAAGCTCAATATAGCCCCGAAGCGTGCATATCCGTATTTCGATAATTTTTTATGTGCTATAGTAAACCATTTTTTGGGTGACCGGGATCCCAACGTCAAAACTGCCAAAATTATTTGTGGATGTCTGTGAAGACCTTGTCTATGCATCCGGTTGGCCCTCACGGCCATTCCGATCCATTTTCAAGGTCACAATAGCCCCGAAGCGCGCATACCCCTATTTCGACGATTTTTCGTGTGCTATAGTAAACCATTTTTTGGGTGATAAGGATCCCGACGTCAAAACTGCCAAAATTATTTGTGCACATCCGTGAAGACCTTGTCTATGCATCCGGTTGGCCCCCACGGCCATTCCGATCCATTTTGAAGATCAAAATAGCCTCGAAGCACGCATACCCCTATTTCGACAATTTTTCGTGTGCTATAGCAAACCATTTTTTGGGTGATCGGGATCCCGACGTCAAAACTGCCAAAGTTATTTGTGGACGTCCGTGAAGACCTTGTCTATGCATATGGTTGGCCCTCACGGCCATTCCGATCCATTTTCAAGCTCAATATAGCCCCGAAGCGTGCATACCCCTATTTCGACGATTTTTCGTGGGCTATAGTAAACCATTTTTTGGGTGATCGGGATCCCAACGTCAAAACTGCCAAAATTATTTGTGGATGTCCGTGAAGACCTTGTCTATGCATCCGGTTGGCCCTCACGACCATTCCGATCTATTTTCAAGGTCAAAATAGCCCCGAAGCGCGCATACCCCTATTTCGATGATTTTTCGTGTGCTTTAGTAAACAATTTTTTGGGTGATCGGGATCTCAATTTCAAAACTACCAAAATTATTTGTGGACATCCGTGAAGACCTTGTCTATGCATCCGGTTGGCCCTCACGGCCATTCCAATCCATTTTCAAGGTCAAAATAGCCCCGAAGCGCGCATACCCCTATTTCAACTATTTTTCATGTGATATAGTAAACCATTTTTTGGGTGATCGGGATCCCGACGTCAAAACTGCCAAATTATTTGTGGACGTCCGTGAAGACCTTGTCTATGCATCTGGTTGGCCCTCACAGCCATTCCAATCCATTTTGAAGATCAAAATAGCCCCGATGCGCGCATACCCCTATTTCGACGATTTTTCGTGTGCTATAGCAAACCATTTTTTGGGTGATCGGGATCCCGACTTCAAAACTGCCAAAATTACTTGTGGACGTCCGTGAAGACCTTTTCTATGCATCCAGTTGGCCCTCACGGCCATTCCAATCCATTTTCAAGGTCAAAATAGCCCCAAAGCATGCATACTCCTATTTCGATGATTTTTCGTGTGCTATAGTAAACCATTTTTTGGGTGATCGGGATCCCGATGTCAGAACTGCCAAAATTATTTGTGGACATCCGTGAAGACCTTGTCTATGCATCCGGTTAGCCCCCACGGCCATTCCAATCCATTTTTTGAAGGTCAAAATAGCCCCGAAGCGCGCATAACCCTATTTCGATGATTTTTCGTGTGCTATAGTAACCATTTTTTGGGTGATCGGGATCCCAATGTCAAAACTGCCAAAATTATTTGTGGACGTCTGTGAAGACCTTGTCTATGCATCCGGTTGGCCCCCACGGCCATTTCGATCCATTTTCAAGATCAAAATAGCCCCAAAGCGCGCATACACCTATTTTGACAATTTTTCGTGTGCTATAGTAAACCATTTTTTGGGTGATCGGGATCCCGACGTCAAAACTGCCAAAATTATTTGTAGACGTCTGTGAAGTCCTTGTCTATGCATCCGATTTGCCCTCACGGCCATTCTGATCGATTTTCATGGTCAAAATAGCCCGAAAGCTTGCATACCCCTATTTCGACGATTTTTCATGTGCTATAGTAAACCATTTTTTGGGCGATCGGGATCCCGACGTAAAAACTGCCAAAATTATTTGTGGACATCCGTGAAGACCTTGTCTATGCATCCGGTTGGCCCCCACGGCTATTCCGATCCATTTTCAAGGTCAAAATAACCCCAAAGCGCGCATACCCCTATTTCGACAATTTTTCGTGTGCAATAGTAAACAATTTTTTGGGTGATCGGGATCCCGACGTCAAAACTGCCAAAATTATTTGTGGACGTCCGTGAAGACTTTGTCTATGAATCCAATTTTTCCTCACGTCCATTCCGATCCATTTTCAAGGTCAAAAGAGCCCCGAAGCGTGTATACCCTATTTCGACGATTTTTCGTGTGCTATAGTAAACCATTTTTTGAATGATCGGGATATCAATTTCAAAACTACCAAAATTATTTGTGGACGTCCGTGAAGACCTTGTATATGCATCCGGTTGTCCCTCACAGCCATTCCAATCCATTTTCAAGGTCAAACTAACCCCGAAGTGCGCATACCCCTATTTCGACGATTTTTCGTGTGCTATAGCAAACCATTTTTTGGGTTTTTGGGATCCCAACTTCAAAACTGCCAAAATTATTTGTGGACGTTTGTGAAGACCTTTTCTATGCATCTGGTTGTCCCCCACAGCCATTCAGATGCATTTTCAAGGTTAAAATAGCCCCGAAGCGCGCATACCCCAATTTCGACAATTTTTCGTGTGCTATAGTAAACCATTTTTTGGGTGATCGGGATCCCGATGTTAAAACTGCCAAAATTATTTGTGGAAGTCCGTGAAGACATTGTCTATGCATCCGGTTGGCCCTCACGGCCATTCCGATCCATTTTCAAGGTCAAAATAGCCCCGAAGCGTGCATACCCCTATTTCGATGATTTTTCGTGTGCTATAGTAAACCATTTTTTGGGTGATCGGGATTCGACGTTAAAACTGCCAAAATTATTTGTGGATGTCGGTGAAGACCTTGTCTATGCATCCGGTTGGCCCTCACAGCCATTCCGATCCATTTTCAAGGTCAAAATAGCCCCGAAGCGCGCATACCCCTATTTCGACGATTTTTCGTGTGCTATAGTAAACAATTTTTTGGGTGATCGGGATCCTGATTTCAAAACTACCAAGATTATTTGTGGACGTCCGTGAAGACCTTGTCTATGCATCTGGTTGGCGCTCACGACCATTCCGATCCATTTTCAAGTTCAAAATAGCCCCGAAGCGCGCATACCCTATTTCGACGATTTTTCGTGTGCTATAGTAAACCATTTTTTGGGTGATTGGGATCCCGACGTCAAAACTGCCAAAATTATTTGTGGACGTCTGTGAAGACCTTGTCTATGAATCTGGTTGGCCCCCACGGCCATTCTGATCCATTTTGAAGGTCAAACTAGCCCCGAAGCGCGCATACCCCTATTTCGACGATTTTTCGTGTGTTATAGTAAACCATTTTTTGGGTGATCGGGATCCCGACGTCAAAACTGCCAAAATTATTTGTGGACGTCCGTGAAGTCCTTGTCTATGCATCCGGTTTGCCCTCACGGCCATTCCGATCCATTTTCAAGGTCAAAATAGCCCTGAAGCGCGCATACCCCTATTTCGATGATTTTTCGTGTGCTATAGTAAACCATTTTTTGGGTGATCGGGATCCAGACGTCAAAACTACCAAAGTTATTTGTGGACATCCGTGAAGACCTTGTCTATGCATCCGGTTGGCCCCCACGGCCATTCCGATCCATTTTGAAGATCAAAATAACCCCGAAGCGTGCATACCTCTATTTCGACGATTTTTCGTGTGCTATAGCAAACCATTTTTTGGGTGATCGGGATCCCGACGTCAAAACTGCCAAAATTATTTGTGGACGTCCGTAAAGACCTAGTCTATGCATCCTATTGTTCCTTTACGGTCATTCTGATCCATTTTCAAGGTCAAAATATCCCGGAAGCGCGCATACCCCTATTTCGACTATTTTTTGTGTGCTATAGTAAACCATTTTTTGGGTGATCGGGATCCCGACGTCAAAACTGCCAAAATTATTTGTGGACATCCATGAAGACCTTGTCTATGAATCCGATTTGGCCTCACATCCATTTCGATCCATTTTCAAGGTCAAAATAGCCCCGAAGCGCGCATACCCCTATTTCGACGATTTTTCGTGTGCTATAGTAAACCATTTTTTGGGTGATCGGGATCCCGACGTCAACACTGCCAATTTTGTTTGTGGACATCAGTGAAGACCTTGTCTATGCATCCGGTTGGCCCCCACGGCCATTCCGATCCATTTTGAAGATCAAAATAGCCCGAAAGTGCGCATACCCCTATTTCGACGATTTTTCGTGTGCTATAGCAATCCATTTTTTGGGTGATCGGGATCCCAACTTCAAAACTGCCAAAATTATTTGTGGATGTCCGTGAAATCCTTGTCTATGGATCCGGTTGGCCCTCACGGCCATTCCGATCCATTTTCAAGGTCAAAATAGCCCCGAAGCGCACATACCCCTATTTCGACGATTTTTCATGTGCTATAGTAAACCATTTTTTGGGTGATCGGGATCCCGATGTCAAAACTGCCAAAATTATTTGTGGTTGTCCGTGAAGACCTTCTCTATGCATCCGGTTTGCCCTCACGTCCATTCCGATCCATTTTCTAGGTCAAAATAGCCCCGAAGCGCATATACCCCTATTTCGATGATTTTTCGTGTGCTATATTAAACCATTTTTTGGGTGATCGGGATCCCAACGTCAAAACTGCCAAAATTATTTGTGGACGTCCGTGAAGACCTTATCTATGCATCCGGTTGGCCCCCATGGCCATTCTGATCCATTTTGAAGGTCAAAATAGCCCCAAAGCGCATACCCCTATTTCGATGATTTTTCATGTGCTATAGTAAATCATTTTTTGGTTGATCGGGATCCCGACGTCAAAACTGCCAAAATTATTTGTGAACGTCCGTGAAGACCTTGTCTATGCATCCGGTTGGCCCTCACGACCATTCCGATCCATTTTCAAGGTCAAAATAGCCTCGAAGCGCATACCCCTATTTTGACGATTTTTCGTGTGCTATAGTAAACCATTTTTTGGGTGATCAGGATCCCGACGTCAAAACTGCCAAAATTATTTGTGGACGTTCGTGAAGACCTTGTCTATGCATCTGGTTGTCCCTCACGGACATTTCGATCCATTTTCAAGGTCAAAATAGCCCCGAAGCGCGCATACCCCTATTTCGACAATTTTTCGTGTAGTAATCAATTTTTTGGGTGATCGGGATCCCGATGTAAAAACTGCAAAAGTATTTGTGGATGTCCGTGAAGACCTTGTGTATGCATCCGGTTGGCCATCACGGCCATTCCGATCCATTTTCAAGGTCAAAATAGCTCCGAAGCGCGCATACCCGTATTTCGACTATTTTTCGTGCGCTATAGTAAATAATTTTTTGGGTGATCGGGATCCCGACGTCAAAACTACCAAAATTATTTGTGGACGTCCGTGAAGATCTTGTCTATGCATCATGTTGGCCCTCATGGCCATTCCGATCCATTTTCAAGGTCAAAATAGCCCCGAAGCGCGCATACCCCTATTTCAATGATTTTTCATGTGCTATAGTAAACCATTTTTTGGGTGATCGGAATCCTAACGTCAAAACTTCCAAAATTATTTGTGGATGTCCGTGAAGACCTTGTCTATGCATCCGGTTGGCCATCACGGCCATACCAATCCATATTCAAGGTCAAAATAGCCCCGAAGCGCGCATACCCCAATTTCGATGAGTTTTCATGTGCTATAGTAAACCATATTTTGGGTGATCTGGATCCCGATGTTAAAACTGCCAAAATTATTTGTGAAGACCTTGTCTATGCATTCGGTTGGCCCCCACGGCTATTTCGATCCATTTTGGAAGTCAAAATAGCCCCGAAGCGCGAATACCCTTATTTCGACGATTTTTTGTGTGCTATAGTAAACCATTTTTTGGGTGATCGGCATCCCGACGTCAAAACTGCCAAAATTATTTGTGAACGTCCGTGAAGCCCTTGTCTATGCATCCTGTTGGCCCCCACGGCCATTCCGATCCATTTTCAAGGTCAAACTAGCCCCGAAGCGCACATACCCCTATTTCGACGATTTTTCATGTGCTATAGTAAACCATTTTTTGGGTGATCGGGATCCGGATGTCAAAACTGCAAAAATTATTTGTGGTTGTCCGTGAAGACCTTGTCTATGCATCCCGTTTGCCCTCACGTCCATTCTGATCCATTTTCTAGGTCAAAATAGCCCTGAAGCGCGCATACCCCTATTTCGATGATTTTTCGTGTGCTATAGTAAACCATTTTTTGGGTGATCGGGATCCCGACGTCAAAACTACCAAAGTTATTTGTGGACATCCGTGAAGACCTTGTCTATGCATCCGGTTGGCCCCCACGGCCATTCCGATCCATTTTGAAGATCAAAATAACCCCGAAGCGTGCATACCTCTATTTCGACGATTTTTCGTGTGCTATAGCAAACCATTTTTTGGGTGATCGGGATCCCGACGTCAAAACTGCCAAAATTATTTGTGGACGTCCGTAAAGACCTAGTCTATGCATCCTATTGTTCCTTTACGGTCATTCTGATCCATTTTCAAGGTCAAAATATCCCGGAAGCGCGCATACCCCTATTTCGACTATTTTTTGTGTGCTATAGTAAACCATTTTTTGGGTGATCGGGATCCCGACGTCAAAACTGCCAAAATTATTTGTGGACATCCATGAAGACCTTGTCTATGAATCCGATTTGGCCTCACATCCATTTCGATCCATTTTCAAGGTCAAAATAGCCCCGAAGCGCGCATACCCCTATTTCGACGATTTTTCGTGTGCTATAGTAAACCATTTTTTGGGTGATCGGGATCCCGACGTCAACACTGCCAATTTTGTTTGTGGACATCAGTGAAGACCTTGTCTATGCATCCGGTTGGCCCCCACGGCCATTCCGATCCATTTTGAAGATCAAAATAGCCCGAAAGTGCGCATACCCCTATTTCGACGATTTTTCGTGTGCTATAGCAATCCATTTTTTGGGTGATCGGGATCCCAACTTCAAAACTGCCAAAATTATTTGTGGATGTCCGTGAAATCCTTGTCTATGGATCCGGTTGGCCCTCACGGCCATTCCGATCCATTTTCAAGGTCAAAATAGCCCCGAAGCGCACATACCCCTATTTCGACGATTTTTCATGTGCTATAGTAAACCATTTTTTGGGTGATCGGGATCCCGATGTCAAAACTGCCAAAATTATTTGTGGTTGTCCGTGAAGACCTTCTCTATGCATCCGGTTTGCCCTCACGTCCATTCCGATCCATTTTCTAGGTCAAAATAGCCCCGAAGCGCATATACCCCTATTTCGATGATTTTTCGTGTGCTATATTAAACCATTTTTTGGGTGATCGGGATCCCAACGTCAAAACTGCCAAAATTATTTGTGGACGTCCGTGAAGACCTTATCTATGCATCCGGTTGGCCCCCATGGCCATTCTGATCCATTTTGAAGGTCAAAATAGCCCCAAAGCGCATACCCCTATTTCGATGATTTTTCATGTGCTATAGTAAATCATTTTTTGGTTGATCGGGATCCCGACGTCAAAACTGCCAAAATTATTTGTGAACGTCCGTGAAGACCTTGTCTATGCATCCGGTTGGCCCTCACGACCATTCCGATCCATTTTCAAGGTCAAAATAGCCTCGAAGCGCATACCCCTATTTTGACGATTTTTCGTGTGCTATAGTAAACCATTTTTTGGGTGATCAGGATCCCGACGTCAAAACTGCCAAAATTATTTGTGGACGTTCGTGAAGACCTTGTCTATGCATCTGGTTGTCCCTCACGGACATTTCGATCCATTTTCAAGGTCAAAATAGCCCCGAAGCGCGCATACCCCTATTTCGACAATTTTTCGTGTAGTAATCAATTTTTTGGGTGATCGGGATCCCGATGTAAAAACTGCAAAAGTATTTGTGGATGTCCGTGAAGACCTTGTGTATGCATCCGGTTGGCCATCACGGCCATTCCGATCCATTTTCAAGGTCAAAATAGCTCCGAAGCGCGCATACCCGTATTTCGACTATTTTTCGTGCGCTATAGTAAATAATTTTTTGGGTGATCGGGATCCCGACGTCAAAACTACCAAAATTATTTGTGGACGTCCGTGAAGATCTTGTCTATGCATCATGTTGGCCCTCATGGCCATTCCGATCCATTTTCAAGGTCAAAATAGCCCCGAAGCGCGCATACCCCTATTTCAATGATTTTTCATGTGCTATAGTAAACCATTTTTTGGGTGATCGGAATCCTAACGTCAAAACTTCCAAAATTATTTGTGGATGTCCGTGAAGACCTTGTCTATGCATCCGGTTGGCCATCACGGCCATACCAATCCATATTCAAGGTCAAAATAGCCCCGAAGCGCGCATACCCCAATTTCGATGAGTTTTCATGTGCTATAGTAAACCATATTTTGGGTGATCTGGATCCCGATGTTAAAACTGCCAAAATTATTTGTGAAGACCTTGTCTATGCATTCGGTTGGCCCCCACGGCTATTTCGATCCATTTTGGAAGTCAAAATAGCCCCGAAGCGCGAATACCCTTATTTCGACGATTTTTTGTGTGCTATAGTAAACCATTTTTTGGGTGATCGGGATCCCGACGTCAAAACTGCCAAAATTATTTGTGAACGTCCGTGAAGCCCTTGTCTATGCATCCTGTTGGCCCCCACGGCCATTCCGATCCATTTTCAAGGTCAAAATAGCCCCGAAGCGCACATACCCCTATTTCGACGATTTTTCATGTGCTATAGTAAACCATTTTTTGGGTGATCGGGATCCGGATGTCAAAACTGCAAAAATTATTTGTGGTTGTCCGTGAAGACCTTGTCTATGCATCCCGTTTGCCCTCACGTCCATTCTGATCCATTTTCTAGGTCAAAATAGCCCTGAAGCGCGCATACCCCTATTTCGATGATTTTTCGTGTGCTATAGTAAACCATTTTTTGGGTGATCGGGATCCCGACGTCAAAACTGCCAAAATTATTTGTGAACGTCCGTGAAGCCCTTGTCTATGCATCCGGTTGGCCCCCACGGCCATTCCGATCCATTTTCAAGGTCAAAATAGCCCCGAAGCGCACATACCCCTATTTCGACGATTTTTCATGTGCTATAGTAAACCATTTTTTGGGTGATCGGGATCCCGACGTCAAAACTGCCAAAATTATTTGTGGACGTCCATGAAGACCTTGTCTATGCATATGGTTGGCCCTCACGGCCATTCCGATCCATTTTCAAGCTCAATATAGCCCCGAAGCGTCCATACCCCTATTTCGACGATTTTTCGTGTGCTATAGTAAACCATTTTTTGGGTGACCGGGATCCCAACGTCAAAACTGCCAAAATAATTTGTGGATGTCCGTGAAGACCTTGTCTATGCATCCGGTTGGACCTCACGGCCATTCCGATCTATTTTCAAGGTCAAAAAAGCCCCGAAGCGCGCATACCCCTATTTCGATGATTTTTCGTGTGCTTTAGTAAACAATTTTTTGGGTGATCGGGATCTCAATTTCAAAACTACCAAAATTATTTGTGGACGTCCGTGAAGACCTTGTCTATGCATCCGGTTGGCCCTCACGGCCATTCCAATCCATTTTCTAGGTCAAAATAGCCCCGAAGCGCGCATACCCCTATTTCAATGATTTTTCATGTGATATAGTAAACCATTTTTTGGGTGATCCGGATCCCGACGTCAAAACTGCCAAATTATTTGTGGACGTCCGTGAATACCTTGTCTATGTATCCTATTGTCCCCCACGGTCATTCTGATCCATTTTCAAGGTCAAAATATCCCGGAAGCGCGCATACCCCTATTTCGACTATTTTTTGTGTGCTATAGTAAACCATTTTTTGGGTGATCGGGATCCCGACGTCAAAACTGCCAAAATTATTTGTGGACGTCCATGAAGACCTTGTCTATGAATCCGATTTGGCCTCACATCCATTTCGATCCATTTTCAAGGTCGAAATAGCCCCGAAGCGCGCATACCCCTATTTCGACGATTTTTCGTGTGCTATAGTAAACCATTTTTTGGGTGATCGGGATCCCGACGTCAACACTGCCAATTTTGTTTGTGGACATCAGTGAAGACCTTGTCTATGCATCCGGTTGGCCCCCACGGCCATTCCGATCCATTTTGAAGATCAAAATAGCCCGAAAGTGCGCATACCCCTATTTCGACGATTTTTCGTGTGCTATAGCAAACCATTTTTTGGGTGATCGGGATCCCAACTTCAAAACTGCCAAAATTATTTGTGGATGTCCGTGAAATCCTTGTCTATGGATCCGGTTGGCCCTCACGGCCATTCCGATCCATTTTCAAGGTCAAAATAGCCCCGAAGCGCGCATACCCCTATTTCGACGATTATTCATGTGCTATAGTAAACCATTTTTTGGGTGATCGGGATCCCGATGTCAAAACTGCCAAAATTATTTGTGGTTGCCCGTGAAGACCTTCTCTATGCATCCGGTTTGCCCTCACATCCATTCCGATCCATTTTCTAGGTCAAAATAGCCCCGAAGCGCATATACCCCTATTTCGATGATTTTTCGTGTGCTATATTAAACCATTTTTTGGGTGATCGGGATCCCAACGTCAAAACTGCCAAAATTATTTGTGGACGTCCGTGAAGACCTTATCTATGCATCCGGTTGGCCCCCATGGCCATTCTGATCCATTTTGAAGGTCAAAATAGCCCCAAAGCGCATACCCCTATTTCGATGATTTTTCATGTGCTATAGTAAATCATTTTTTGGGTGATCGGGATCCCGACGTCAAAACTGCCAAAATTATTTGTGAACGTCCGTGAAGACCTTGTCTATGCATCCGGTTGGCCCTCACGACCATTCCGATCCATTTTCAAGGTCAAAATAGCCTCGAAGCGCATACCCCTATTTTGACGATTTTTCGTGTGCTATAGTAAACCATTTTTTGGGTGATCAGGATCCCGACGTCAAAACTGCCAAAATTATTTGTGGACGTTCGTGAAGACCTTGTCTATGCATCTGGTTGTCCCTCACGGACATTTCGATCCATTTTCAAGGTCAAAATAGCCCCGAAGCGCGCATACCCCTATTTCGACAATTTTTCGTGTAGTAATCAATTTTTGGGGTGATCGGGATCCCGATGTAAAAACTGCAAAAGTATTTGTGGATGTCCGTGAAGACCTTGTGTATGCATCCGGTTGGCCATCACGGCCATTCCGATCCATTTTCAAGGTCAAAATAGCCCCGAAGCGCGCATACCCGTATTTTGACTATTTTTCGTGCGCTATAGTAAATAATTTTTTGGGTGATCGGGATCCCGACGTCAAAACTACCAAAATTATTTGTGGACGTCCGTGAAGATCTTGTATATGCATCATGTTGGCCCTCATGGCCATTCCGATCCATTTTCAAGGTCAAAATAGCCCCGAAGCGCGCATACCCCTATTTCAATGATTTTTCATGTGCTATAGTAAACCATTTTTTGGGTGATCGGGATCCTAACGTCAAAACTTCCAAAATTATTTGTGGATGTCCGTGAAGACCTTGTCTATGCATTCGGTTGGCCATCACGGCCATTCCAATCCATATTCAAGGTCAAAATAGCCCCGAAGCGCGCATACCCCAATTTCGATGAGTTTTCATGTGCTATAGTAAACCATATTTTGGGTGATCTGGATCCCGATGTTAAAACTGCCAAAATTATTTGTGAAGACCTTGTCTATGCATTCGGTTTGCCCCCACGGCTATTCCGATCTATTTTGGAAGTCAAAATAGCCCCGAAGCGCGAATACCCTTATTTCGACAATTTTTTGTGTGCTATAGTAAACCATTTTTTGGGTGATCGGGATCCCGATGTCAAAACTGCCAAAATTATTTGTGAACGTCCGTGAAGCCCTTGTCTATGCATCCTGTTGGCCCCCACGGCCATTCCGATCCATTTTCAAGGTCAAAATAGCCCCGAAGCGCACATACCCCTATTTCGACGATTTTTCATGTGCTATAGTAAACCATTTTTTGGGTGATCGGGATCCGGATGTCAAAACTGCAAATATTATTTGTGGTTGTCCGTGAAGACCTTGTCTATGCATCCCGTTTGCCCTCACGTCCATTCCGATCCATTTTCTAGGTCAAAATAGCCCCGAAGCGCGCATACCCCTATTTCGATGATTTTTCGTGTGCTATAGTAAACCATTTTTTGGGTGATCGGGATCCCAACGTCAAAACTGCCAAAATTATTTGTGAACGTCCGTGAAGCCCTTGTCTATGCATCCGGTTGGCCCCCACGGCCATTCCGATCCATTTTCAAGGTCAAAATAGCCCCAAAGCGCACATACCCCTATTTCGACGATTTTTCATGTGCTATAGTAAACCATTTTTTGGGTGATCGGGATCCCGACGTCAAAACTGCCAAAATTATTTGTGGACGTCAATGAAGACCTTGTCTATGCATATGGTTGGCCCTCACGGCCATTCCGATCCATTTTCAAGCTCAATATAGCCCCGAAGCGTCCATACCCCTATTTCGACGATTTTTTGTGTGCTATAGTAAACCATTTTTTGGGTGATCGGGATCCCAACGTCAAAACTGCCAAAATAATTTGTGGATGTCCGTGAAGACCTTGTCTATGCATCCGGTTGGCCCTCACGGCCATTCCGATCTATTTTCAAGGTCAAAATAGCCCCAAAGCGCGCATACCCCTATTTCGATGATTTTTCGTGTGCTTTAGTAAACAATTTTTTGGGTGATCGGGATCTCAATTTCAAAACTACCAAAATTATTTGTGGACGTCCGTGAAGACCTTGTCTATGCATCCGGTTGGCCCTCACGGCCATTCCAATCCATTTTCTAGGTCAAAATAGCCCCGAAGCGCGCATACCCCTATTTCAACGATTTTTCATGTGATATAGTAAACCATTTTTTGGGTGATCGGGATCCCGACGTCAAAACTGCCAAATTATTTGTGGACGTCCGTGAAGACCTTGTCTATGTATCTGGTTGGCCCTCACGGCCATTCCGATCCATTTTGAAGATCAAAATAGCCCCGATGCGTGCATACCCCTATTTCGACGATTTTTCGTGTGCTATAGCAAACCATTTTTTGGGTGATCGGGATCCCGACTTCAAAACTGCGAAAATTATTTGTGGACGTCCGTGAAGACCTTGTCTATGCATCCAGTTGGCCCTCACGGCCATTCCGATCCATTTTCAAGGTCAAAATAGCCCTAAAGCGTGCATACTCCTATTTCGATGATTTTTCGTGTGCTATAGTAAACCATTTTTTGGGTGATCGGGATCCCGATGTCAGAACTGCCAAAATTATTTGTGGACATCCGTGAAGACCTTGTCTATGCATCCGGTTAGCCCCCACGGCCATTCCAATCCATTTTTTGAAGGTGAAAATAGCCCCGAAGCGCGCATAACCCTATTTCGACGATTTTTCGTGTGCTATAGTAACCATTTTTTGGGTGATCGGGATCCCGACGTCAAAACTGCCAAAATTATTTGTGGACGTCTGTGAAGACCTTGTCTATGCATCCGGGTGGCCCCCACGGCTATTTCGATCCATTTTCAAGATCAAAATAGCCCCAAAGCGCGCATACCCCTATTTCGACAATTTTTCGTGTGCTATAGTAAACCATTTTTTGGGTGATCGGGATCCCGATGTCAAAACTGCCAAAATTATTTGTGGACATCTGTGAAGTCCTTGTCTATGCATCCGATTTGCCCTCACGGCCATTCCGATCGATTTTCATGGTCAAAATAGCCCAAAAGCTTGCATACCCCTATTTCGACGATTTTTCGTGTGCTATAGTAAACCATTTTTTGGGTGATCGGGATCCCGACGTAAAAACTGCAAAAATTATTTGTGGACATCCGTGAAGACCTTGTCTATGCATCCGGTTGGCCCCCACGGCTATTCCGATCCATTTTCAAGGTCAAAATAACCCCAAAGCGCGCATACCCCTATTTCGATGATTTTTCGTGTGCAATAGTAAACCATTTTTTGGGTGATCGGGATCCCGACGTCAAAACTGCCAAAATTATTTGTGGACGTCCGTGAAGACTTTGTCTATGAATCCAATTTTTCCTCACGTCCATTCCGATCCATTTTCATGGTCAAAATAGCCCCGAAGCGTGCATACCCCTATTTCGACGATTTTTCGTGTGCTATAGTAAACCATTTTTTGGGTGATCGGGATATCAATTTCAAAACTACCAAAATTATTTGTGGACGTCCGTGAAGACCTTGTCTATGCATCCGGTTGGCCCTCACAGCCATTCCAATCCATTTTCAAGGTCAAAGTAGCCCCGAAGTGCGCATACCCCTATTTCGACGATTTTTCGTGTGCTATAGCAAACCATTTTTCGGGTTTTTGGGATCCCAACTTCAAAACTGCCAAAATTATTTGTGGATGTTTGCGAAGACCTTTTCTATGCATCCGGTTGTCCCCCACAGCCATTCAGATGCATTTTCAAGGTTAAAATAGCCCCGAAGCGCGCATACCCCAATTTAGACAATTTTTCGTGTGCTATAGTAAACCATTTTTTGGGTGATCGGGATCCCGATGTTAAAACTGCCAAAATTCTTTGTGGACGTCCGTGAAGACATTGTCTATGCATCCGGTTGGACTTCACGGCCATTCCGATCCATTTTCAAGGTCAAAATAGCCCCGAAGCGTGCATACCCCTATTTCGATGATTTTTTGTGTGCTATAGTAAACCATTTTTTGGGTGATCGGGATCCGACGTCAAAACTGCCAAAATTATTTGTGGATGTCCGTGAAGACCTTGTCTATGCATCCGGTTGGCCCTCACGGCCATTCCGATCCATTTTCAAGGTCAAAATAGCCCCGAAGCGCGCATACCCCTATTTCGACGATTTTTCGTGTGCTATAGTAAACAATTTTTTGGGTGATCGGGATCCTGATTTCAAAACTACCAAGATTATTTGTGGACGTCCGTGAAGACCTTGTCTATGCATCTGGTTGGCCCTCATGACCATTCCGATCCATTTTCAAGTTCAAAATAGCCCCGAACTCGCATACCCTATTTCGACGATTTTTCGTGTGCTATAGTAAACCATTTTTTGGGTGATCGGGATCCCGACGTCAAAACTGCCAAAATTATTTGTGGACGTCTGTGAAGACCTTGTCTATGCATCTGGTTGGCCCCCACGGCCATTCTGATCCATTTTGAAGGTCAAACTAGCCCCGAAGCGCGCATACCCCTATTTCGACGATTTTTCGTGTGCTATAGTAAACCATTTTTTGGGTGATCGGGATCCCGACGTCAAAACTGCCAAAATTATTTGTGGACGTCCGTGAAGTCCTTGTCTATGCATCCGGTTCGCCCTCACGGCCATTCCGATCCATTTTCAAGGTCAAAATAGCCCTGAAGCGCGCATACCCCTATTTCGATGATTTTTCGTGTGCTATAGTAAACCATTTTTTGGGTGATCGGGATCCCGACGTCAAAACTACCAAATTATTTGTTGACATCCGTGAAGACCTTGTCTATGCATCCGGTTGGCCCCCACGGCCATTCCGATCCATTTTGAAGATTAAAATAACCCCGAAGCGTGCATACCTCTATTTCGACGATTTTTCGTGTGCTATAGCAAACCATTTTTTGGGTGATCGGGATCCCGACGTCAAAACTACCAAAATTATTTGTGGACGTCCGTAAAGACCTAGTCTATGCATCCGATTGTCCCCCACGGCCATTCTGATCGATTTTCAAGGTCAAAACATCCCGGAAGTGCGCATACCCCTATTTCGACTATTTTTTGTGTGCTATAGTAAACCATTTTTTGGGTGATCGGGATCCCGACGTCAAAACTGCTAAAATTATTTGTGGACGTCCATGAAGACCTTGTCTATGAATCCGATTTGGCCTCACATCCATTTCGATCCATTTTCAAGGTCAAAATAGCCCCGAAGCGCGCATACTCCTATTTCGACGATTTTTCGTGTGCTATAGTAAACCATTTTTTGGGTGATCGGGATCCCTACGTCAAAACTTCCAATTTTGTTTGTGGACATCAGTGAAGACCTTGTCTATGCATCCGGTTGGCCCCCACGGCCATTCCGATCCATTTTGAAGATCAAAATAGCCCGAAAGTGCGCATACCCCTATTTCGATGATTTTTTGTGTGCTATAGCAAACCATTTTTTGGGTGATCGGGATCCCGACTTCAAAACTGCCAAAATTATTTGTGGATGTCCGTGAAATCCTTGTCTATGGATCCGGTTGGCCCTCACGGCCATTCCGATCCATTTTCAAGGTCAAAATAGCCCCGAAGCGCACATACCCCTATTTCGACGATTTTTCATGTGCTATAGTAAACCATTTTTTGGGTGATCGGGATCCCGATGTCAAAACTGCCAAAATTATTTGTGGTTGTCCGTGAAGACCTTCTCTATGCATCCGGTTTGCCCTCACGTCCATTCCGATCCATTTTCTAGGTCAAAATAGACCCGAAGCGCATATACCCCTATTTCGATGATTTTTCGTGTGCTATATTAAACCATTTTTTGGGTGATCGGGATCCCAACGTCAAAACTGCCAAATTTATTTGTGGACATCCGTGAAGACCTTATCTATGCATCCGGTTGGCCCCCACGGCCATTCTGATCCATTTTGAAGGTCAAAATAGCCCAAAGCGCATACCCCTATTTCGATGATTTTTCATGTGCTATAGTAAATCATTTTTTGGGTGATCGGGATCCCGACGTCAAAACTGCCAAAATTATTTGTGAACGTCCGTGAAGACCTTGTCTATGCATCCGGTTGGCCCTCACGACCATTCCGATCCATTTTCAAGGTCAAAATAGCCTCGAAGCGCGCATACCCCTATTTCGACGATTTTTCGTGTGCTATAGTAAACCATTTTTTGGGTGATCAGGATCCCGACGTCAAAAATGCCAAAATTATTTGTGGACGTTCGTGAAGACCTTGTCTATGCATCTGGTTGTCCCTCACGGACATTTCGATCCATTTTCAAGGTCAAAATAGCCCCGAAGCGCGCATACCCCTATTTTGACAATTTTTTGTGTGCTATAATAATCAATTTTTTGGGTGATCGGGATCCCGATGTAAAAACTGCAAAAGTATTTGTGGATGTCCGTGAAGACCTTGTGTATGCATCCGGTTGGCCATCACGGCCATTCCAATCCATTTTCAAGGTCAAAATAGCCCCGAAGCGCGCATACCCCTATTTCGACGATTTTTCGTGCGCTATAGTAAATAATTTTTTGGGTGATCGGGATCATGACGTCAAAACTACCAAAATTATTTGTGGACGTCCGTGAAGATCTTGTCTATGCATCATGTTGGCCCTCATGGCCATTCCGATCCATTTTCAAGGTCAAAATAGCCCCAAAGCGCGCATACCCCTATTTCAATGATTTTTCATGTGCTATAGTAAACCATTTTTTGGGTGATCGGGATCCTAACGTCAAAACTTCCAAAATTATTTGTGGATGTCCGTGAAGACCTTGTCTATGCATCCGGTTGGCCATCACGGCCATTCCAATCCATATTCAAGGTCAAAATAGCCCCGAAGCGCGCATACCCCAATTTCGATGAGTTTTCATGTGCTATAGTAAACCATATTTTGGGTGATCTGGATCCCGATGTTAAAACTGCCAAAATTATTTGTGAAGACCTTGTCTATGCATTCGGTTGGCCCCCACGGCTATTCCGATCCACTTTGAAAGTCAAAATAGCCCCGAAGCGCGAATACCCTTATTTCGACGATTTTTTGTGTGCTATAGTAAACCATTTTTTGGGTGATCGGGATCCCGACGTCAAAACTGCCAAAATTATTTGTGAACGTCCGTAAAGCCCTTGTCTATGCATCCGGTTGGCCCCCACGGCTATTCCGATCCATTTTCAAGGTCAAAATAGCCCCGAAGCGCACATACCCCTATTTTGATGATTTTTCATGTGCTATAGTAAACCATTTTTTGGGTGATCGGGATCCCGATGTCAAAACTGTCAAAATTATTTGTGGTTGTCCGTGAAGACCTTGTCTATGCATCCCGTTTGCCCTCACGTCCATTCCGATCCATTTTCTAGGTCAAAATAGCCCCGAAGCGTGCATACCCCTATTTAGATGATTTTTCATGTGCTATAGTAAACCATTCTTTGGGTGATCAAGATCCTGACGTCAAAACTTCCAAAATTATTTGTGGATGTCCGTGAAGACCTTGTCTATGCATTCGGTTGGCCCTCACAGCCATTCCGATCCATTTTCAAGCTCAATATAGCCCCGAAGCGTGCATATCCGTATTTCGACAATTTTTCATGTGCTATAGTAAACCATTTTTTGGGTGACCGGGATCCCAACGTCAAAACTGCCAAAATTATTAGTGGATGTACGTGAAGACCTTGTCTATGCATCCGGTTGGCCCTCACGGCCATTCCGATCCATTTTCAAGGTCACAATAGCCCCGAAGAGCGCATACCCCTATTTCGACAATTTTTCGTGTGCTATAGTAAACAATTTTTTGGGTGATCGGGATATCAATTTCAAAACTACCAAAATTATTTGTGGACGTCCGTGAAGACCTTGTCTATGCATCCGGTTGGCCCTCACAGCCATTCCAATCCATTTTCAAGGTCAAAAAAGCCCTGAAGCGCGCATACCCCTATTTCAACGATTTTTCATGTGCTATAGTAAACCATTTTTTGGGTGATCGGGATCCCAACGTCAAAACTGCCAAAATTATTTGTGGACGTCCGTGAAGACCTTGTCTATGCATATGGTTGGCCCTCACGGCCATTCCGATCCATTTTCAAGCTCAATATAGCCCCGAAGCGTGCATACCCCTATTTCGACGATTTTTCGTGTGCTATAGTAAACCATTTTTTGGGTGACCGGGATCCCAACGTCAAAACTGCCAAAAGTATTTGTGGATGTCCGTGAAGACCTTGTCTATGCATCCGGTTGGCCCTCACGGCCATTCCGATCTATTTTCAAGGTCAAAATAGCCCCGAAGCGCGCATACCCCTATTTCGATGATTTTTCGTGTGCTTTAGTAAACAATTTTTTGGGTGATCGGGATCACAATTTCAAAACTACCAAAATTATTTGTGGACGTCCGTGAAGACCTTGTCTATGCATCCGGTTGGCCCTCACGGCCATTCCAGTCCATTTTCAAGGTCAAAATAGCCCCGAAGCGCGCATACCCCTATTTCAATGATTTTTCATGTGATATAATAAACCATTTTTTGGGTGATCGGGATCCCGACGTCAAAACTGCCAAATTATTTGTGGACGTCCGTGAATACCTTGTCTATGCATCCGGTTGGCCCTCACGGCCATTCCGATCCATTTTGAAGATCAAAATAGCCCCGATGCGTGCATACCCCTATTTCGACGATTTTTCGTGTGCTATAGCAAACCATTTTTTGGGTGATCGGGATCCCGACTTCAAAACTGCCAAAATTATTTGTGGACGTCCGTGAAGACCTTGTCTATGCATCCAGTTGGCCCTCACGGCCATTCCGATCCATTTTCAAGGTCAAAATAGCCCCAAAGCGTGCATACTCCTATTTCGATGATTTTTCGTGTGCTATAGCAAACCATTTTTTGGGTGATCGGGATCCCGATGTCAGAACTGCCAAAATTATTTGTGGACATCTGTGAAGACCTTGTCTATGCATCCGGTTAGCCCCCACGGCCATTCCAATCCATTTTTTGAAGGTGAAAATAGCCCCGAAGCGCGCATAACCCTATTTCGACGATTTTTCGTGTGCTATAGTAACCATTTTTTGGGTGATCGGGATCCCGACGTCAAAACTGCCAAACTTATTTGTGGACGTCTGTGAAGACCTTGTCTATGCATCCGGTTGGCCCCCACGGCCATTTCGATCCATTTTCAAGATCAAAATAGCCCCAAAGCGCGCATACCCCTATTTCGACAATTTTTCGTGTGCTATAGTAAACCATTTTTTGAGTGATCGGGATCCCGACGTCAAAACTTCCAAAATTATTTGTGGACGTCTGTGAAGTCCTTGTCTATGCATCCGATTTGCCCTCACGGCCATTCCGATCGATTTTCATGGTCAAAATAGCCCAAAAGCTTGCATACCCCTATTTCGACGATTTTTCGTGTGCTATAGTAAACCATTTTTTGGGTGATCGGGATCCCGACGTAAAAACTGCTAAAATTATTTGTGGACATCCGTGAAGACCTTGTCTATGCATCCGGTTGGCCCCCACGGCTATTCCGATCCATTTTGAAGATCAAAATAGCCCCGAAGTGCGCATACCCCTATTTCGACAATTTTTCGTGTGCTATAGCAAACCATTTTTTGGGTGAACGGGATCCCGACGTCAAAACTGCCAAAATTATTTGTGGACGTCCGTGAAGACTTTGTCTATGAATCCAATTTTTCCTCACGTCCATTCCGATCCATTTTCAAGGTCAAAATAGCCCCGAAGCGTGCATACCCCTATTTCGATGATTTTTCGTATGCTATAGTAAACCATTTTTTGGGTGATCGGGATCTCGATGTCAAAACTTCCAAATTTGTTTGTGGACGTCCGTGAAGACCTTGTCTATGCATCTGGTTGGCCCCCACGGCCATTCCGATCCATTTTGAAGATCAAAATAGCCCCGAAGTGCGCATACCCCTATTTCGATGATTTTTCGTGTGCTATAGCAAACCATTTTTTGGGTTTTTGGGATCCCAACTTCAAAACTGCCAAAATTATTTGTGGACGTTTGTGAAGACCTTTTCTATGCATCCGATTGTCCCCCACAGCCATTCAGATGCATTTTCAAGGTTAAAATAGCCCCGAAGCGCGCATACCCCAATTTCGACAATTTTTCGTGTGCTATAGTAAACCATTTTTTGGGTGATCGGGATCCCAATGTGAAAACTGCCAAAATTATTTGTGGACGTCCGTGAAGACATTGTCTATGTATACGGTTGGCCCTCATGGCCATTCCGATCCATTTTCAAGGTCAAAATAGCCCGGAAGCGTGCATACCCCTATTTCGATGATTTTTCGTGTGCTATAGTAAACCATTTTTTGGGTGATCGGGATCCGATGTCAAAACTGCCAAAATTATTTGTGGATGTCCGTGAAGACCTTGTCTATGCATCCGGTTGGCCCTCACGGCCATTCCGATCCATTTTCAAGGTCAAAATAGCCCCGAAGCGCGCATACCCCTATTTCAATGATTTTTCGTGTGCTATAGTAAACAATTTTTTGGGTGATCGGGATCCTGATTTCAAAACTACCAAGATTATTTGTGGACATCCGTGAAGACCTTGTCTATGCATCTGGTTGGCCCTCACGACCATTCCAATCCATTTTCAAGTTCAAAATAGCCCCGAAGCGCGCATACCCTATTTCAACGATTTTTCGTGTGCTATAGTAAACCATTTTTTGGGTGATCGGGATCCCGACGTCAAAACTGCCAAAATTATTTGTGGACGTCTGTGAAGACCTTTTATATGCATCTGGTTGGCATTCACGGCCATTCTGATCCATTTTGAAGATGAAAATAGCCCCGAAGCGCGCATACCCCTATTTCGATGATTTTTCGTGTGCTATAACAAACCATTTTTTGGGTGATCGCGATCCCGACTTCAAAACTGCCAAAATTATTTGTGGACGTCCGTAAAGACCTTGTCTATGCATCCAGTTGGCCCCCACGGCCATTCCAATCCATTTTCAAGGTCAAAATAGCCCCGAAACGCATACCCCTATTTCGACAATTTTTCGTGTGCTATAGTAAACCATTTTTTGGGTGATCGGGATCCCGACGTCAAAACTGCCAAAATTATTTGTGGACGTCCATGAAGACCTTGTCTATGCATACGGTTGGCCCTCACGGACATTGCAATCCATTTTGAAAGTCAAAATAGCCCCGAAGCACGCATACCCCTATATCAACAATTTTTCGTGTGCTATAGTAAACCATTTTTTGGGTGATCGGGATCCCGATGTCAAAACTACCAAATTTGTTTGTGGACGTCAGTGAAGACCTTGTCTATGCATCCGGTTGGCCCCCACGGCCATTCCGATCCACTTTGAAGATCAAAATAGCCCCGAGGTGCGCATACCCCTATTTCGACGATTTTTCGTTTGCTATAGCAAACCATTTTTTGGGTGATCGGGATCCCGACTTCAAAACTGCTAAAATTATTTGTGGACGTCCGTGAAGACTTTTTCTATGCATCCGGTTGTCCCCCACAGCCATTCTGATCCATTTTCAAGGTCAAAATAGCCCCGAATCGCGCATACCCCTATTTCGACGATTTTTCGTGTGCTATAGTAAACCATTTTTTGAGTGATCGGGATCCTGATGTCAAAACTGCCAAAATTATTTGTGCACGTCTGTGAAGACCTTATCTATGCATCTGGTTAACCCTCACGGCTATTCCGATCCATTTTCAAGGTCAAAATAGCCCCGAAGCATGCATACCCCTATTTCGATGATTTTCATGTGCTATAGTAAACCATTTTTTGGGTGATCGGGATCCCGATGTCAAAACTGCCAAAATTATTTGTGGATGTCCGTAAAGACCTTGTCTAAGCATCCGGTTGGCCCTCATGGCCATTCCGATCCATTTTCAAGGTCAAAATAGCCCCGAAGAGCATACCCCTACTTCAACGATTTTTTGTGTGCTATAGTAAACAATTTTTTGGGTGATCGGGATCCTGATTTCAAAATGACCAAAATTATTTGTGGACGTCCGTGAAGACCTTGTCTATGCATCCGGTTGGCCCTCACGACCATTCCGATCCATTTTCAAGTTCAAAATAGCCCCGAAGCGCGCATACCCCTATTTCGATGATTTTTCGTGTGCTATAGTAAACCATTTTTTGGGTGATCGGGATCCCGACGTCAAAACTGCCAAAATTATTTGTGGATGTCCGTGAAGACCTTGTCTATGCATCCGGTTGGCCCTCACGGACATTGCAATCCATTTTGAAAGTCAAAATAGTCCCGAAGCGCGCATACCCCTATTTCGATGATTTTTCGTGTGCTATAGTAAACCATTTTTTGGGTGATCGGTACCGACGTCAAAACTGCCAAATTTGTTTGTGGAGATCAGTGAAGACCTTGTCTATGCATCCGGTTGGCCCCCACGGCCATTCCAATCCATTTTGAAGATCAAAATAGCCCCGAGGTGCGCATACCCCTATTTCGACGATTTTTCGTTTGCTATAGCAAACCATTTTTTGGGTGATCGGGATCCCGACTTCAAAACTGCTAAAATTATTTGTGGACGTCTGTGAAGACCTTTTCTATGCATCCGGTTGGCCCCCACAGCCATTCTGATCCATTTACAAGGTCAAAATAGCCCAGAATCGCGCATACCCCTATTTCGACGATTTTTCGTGTGCTATAGTAAACCATTTTTTGGGTGATCGGGATCCCGACGTCAAAACTGCCAAAATTATTTGTGAACGTCCGTGAAGACCTTATCTATGCATCTGGTTAACCCTCACGGCTATTCCGATCCATTTTCAAGGTCAAAATAGCCCCGAAGCGTGCATACCCCTATTTCGATGATTTTCATGTGCTATAGTAAACCATTTTTTGGGTGATCGGGATCCCGACGTCAAAACTGCCAAAATTATTTGTGGATGTCCGTGAAGACCTTGTCTATGCATCCGGTTGGCCCTCATGGCCATTCCGATCCATTTTCAAGGTCAAAATAGCCCCGAAGAGCATACCCCTACTTCGACGATTTTTTGTGTGCTATAGTAAACAATTTTTTGGGTGATCGGGATCCTGATTTCAAAATGACCAAAATTATTTGTGGACGTCCGTGAAGACCTTGTCTATGCATCCGGTTGGCCCTCACGACCATTTCGATCCATTTTCAAGTTCAAAATAGCCCCGAAGCGCTCATACCCCTATTTCGAGGATTTTTCGTGTGCTATAGTAAACTATTTTTTGGGTGATCGGGATCTCGACGTCAAAACTGCCAAAATTATTTGTGGATGTCCGTGAAGACCTTGTCTATGCATCCGGTTGGCCCTCACGGCCATTCCAATCCATTTTCAAGGTCAAAATAGCCCCGAAGCGTGCATACCCCTATTTCGATGATTTTTCGTGTGCTATAGTAAACAGTTTTTTGGGTTATCGGGATCCTGATTTCAAAACTACCTTTTGGACGTCTGTGAAGACCTTGTCTATGCATCCGGTTGGCCCTCACGACCATTCCGATCCATTTTCAAGTTCAAAATAGCCCCGAAGCGCGCATACCCCTATTTCGATGATATTTCGTGTGCTATAGTAAACCATATTTCGGGTGATCGGGATCCCGACGTCAACACTGCCAAAATTATTTGTGGACATCTGTGAAGACCTTGTCTATGCATCTGGTTGGCCCTCACAGCCATTCTGATCCATTTTGAAGATCAAAATAGCCCCGAAGCGCGCATACCCCTATTTCGATGATTTTTCGTGTGCTATAACAAACCATTTTTTTGGTGATCGGGATCCCCACTTCAAAACTGCCAAAATTATTTGTAGACGTCCGTGAAGACCTTGTCTATGCATCCGGTGGACATCATGGCCATTCCGATCCTTTTTCAAGGTCAAAATAGCCCTGAAGCGTACATACCCCAATTTTGATGATTTTTCGTGTGCTATAGTAAACCATTTTTTGGGTGAGCGGGATCCCGATGGCAAAACTGCCAAAATTATTTGTGGACGTTCGTGAAGACCTTATATATGAATCCGGTTGGCCCTCACGGCCATTCTGATCCATTTTGAAGGTCAAAATAGCACCGAAGCGCGCATACCCCTATTTCGACGATTTTTCGTGTGCAATAGTAAACAATTTTTTGGGTGATCGGGATCCCGACGTCAAAACTACCAAAATTATTTGTGGACGTCCGTGAATATCTTGTCTATGCATCCGGTTGGACCTCACGGCCATTCCGATCCATTTTCAAGGTTAAAATAGCCCCGAAGCGCGCATACCCCTATTTCGATGATTTTTTGTGTGTTATAGTAAACCATTTTTTGGGTGATCGGGATCCCGATGTCAAAACAGCCAAAATTATTTGTGAACGTCCGTGAAGCCCTTGTCTATGCATCCGGTTGGTCCCCACGGCCATTCCGATCCATTTTCAAGGGCAAAATAGCCCCGAAACGCGCATACCCCTATTTCGATGATTTTTTGTGTGCTATAGTAAACCATTTTTTGGGTGATCGGGATCCCGATGTCAAAACTGCCAAAATTATTTGTGGTCGTCCATGAAGAACTTTTCTATGCATCCTGTTTGCCCTCACGTCCATTCCGATCCATTTTCTAGGTCACAATAGCCCCGAAGCGCGCATACCCCTATTTCGAAGATTTTTCGTGTGCTATAGTAAACCATTTTTTGGGTGATCGGGATCCTGACGTCAAAACTTCCAAAATTATTTGTGGATGTCCGTGAAGACCTTTTCTATGCATACGGTTGGCCCTCACGGCCATTCCGATCCATTTTCAAGGTTAAAATAGCGCCGAAGCGTGCAAACCCCTATTTCGACGATTTTTCGTGTGCTATAGCAAACCATTTTTTGGGTGATCGGGATTCCGACGTCAAAACTGCAAAAATTATTTGTGGCCGTCCGTGAAGACCTTTTCTATGCATTCGGTTGGCCCCCACGGCCATTCCTATCCATTTCAAGGTCATAATAGCCTGAAGCGCGCATACCCCTATTTCGACGATTTTTCGGGTGCTATAATAAACAATTTTTTGGGTGATCGGGATCCCGACGTCAAAACTGCCTAAATTATTTTTGGACATCCGTTAAGACCTTGTCTATGTATCCGGTTAGCCCTCACGGCCATTCCGATCCATTTTCAAGGCCAAAATAGCCTCGAAGCGCGAATACCCCTATTTCGACGATTTTTCGTGTGCTATAGTAAACCATTTTTTGGGTTATCGGGATCCGGACGTCAAAACTGCCAAAATTATTTGTGAACGTCCGTGAAGACCTTGTCTATGCATTCGGTTGGCCCCCACGGCCATTCCGATCCATTTTCAAGGTCAAAATAGACCTGAAGCGCGCATACCCTTATTTTGACAATTTTTCGTGTGCTATATAGTAAACCATTTTTTGGGTGATCGGGATACCAACGTCAACACTGCCAAAATTATTCGTGGTCGTCCCTGAAGACCTTGTCTATGCATCCTGTTTACCCTCACGTCTATTCCAATCCATTTTACAGGTCAAAATATCCCCAAAGCGCGCATACCCGTAATTCGACGATCTTTCGTGTGCTATAGTAAACCATTTTTTGGGTGATTGGAATCCCGACGTCAAAACTTCCAAAATTATTTGTGAACGTCTGTGAAGACCTTTTCTATGCATCCAATTGGCCCTCACGGCCATTCCAATCCATTTTCAAGGTCAAAATAGCCTCGAAGCGCGCATACCCCTATTTCGACGATTTTTCGTGTGCTATAGTAAATAATTTTTTGGGTGATCGGGATCCCGACGTCAAAACTGCCAAAATTATTTGTGGACGTCCGTGAAGCCCTTGTCTATGCATCCTGTTAGCCCTCACGGCAATTTCGATCAATTTTCAAGGTCAAAATAGCCCCGAAGAGCGCATACCCCTATTTCAATGATTTTTCGTGCGCTATAGTAAACCATTTTTTGGGTGATCGGGATCCCGACGTCAGAACTGCCAAAATTATCTATGGAGGTCCGTGAAGACCTTGTCTATGCATCCGGTTGGCCCTCACGGCCATTCCGATCCATTTTGAAGGTTAAAATTGCCCCGAAGCGTGCATACCCATATTTCGACGATTTTTCGTGTGCTATAGTAAACCATTTTTTGGGTGATCGGGATCCCGACGTCAAAACTGCCAAAATTATTTGTGGACGTCCGTGAAGACCTTGTCTATGCATCTGGTTGGCCCCCACGGCCATTCCGATCCATTTTCAAGGTCAAAATAGCCCCGAAGCGCGCATACCCCTATTTCGACGATTTTTCGTGTGCTATAGTAAACCATTTTTTGGGTGATCGGGATCCCAATGTCAAAACTGCCAAACTTATTTGTGGTCATCGGTGAAGACCTTGTCTATACATCCGGTTTGCCTTCACGTCCATTCCAATCCATTTTCAAGGTCGAAATAGCCCCGAAGCGCGCATACCCCTATTTCGACGATCTTTCGTGTGCTATAGTAAACCATTTTTTGGGTGATTAGGATCTCGACGTCAAAACTTCCAAAATTATTTGTGGACGTCCTTGAAGACCTTTTCTATGCATCTCGTTGGCCTTCTCGGCCATTCCAATCCATTTTCAAGGTCAAAATAGCCCCGAAGCGCGCATACCCCTATTTCGACAATTTTTCGTGTGCTATAGCAAACCATTTTTTCGGTGATCGGGATCCCGACGTAAAAACTGCCAAAATTATTTGTAGACGTCCGTGAAAACCTTGTCTATGCATCCGGTTGTCCCCCACGGACATTCCGATCCATTTCAAGGTCAAATAGCCCTGAAGCGCGCATACCCCTATTTCGACGATTTTTCGTGTGCTATAGTAAATCATTTTTTGGGTGATCGGGATCCCGACGTAAAAATTGCCAAAATTAATTGTGGACGTCTGTGAAGACCTTTTCTATGCATCCGGTTGTCCCTCACGGCCATTCCATTCCATTTTCAAGGCCAAAATAGCGCCGAAGCGCGCATACCCCTATTTCAACAATTTTTCGTGTGCTATAGTAACCATTTTTTGGGTGATCGGGATCCCGACGTCAAAACTGCCAAAATTATTTGTGAACGTCCGTGAAGACCTTGTCTATGCATCCGGTTGGCCTCCACGGCCATTCCAATCCATTTTCAAGGTCAAAATAGCCCCGAAGCGCGCATACCCTTATTTTGACGATTTTTCGTATGCTATAGTAAACCATTTTTTGGGTGATCGGGATCCCGACGTCGAAAATGCCAAAATTATTTGTGGATGTCCGTGAAGACCTTTTCTATGCATCCGATTGGCCCCCACGGCCATTCCAATCCATTGTGAAGATCAAAATAGCCCCGAAGCGCGCATACCCCTATTTCGATGATTTTTCGTGTGCTATAGCAAACCATTTTTTGGGTGATCGGGATCCCGACTTCAAAACTGCCAAAATTATTTGTGGACGTCCATGAAGACCTTGTCTATGCATCCGGTTGGCCCCCACGGCCATTCCAATCCATTTTGAAGGTCAAAATAGCCCCGAAGCGCGCATACCCCTATTTCGACGATTTTTCGTGTGCTATAGTAAACCATTTTTTGGGTGATAAGGATCCCGACGTCAAAACTGCCAAAATTATTTGTGGACATCCGTGAAGACCTTGTCTATGCATCCGGTTGGCCCCCACGGCCATTCCGATCCATTTTGAAGATCAAAATAGCCCCGAAGCGCGCATACCCCTATTTCGACGATTTTTCGTGTGCTATAGCAAACCATTTTTTGGGTGATCGGGATCCCAACGTAAAAACTGCCAAAATTATTTGTGGACGTTCGTGAAGACCTTGTCTATGCATCCGGTTGGCCCCAACGGCCATTCTGATCCATTTTCAAGGTCAAATTAGCCCCGAAGCGCGCATACCCCTATTTCGACGATTTTTCGTGTGCTACAGTAAACCTTTTTTGGGTGATCGGGATCCCGACGTCAAAACTGCCAAAATTATTTGTGGACGTCCGTGAAGACCTTGTCTATGCATCCGGTTCGCCCTCACGGACATTCCGATCCATTTTCAAGGTCAAAATAGCCCTGAAGCGCGCATACCCCTATTTCGATGATTTTTCGTGTGCTATAGTAAACCATTTTTTGGGTGATCGGGATCCCGACGTCAAAACTACCAAATTTGTTTGTGGACGTCAGTGAAGACCTTGTCTATGCATCCGGTTGGCCCCCACGGCCATTCCGATCCATTTTGAAGATCAAAATAGCCCGAAAGTGCGCATACCCCTATTTCGACAATTTTTCGTGTGCTATAGCAAACCATTTTTTGGGTGATCGGGATCCCGACTTCAAAACTGCCAAAGTTATTTGTGGACGTCCGTGAAGACCTTTTCTATGCATCCGGTTGGCCCCCACAGCCATTCCGATCCATTGTCATGGTCAAAATAGCTCCGAAGCGCATACCCTTATTTCGACGATTTTTCGTGTGCTATAGTAAACCATTTTTTGGGTGATCGAGATCCCGACGTCAAAACTGCCAAAATTATTTGTGGACGTCCATGAAGACCTTCTATGCATCCAGTTGGCCCCCACGGCAATTCCAATCCATTTTCAAGGTCAAAATAGCCCCGAAGCGCGCATACCCCTATTTCGACGATTTTTCGTGTGCTATAGTAAACCATTTTTTGGTTGATAAGGATCCCGACGTCAAAACTGCCAAAATTATTTGTGGACATCCGTGAAGAACTTGTCTATGCATCTGGTTGGCCCCCACGGCCATTCCGATCCATTTTGAAGATCAAAATAGCCCCGAAGCGCGCATACCCCTATTTCGACGATTTTTCGTGTGCTATAGCAAACCATTTTTTGGGTGATCGGGATCCCGACGTCAAAACTGCCAAAATTATTTGTGGACGTCCGTGAAGACCTAGTCTATGCATCCGGTTGTCCCCCACGGCCATTCTGATCCATTTTCAAGGTCAAAATATCCCCGAAGCGCATACCCCTATTTCGACTATTTTTTGTGTGCTATAGTAAACCATTTTTTGGGTGATCGGGATCCCGACGTCAAAACTGCCAAAATTATTTGTGGACGTCCATGAAGACCTTGTCTATGAATCCGATTTGGCCTCACCTCCATGTCGATCCATTTTCAAGGTCAAAATAGCCCCGAAGCGCGCATACCCCTATTTCAACGATTTTTAGTGTGCTATAGTAAACCATTTTTTGGGTGATCGGGATCTCGACGTCAAAACTACCAAATTTGTTTGTGGACGTCAGTGAAGACCTTGTCTATGCATCCGGTTGGCCCCCACGGCCATTCCGATCCATTTTGAAGATCAAAATAGCCCGAAAGTGCGCATACCCCTATTTCGACAATTTTTCGTGTGCTATAGCAAACCATTTTTTGGGTGATCGGGATCCAGACTTCAAAACTGCCAAAATTATTTGTGGACGTCCGTGAAGACCTTTTCTATGCATCCGATTGGCCCCCACAGCCATTCCGATCCATTTTCATGGTCAAAATAGCTCCGAAGCGCATACCCCTATTTCGACGATTTTTCGTGTGCTCTAGTAAACCATTTTTTGGGTGATCGGGATCCCGACGTCAAAACTGCCAAAATTAGACGTCCGTGAAGTCCTTGTCTATGGATCCGGTTGGCCCTCACGGCCATTCCAATCCATTTTCTAAGTCAAAATAGCCCTGAAGCGCGCATACCCCTATTTCGATGATTTTTTTGGGTGATCGGGATCCCAACGTCAAAACTGCCAAAATTATTTGTGGACGTCCGTGAAGACCTTATCTATGCATCCGGTTGGCCCCCATGGCCATTCTGATCCATTTTGAAGGTCAAAATAGCCCCGAAGCGCATACCCCTATTTCGATGATTTTTCATGTGCTATAGTAAATCATTTTTTGGATGATCGGGATCCCAACGTCAAAACTGCCAAAATTATTTGTGGACGTCCGTGAAGACCTTGTCTATGCATCCGGTTGGCCCTCACGACCATTCCGATCCATTTTCAAGGTCAAAATAGCCTCGAAGCATGCATACCCTTATTTCGACGATTTTTCATGTGCTATAGTAAACCATTTTTTGGGTGATCAGGATCCCGACGTCAAAACTGCCAAAATTATTCGTGCACGTTCGTGAAGACCTTGTCTATGCATCTGGTTGTCCCTCACGGCCATTCCGATCCATTTTCAAGGTCAAAATAGCCCCGAAGCGCGCATACCCCTATTTCGATGATTTTTCGTGTGCTATAGTAAACAATTTTTTGGGTGATCGGGATCCCGATGTAAAAACTGCAAAATTATTTGTGGATGTCTGTGAAGACCTTGTCTATGTATCCGGTTGTCCATCACGGCCATTCCGATCCATTTTCAAGGTCAAAATAGCCCCGAAGCGCGCATACCCCTATTTCGATGATTTTTCGTGTGCTATAGTAAATAATTTTTTGGGTGATCGGGATCCCGACGTCAAAACTGCCAAAATTATTTGTGGACGTCCGTGAAGATCTTGTCTTTGCATCATGTTGGCCCTCACGGCCATTCCGATCCATTTTCAAGGTCAAAATAGCCCCGAAGCGCGCATACCCCTATTTCAATGATTTTTCGTGTGCTATAGTAAACCATTTTTTGGGTGATCGGGATCCTTACGTCAAAACTTCCAAAATTATTTGTGGATGTCCATTAAGACCATGTCTATGCATCCGGTTGGCCATCACGGCCATTCCAATCCATTTTCAAGGTCAAAATAGCCTCGAAGCGCGCATACCCCT
Source organism: Solanum sitiens (assembly GCA_016801875.1). Taxonomy (NCBI): domain Eukaryota; kingdom Viridiplantae; phylum Streptophyta; class Magnoliopsida; order Solanales; family Solanaceae; genus Solanum; species Solanum sitiens. Next base: position 156,839 of record JABWTJ010000966.1, read on the forward strand.
ATTTCGATGAGTTTTCGTGTGCTATAGTAAACCATTTTTTCGGTGATCGGGATCCCGATGTCAAAACTGCCAAAATTATTTGTGGTTGTCCGTGAAGACCTTGTCTATGCATCCGGTTTGCCCTCACGTCCATTCCGATCCTTTTTCTAGGTCAAAATAGCCCCGAAGCGCGCATACCCCTATTTCGATGATTTTTCGTGTGCTATAGTAAACCATTTTTTGGGTGATCAAGATCCTGACGTCAAAACTTCCAAAATTATTTGTGGATGTCCGTGAAGACCTTGTCTATGCATCCGGTTGGCCCTCACAGCCATTCCGATCCATTTTCAAGCTCAATATAGCCCCGAAGCGCGCATACCCCTATTTCGACGATTTTTCGTGTGCTATAGTAAATAATTTTTTGGGTGATCGGGATCCCGACGTCAAAACTACCAAAATTATTTGTGGACGTCTATGAAGATCTTGTCTATGCATCATGTTGGCCCTCACGGCCATTCCGATCCATTTTAAAGGTAAAAATAGCCCCGAAGCGCGCATACCCCTATTTCAATGATTTTTCGTGTGCTATAGTAAACCATTTTTTTGGTGATCGGGATCCTTACGTCAAAACTTCCAAAATTATTTGTGGATGTCCATTAAGACCATGTCTATGCATACGATTGGCCATCACGGCCATTCCAATCCATATTCAAGGTCAAAATAGCCCCGAAGCGCGCATACCCCTATTTCGATGAGTTTTCGTGTGCTATAGTAAACCATTTTTTGGGTGATCGGGATCCCGATGTCAAAACTGCCAAAATTATTTGTGGTTGTCCGTGAAGACCTTGTCTATGCATCCGGTTTGCCCTCACGTCCATTCCGATCCTTTTTCTAGGTCAAAATAGCCCCGAAGCGCGCATACCCCTATTTCGATGATTTTTCGTGTGCTATAGTAAACCATTTTTTGGGTGATCAAGATCCTGACGTCAAAACTTCCAAAATTATTTGTGGATGTCCGTGAAGACCTTGTCTATGCATCCGGTTGGCCCTCACAGCCATTCCGATCCATTTTCAAGCTCAATATAGCCCCGAAGCGTGCATACCCCTATTTCGACGATTTTTCGTGTGCTATAGTAAACCATTTTTTGGGTGACCGGGATCCCAACGTCAAAACTGCCAAAATTATTTGTGGATGTCCGTGAAGACCTTGTCTATGCATACGGTTGGCCCTCACGGCCATTCCGATCCATTTTCAAGGTCAAAATAGCCCCGAAGCGCGCATACCCCTATTTCGACGATTTTTCGTGTGCTATAGTAAACAATTTTTTGGGTGATCGGGATCTCAATTTCAAAACTACCAAATTATTTGTGGACGTCCGTGAAGACCTTGTCTATGCATCCGGTTGTCCCTCATGGCCATTCCAATCCATTTTCAAGGTCAAAATAGCCCCGAAGCGCGCATTCCCCTATTTTAAATTTTTCATGTGCTATAGTAAACCATTTTTTGGGTGATCGGGATTCCGACGTCAAAACTGCCAAAAGTATTTGTGGACGTCCGTGAAGACCTTGTCTATGCATCTGGCTGGCCCTCACGGCCATTCCGATCCATTTTTGTCACAACCCAAAAGCATACCCTAGAAGATAGGGTACAATCTTGGATTGTAACCGGCGTCGTCGACCTCTCAGAGGTCTAAGACAAGCCTCTCATATCATTCATTGCATTGACATAGTAAATTTAGCGGAAAATTTAAAACTTTTCGTAGCACATCATATGCTAGAAACATCACATCGTATATATATATAAAACATAAGTCATAATACATATTTAAACTCTAAGTCTCTTTGCCATCTTAGACTCAATAACTTTAGAATACATTAGGGACACGGCCCATACGATACCTTACATAACTATACAATATTTAAAGACTTCATATTAAAGACATAAGTAGGACATCCTTGAACTTAAGGATTCCTTTCCTTGAGCTTGAGAAAACACCTATCAAGCTTCTCGATCATAGATCTCCTTTAAGCATTCCAATACCTACACTTTGTGTAAAAAGTAAAGAAGAATGGGATTAGCACAAGAATGTACTAAGTATGGCAACCATGCGAAAACATGCATTTAAAAGGGACATTTCCTTGAAATCATCCTTCATGCCATTTTGAGTAAATCATCATAAAACCTTTGTTAACATCATTTATATTATCCACATACGTCATAGAAACACAATCAAAGGCCAATCATCATATGAAAGCACATATAGAATATAAGTGCACATAAAGGTCACTTTATAGTGAACTCACCCTTCTTAGCATTTAACTCTTTCTTTCAATTCATTAATCTCCTAAATAATCCTTTAGGGATACTTGGTGCAATGCATCACCTTAGGGACATAAGAGAATACCATATATAGTATCTACACAAGACAACACATGCCATCATAGAAGTATAGTACAACATAAACATAGTCAATCCAAGACTACAACATCATACATAAAGGACACATACATAATCATATGCATTAGAGAACCTTCCTAAGACTTCCTAAGGAGTCACTTGTGCAATGTCTAGATGGGTTCATTACTTCCATCTATCCTAAGTAACTTACCTTAAGTCCTCCTAGTTAGGATCCTATTCAATTACTTCCATTGTCCATTTTACCTTTAGGGAAACCATAGCCTTAACCGACACTAAGACCATGGGTGCTAATCATGGAATTTGGTGTTGTAGAGCCTTACACCAAAGGAAGGTGTTACTACCTAGCCAAGGTAGAACATTAACATACATGCTAGCATATCAAGTGAATTCACTTTGCTAGATCCTATGTGGCAAGCATAGTTTATGGAACTAAGAGATAGGTATTCCCTCTATATACCATTTGGTAATGGGGCCTCACCTCATGAGATAACATGAGTGAATATTCCTCAAGGAAAGTCAACACTTCATGTAAGTACATAGGTGAATATTCCTCTAAGGGAAGTCGACACCATACGTAGGTCCATAGGTGATTATTCCTCTAAGGGAAGTCAACACTCTATAAGGGACAAATGGTGAAATATTCCTCTAAGGGAAGTCGACACCATACATAGGTCCATAGGTGATTATTCCTCTAAGAGAAGTCAACACTCTATAAGGGACAAATGGTGAAATATTCCTCTAAGGGAAGTCAACACCTCTCAATGTCAAGTTCATTGGTGCTAAGCTAAGTTCCCTTTATTGAAAAGCCTTTATTACCTTTGTTTATAAAACATAGTCTTAGGATATTCATCATTCATATGCTTATAGCATATTCAAGCACCTATCTAGTTTTGGAGTATTCTTGGGCCCTCCTAGTTGGACCTCTTCTCCCTAACTAGATCATCCATGTGTGTGAGTGTATATATAGATGTGAGCAAACCTTTCACATAACACATCAAGTCACACATGTTCATTTATCAATGCATAAGTCTATAGGCATAACTATATGAGCAATCCTTTCATATAAACCTACTAAGACACTATACACATTCATACTTCATCATATCATATTCATAACATGTTCATATAATCATCCTTCATATGCATAAGATCCAAACCTAGGAACTATCCTATCAAGATATACATGTGCAATGCATAGACAAGGTCCCATACCCTTGTCCATACTAGTACACCTATCAAGTCATCCTAGTAAGGAAATCATACATTCATAAGCATCACCTTAATATGCATAGTAGTAAACACTAGTGAATATGAGAACTACCTTTCATTTAGACCTAGTGACTCATACTACTTGAAATATGCATGTAAGTGAGAGTGTGTGTACATTGACCAATATGATCACATCATGGCTAGCAATATCATCTTAAGTCAGCCACACTATTAGACCACATTATACTTTCAAGCACATAGCACACAACACATAATAGCATAGGAGACAAGGCAATATATACCATGAAATCAATACTCCTAACTTTAGCTATTTACACTTTCATATAAGGAATACATGGGTAGAGGCTATTAACCATTTTAACACATCAATGGCAGCACCTATACAATACCCTAACATGATTATATACATGCTCATACAATAGCCACACTACCTAATTCACAACTAGAATAGGAAAGTAGGCATAAGCTTCTCATAGTATCATTTTAGGCATATGTTCATAAGTTCATCAATTTGCCTTCATGGCCATGGTCAACACATTTACAATAAAAGTAAAGTAAACACCGCCACCATAAGTGGACCATACCACACAATGCCATACAAGGCTTCATCAACTTTACTATAAAGAATACAGAAGTAGGAGAGTAAAGGAATTAAGCATTCTTACCAATTTCTCACCCTTTGATCATCATTGATCAATACTCCTTATTCATCAATAAAATACATATATGGCAGTAGCTAAATGTACATTAAGCATATAGGAAACCATGTACAAGTCGCTACAAGATTATACCATAACGTAATACAACATCTCAACATGCTAGGAAAGTAGGATAACATTGATCATTAGCTAGCTTCCCTTACTTTGATTTTTAGATCATAGTTCATACATATGTAAGTCTAAGGCAGTAGCTAATTAGGTAAGAAATCAAGCCTAAGTCATGCATCATCTAATCACAATTCAAGATCCATCACATACTTAGCCTCTTGACTTCATAACCTAAAAGGGATCTATACCAATTCATGCAAGCCCTTCTTAATTTGTACATTAAGGATTTATACTTACAAGAATTCATTCATTACATCACCCTAAAAGAGTAGCTACAGCAGTTCATACATAATCAAGAGCCTACACAACCGATCTCGCAATCGTCTTCAACACAACATATAGAAACATAGGTTATTCATGCTCAAAACTTCATATATTTATCATCATGGACTTATCATCATCAATTCAACATCATTTAGTGTCAATAACAATAACCATAAGCAATTCAACATAAGAGAATCACCAATTCATCAAGAACAAGCCATAATCACAAAACCCCTTTCAAGAGCTAAACCATTTTTGGGAAGGAACATGGGTTCATCATGCAATTGAAGTGAAATCACATTCAAATCATCATATTAATACTAATTCATCATGATTTAATCTTTAGAAACGTTTTGAGAAAGAACCCATGGCTAGATTGGAAGATTGGAAACTTGTTCATAAGATTTCTTTGAAAAACATTGAGAAGAACTCTCCAAGTGAAAGGTTACTTAGAGATGAAGGATCACCATACCTTAATCTTCATGAAGACCCATAAAACTTGATGAAGAACCCATGAGAATCCCTTCTACAAGCTGTTCTTGAGCTTCAAAAACCATGGGGGTTTCTAGAGAGAATGTTTTGGGAAGGGAAGGGTTCAATTTGAGTGAGGGGATTTGAGAATGGGTAAATCACGTTTTGGATGGATTATATACACCTAAAATCACTTAATTAAACCTATTATAGTCAGGTTAGGACGTGGGGTGAATTTACCATTCACCCCTTTTAGTGGCAGCACGCAGGCAGCCAACTCGCAGGCAGCCGCGACGAGGCCCATGACGGGGCGTCATGGCCATGACGGGCCGTGGCAGCCTTCCGTCGCAGGACACTTAGCCAATTTCTTGGCTCACAACCTGACCAAGGCAAGTCTCCTTCGACGAGACCTGCTTGACAGTCCGTTGTGGGCCCAACGGTCCGTCATTGGGTCCGTCAAGAGACACTGCCCAGGCGGTGTTTAGGCAGCCTTGAGGTCCTTCTTTTGGGGCCTCTTTAGAAGTCGTACCCGGACGTTTCCAACGCGATTACAAACCTTAACATGTTATAGACTTACCACATAAGTTTCATCCAAAACAAACACCTACAAGACGTCCAAACAGCCTTGACCCCAACATGACATACGATGAACGTCTTAGGGGCTATCTTTCGAACGCCTTGGACGTTCTTGGGCGTTTGACCTCCAAACTTCACGAAACTTCATATAGTAACATTAAACAGCATTTAAAACCATTTCAAGACTTATTTGACTCAGTGCACACAATTTAGGCATGCATACACACATGAGGCACATTAGCGACTATTCGTCGAACGTCTTGGACGTCCCTTGACGTTCGACTTCCAAATCTCTTCAAACTTTGCACACTGACTCTATATGACATAATAAGGCATTTTAGGACCTTATAACGATAAGACGAACATGTTAGGCTCTAGACACCTTATCTCATTTTCGAGGTCTTACAATTTTCAAGCTCAATATAGCCCCGAAGCGTGCATACCCCTATTTCGATGATTTTTCGTGTGCTATATTAAACCATTTTTTGGGTGATCGGGATCCCAACGTCAAAACTGCCAAAATTATTTGTGGACGTCCGTGAAGACCTTATCTATGCATCCGGTTGGCCCCCACGGCCATTCTGATCCATTTTGAAGGTCAAAATAGCCCCGAAGCGCATACCCCTATTTGGATGATTTTTCGTGTGCTATAGCAAACCATTTTTTGGGTGATCGGGATCCCGACGTCAAAATTGCCAAAATTATTTGTGGACGTCCGTGAAGACCTTGTCTATGCATCCGGTTGGCCCCCATGGCAATTCTGATCAATTTTCAAGGTCATACTAGCCCCAAAGCACGCATACCCCTATTTCGACGATTTTTCGTGTGCTATAGTAAATAATTTTTTGGGTGATCGGGATCCCGACGTCAAAATTACCAAAATTATTTGTGGACGTCCGTGAAGATCTTGTCTATGCATCATGTTGGCCCTCACGGCCATTTCGATCCATTTTCAAGGTCGAAAAAGCCCCGAAGCGCGCATACCCCTATTTTAATGATTTTTCGTGTGCTATAGTAAACCATTTTTTGGGTGATCGGGATCCTGACATCAAAACTTCCAAAGTTATTTGTGGATATCCGTGAAGAACTTGTCTATGCATTCTGTTGGCCATCACGGCCATTCCAATCCATATTCAAGGTCAAAATAGCCCCGAAGCGCGCATACCCCTATTTCGATGAGTTTTCGTGTGCTATAGTAAACCATATTTTGGGTGATCTAGATCCCGACGTTAAAACTGCCAAAATTATTTGTGAACGTCCGTGAAGACCTTGTCTATGCATCCGGTTGCCCCCCACGGCCATTTAGATCCATTTTGAAAGTCAAAATAGCCCCGAAGAGCGAATACCCTTATTTCGACGATTTTTTGTGTGCTATAGTAAACTATTTTTTGGGTGATCGGGATCCCGACGTCAAAACTGCCAAAATTATTTGTGAACATCCGTGAAACCCTTGTCTATGCATCCGGTTGGCCCTCACGGCCATTCCGATCCATTTTCAAGGTCAAAATAGCCCCGAAGCGCGCATACCCCTATTTCGACGATTTTTCGTGTGCTTTAGTAAACAATTTTTTGGGTGATCGCGATCTCAATTTCAAAACTACAAAAATTATTTGTGGACGTCCTTGAAGACCTTGTCTAAGCATCCGGTTGACCCTCACGGCCATTCCAATCCATTTTCAAGGTCAAAATATCCCCGAAGCGCGCATACCCCTATTTCAACGATTTTTCATGTGCTATAGTAAACCATTTTTTGGTTGATCGGGATCCCGACGTCAAAACTGCCAAATTATTTGTGGACGTCCGTGAAGACCTTGTCTATGCATCTGGTTGGTCCTCACGGCCATTCCGATCCATTTTGAAGAGCAAAATAGCCCCGATGCGCGCATACCCCTATTTCGACGATTGTTCGTGTCCTATAGCAAACAATTTTTTGATCCCGACTTCAAAACTGCCAAAATTATTTGTGGACGTCCGTGAAGACCTTGTCTATGCATCCGGTTGGCCCTCACGGCCATTCCGATCCATTTTCAAGGTCAAAATAGCTCCAAAGCGTGCATACCCCTATTTCAATGATTTTTCGTGTGCTATAGTAAACCATTTTTTGGGTGATCGAGATCCCGACGTTAGAACTGCCAAAATTATTTGTGAACATCCGTGAAGACCTTGTCTATGCATCCGGTTGGCCCCCACGGCCATTCCAATCCATTTTTTGAAGGTCAAAATAGCCCCAAAGCGCGCATACCCCTATTTCGACGATTTTTCGTGTGCTTTGGTAACCATTTTTTGGGTGATCGGGATCCCGACGTCAAAACTGCCAAAATTATTTGTGGACGTCTGTGAAGACCTTGTCTATGCATCCAGTTGGCCCCCACGGCCATTTCGATCCATTTTCAAGATCAAAATAGCCCCAAAGCGCGCATACCCCTATTTCGACGATTTTTCGTGTGCTATATTAAACCATTTTTTGGGTGATCGGGATCCCGACGTCAACACTGCCAAAATTATTTGTGGACGTCTGTGAAGTCCTTGTCTATGCATCTGATTTGCCCTCACGGCCATTCCGATTTATTTTCAAGGTCAAAATAGCCCGGAAGCGCGCATACCCCTATTTCGATGATTTTTCGTGTGCTATAGTAAACCATATTTTGGGTGATCGGGATCCCGACGTAAAAACTGCCAAAATTATTTGTGGACATCCGTGAAGACCTTGTCTATGCATCCGGTTGTCCCCCACGGCCATTCTGATCCATATTCAAGGTCAAAATAACCCTAAAGCGCGCATACCCCTATTTCGACGATTTTTCGTGTGCAATAGTAAACCATTTTTTCGGTGATCGGGATCCCGACGTCAAAACTGCCAAAATTATTTGTGGACGTTCGTGAAGACTTTGTCTATGAATCCAATTTTCCCTCACGTCCATTCCGATCCATTTTCAAGGTCAAAATAGCCCCGAAGTGCGCATACCCCTATTTCGACGATTTTACGTGTGCTATAGCAAACCATTTTTTGGGTGATCGGGATCCCAACTTCAAAACTGCCAAAATTATTTGTGGACGTTTATGAAGACCTTTTCTATGCATCCGGTTGTCCCCCACAGCCATTCAGATGCATTTTCAAGGTTAAAATAGCCCCGAAGCGCGCATACCCCAATTTCGACGATTTTTTGTGTGCTATAGTAAACCATTTTTTGGGTGATCGGGATCCCGACGTTAAAACTGCCAAAATTATTTGTGGACGTCCGTGAAGACCTTGTCTATGCATCCGGTTGGCCCTCACGGCCATTTCGATCCATTTTCAAGGGTCAAAATAGGCCCCGAGCGGCAATACCCCAAATTTCGATGATTTTTGCGTGTGCCTATAGTAAACCATTTTTTGGGTGTCGGGATCCCCGACGTCAAAACTGCCAAAATTATTTGTGGATGTCCGTGAAGACCTTGTCTATGCATCCGGTTGGCCCTCACGGCCATTCCGATCCATTTTCAAGGTCAAAATAGCCCCGAAGCGTGCATACCCCTATTTCGATGATTTTTCATGTGCTATAGTAAATAATTTTTTGGGTGATCGGGATCCTGATTTCAAAACTACCAAAATTATTTGTGGACATCCGTGAAGACCTTGTCTATGCATCCGGTTGTCCCTCACGACCATTCCAATCCATTTTCAAGTTCAAAATAGCCCCAAAGCGCGCATACCCCTATTTCAATGATTTTTCGTGTGCTATAGTAAACCATTTTTTGGCTGATCGGGATCCCGACGTCAAAACTGCCAAAATTATTTGTGGACGTCTGTGAAGACCTTGTCTATGCATCTGGTTGTCATTCACGGCCATTATGATCCATTTTGAAGATGAAAATAGCCCCGAAGCGTGCATACCCCTATTTCGACGATTTTTCGTGTGCTATAACAAACCATTTTTTGGGTGATCGAGATCCCGACTTCAAAACTGCCAAAATTATTTGTGGACGTCCATAAAGACCTTGTCTATGCATCCGGTTGGTCCCCACGGCCATTCCGATACATTTTCAAGGTCAAAATAGCCCCGAAGCGCATACCCCTATTTCGACGATTTTTAGTGTGCTATAGTAAACCATTTTTTGGGTCATCGGGATCCCGACGTCAAAACTGCCAAAATTATTTATGGACGTCCGTGAAGACCTTGTCTATGCATCCGGTTGGCCCTCACGGACATTGCAATCCATTTTGAAAGTCAAAATAGTCCCGAAGCGCGCATACCCCTATTTCGATGATTTTTCGTGTGCTATAGTAAACCATTTTTTGGGTGATCGGTATCCCGACGTCAAAACTGCCAAATTTGTTTGTGGACGTCAGTGAAGACCTTGTCTATGCATCCGGTTGGCCCCCACGGCCATTCCGATCCATTTTGAAGATCAAAATAGCCCCGAGGTGCGCATACCCCTATTTCGACGATTTTTCGTGTGCTATAGCAAACCATTTTTTGGGTGATCGGGATCCCGACGTCAAAACTGCCAAAATTATTTGTGGACGTCCGTGAAGACCTTGTCTATGCATCCGGTTGGCCCCCACGGCCAAATCCTATCCATTTTCAAGGTCAAAATAGCCCCGAAGCGCGCATACCCCTATTTCAATGATTTTTTGTGTGCTATAGTAAACCATTTTTTGGGTGATCAGGAACCTGACGTCAAAACTGCCAAAATTATTTGTGAACGTTCGTGAAGACCTTGTCTATGCATCCAGTTGGCCCCCATGGCCATTCCGATCTATTTTGAAGGTCAAAATAGCCCCGAAGCGCGAATACCCCTATTTCGATGATTTTTCGTGTGCTATAGTAAACCATTTTTTGGGTGATCGGGATCCCGACGTCAAAACTGCCAAAATTATTTGTAGATGTCCGTGAAGACCTTGTCTATGCATCCGTTTGGCCCTCACGGCTATTCCGATCCATTTTCAAGGTAAAAATATCCCCGAAGCGCGCATAACCCTATTTTGACGATTTTTCGTGTGCTATAGTAAACCATTTTTTGGGTGATCCGGATCCCAACGTCAAAACTGCCAAAATTATTTGTGGACGTCCGTGAAGACCTTGGCTATGAATCCGGTTGGCCCTCACGGACATTCCAATCCATTTTCAAGGTCAAAATAGCCCCCAAGCGCGCATACCCCTATTTCGACGATTTTTCGTGTGCTATAGTAAACCATTTTTTGGGTGATCGGGATCCCGACGTCAAAACTGCCAAAATTATTTGTGGACGTCCGTGAAGACCTTGGCTATGAATCCGGTTGGCCCTCACGGACATTCCAATCCATTTTCAAGGTCAAAATAGCCCCCAAGCGCGCATACCCCTATTTCGACGATTTTTCGTGTGCTATAGTAAACCATTTTTTGGGTGATCGGGATCCCGACGTCAAAACTGCCAAAATTATTTGTGGACGTCCGTGAAGACCTTGGCTATGAATCCGGTTGGCCCTCAC